>CM060960.1:20356903-20851903 GCA_030765055.1 Mantis religiosa | reverse complement strand
TTTAAATAACAACTACTGAAAAGTATATTTCAACCAGTGGCTATACCCAAAATGAGGCATATATATTACATACATTATACATAAATACCCCTATTCTTTATTATTCCAAGCAGATTTATTCTTTGCGAGTAATAAACATGACCACCAGAAAAATTTACACAGTGTTACATAACCAAAGAATTTTTATATGAAGTTTAGAATTAGGTGTACGAAACCAATTTTTATTTCAATTGGTAGTAGGTCAGGTACATATTACATCACTAGCTTCTAGAGTATCCAAGCGTATGGCGAGGCTCTACCGCTATACAACAGAAAATTCCCTATGGCTCTGAGGAATAAGCTCCTTCTACACAAACAAGTAACACCTTCACCTACGTCTGTCAGGTCTGGGGCGCAGCTGCAAAAGCTCACCTCTACAAACTTCAAACCGATAACTTCGAGTAGCAACAGTTGCCGAGTGGTACGGTCCTATTGACAACATTCATTTAGACTTATAATTACCCAAATTAAATGACTATATACTGAACATTTCTCATAAACTGTATTCCCGTCTTCCCTCAACTTCAATTACTTATCCGAGGCCTCGGGGAATATGACCTCGACCCCGGGGAAATCTACAAGCGTCCCAGACTCACCTTAGACCCATCACAACCTCAATAGTCTCTTATAATTATTCTCTCTCTCTCATCCTGCAACTTGTGATACTTCATTAAAAAAAAAAAAAAACACCATCTACCCACCGTCAATTGTTATAAATCTATCATGACGTCAGTAAGGGACAGTAGCGGAATGACAAAAGAAGAAGGAAGAGTCTTCAAACGACATCTCTATGTGTGTTAAGGTAATGACAACAGCATTGACCTATCCTGAATGAAATGTGCATAGTTTAGTAAAAACATGTGAAAACATGCATGAATTTTCGGTACAACCAGGGACGTATTTAAGGTTATCTAGCGGGTCCGGAGGCCCCAATGAATCATAATTTCAAACTTTTAATAAATATTTCAAATATGACTTAGTTTAAAGTAAATCGAAAAAGTTTATTCAAGCCTCTCATCATTATTCACTGTCAGGCAAACCTGAAGTTATTTAAGAGATAAATAAGTGCAGAGCAGCTGTAGAACTCATTAAAACACACAAATAATTTCAATTATAATAATATATTGTAAAGTTAACCAATTCCGATATATTATAATTTGTTGATTAGAATTCCCAGATACCTAAAAGTACCCGATACTTCGATTCTCGATGCCGTCATTTCTACTTCTAATTTCAATACAAAACAGAATGTGGGAGAACTGTGTAATACCAAAAGGAATTAAATAGGTGCACATATTTAATGAGACTGTGATGATTTGGAGTTGTTGTAAGTAAGTTGTGGAGGAAAAGATGATGATGGACCTAGTTGAAGATCTAGTTGTTGGATTCTAGTAGTTCCACGGTTGCTCTGGTATTCGCATAAGCTCTAATTTTCAGGGGCGGTCTCAGATGGGAAGTGATAATGTAGTTATAAATAAAATAAAATAAAACTGTAGTGCCTCCTTTCTTCTATAAAAACCGGTATTTTAATTAAAATGGAACTTTTCCAACAATTAGTTACAATTTATAATGATTTATATACATTGATCGTATATTAGCTTGGGCAATCTTTTATAACTCTCCAGTTTCCAATACAAGATACTGAAGCAGAAATTCTGTAGAAATGCAGACACACGCAAAATACATCTTCACACTTTCACGTCCATTTGTAGAAGAAACAAATGGCTTCAAGTGCCTCAGTTTTATAGCCCTGCCGTTGCCATAACAACTAAACATCTTTCAACTTTTCTACATTACATCGTCATTCTTTTGAAATAGTTTTAACATTTAAATAATAATTCTTTTACTAATTTTAATTAAAAATAAACTTAAAATAACTACTTAAACCGTTTCAAGACAAAACTTAAATCCATCAGCGTTATTACTTTTACACTCTACTTCACATATGTACAAGCAAAAGAAGTCCATTTATATAAATTTTTATTAAAAAGTACTAGCATCCTCACTATTTCGGGGTCAAGTCTATTTCTTTTTCAGCCTTTCAGAGAGAACGGCTACAGATGGAATGCACATATATTTAGTGGACATTTTTTAAAATCCTGGACATTTAAAATTTGTTTTTCAGTAATGCAGTGTACTAGAAAGAGGAGGTGAGATATGTAGTGATTTCTTCTTGGGAACTGTTAACTGACAGTTGACACACGATTATTTTCTTATATAATATTACTGTACAGCTACCACATTCCTGACAATTTCTCGGGCTTTGTAATGTTCTACTTGCGACAGTAATATTTTGTGATTTTAAAATAAAATAACAATTGCAGAATCACCAACGAAGTATCGAAAAGGTATCGATCGAATTGTCTGAAGCTTCGTTCGATGTCGATACCATGCAAGTATCATAAGTTTCGAGGTATCGCAAGTATCGAGGACACATCCCTAATTTTGAAGCAATTTTTTATAATTTCCAAACTACAAGAGATAGATGAAACCTTACTGCAAAATGTGTAGTTGAATTAAATAATTTGTAACAAATAAACTTATATGACATTAGGCATTTCCGAAATATTCTTTATCTTGGTAAGTGCTTTATACGAGGCGTGTACGTAAATTAAGGTCTCCCAAGCGCTGGAGCCGTGAGGAACGCTCTTACGCGAGATTCGGCAACACTGGAGTGCAGCTTGGTTTCACCCCTTCACGTCCCCACCACAACGAAGCCGTTACAACAATTAGTCTTGGCTGGGCAGCCGTTTGCGATGCAGCTTTCTATCACTTCTGCCGCTAAGTGCGAGTTGCGTGCAGTGATCCGTTTTTTGAGTGCCAAGGGCACTACCCCCCCCCCACTGAAATACATCGCTTTGCGAAGTCTATGGCCCACTGTGTATGGACGTCAAAAACGCGCAAAAATGGGTCAGAGAGTTCAAAGACGGGCGTACAGACGTCCATGATGAACAACGTTCTGGTCGGCCTTCGGTTTGAGCCGAAACAATTGCAAAAGTGGAGCAAGAAATGCTTCAAGATCGGCGTGTGTCAGTTCGCGAGCTGTGCTAACTTATTCCTGAAGTCAGTAAGACTACGATTGAGAAGATTTTGACCGAACATTTGCATTATCGCAAGGTATGTGTGAGGTGGGTCCCCAAAATGCTCACCGAAGACCATAAACGGCAACATGTCGAAGCGGCCCACCGATTCCTGGAGCGCTATGCAGAACAGGGCGAGGAATTGTTGGATTCAATTGTCTCTGGCGATGAAACCTGGGTGCACTACACAACACCAGAAACTAAAGAACGTTCTCATCAGTGGCAGCATTTGAATTCACCGAAGCCGCGAAAGTTCAAAGAGACGTTTTTCTGCCAGCAGAGTGATGGCCAGTGTGTTCTGGGACAGAAAAGGTGTATTGTTGTGCATGTTTATGCCTACCGGCACAACGATAAACGCCGCTAGCCACTGTGGGACTTTAGAAAGATTGCGACGTGCCATTCAAAATCGAAGGAGGGGGATTCTGACGAAGAGAGTGATTTTTAATCATGACAACGCTCGTCCCCATACTGCACATGCAACGGCTGATGTCCAGGCCCAGTTCGGATGGGACATCCTCAACCATCCCCCCTACAGTCCAGACTTAGCATCTAGGGATTATCATCTGTTTCCTGAGTTGAAGTCACACCTGGGGGGAACACATTTCCAGACCGACGATGATTTGAAAAACGAGGTTGAGCGCTACCTGCGCAACTTGGCGGGAGAGTGCTATGACAAGGGTATACAAAAACTGCCACAGCGTATACAAAAGTGCATCGATCGCCATGGTGAGTACGTTGAAAAATAGCTGTAAGTTCCGCCTTTCCATCAATTTAACATTCATTGATAATAAACATGTTTTCTATATTAAATAAAATTGGAGACCTTATTTTATGCACACGCCTCGTACTTTTAAATTACTTAATCAGAGTTTGTATATTTATTCGCAATGATTCAAAGAAAATGGAATTTACAAGCCACACATAGCGAACTGATCTTAAAGGATTTTACTATAGCTGAGCCCCTTGTCTCTCGCACCTACAAGAAAATGTGTGACAAAGCTATTTCTGCGGATGTCTTTCTTGATTACTATGAATTAGGAATGAGAATAATCGTCTCGTAGATTAGTTAATGAGAAAAGTTACGTGAAAATAACTAGGCTGATATTTTTTCACATGGGCAATGTAATTAAAAGTAAGTGAGATATACTATGAACTACGTACCACATCAAATACATATTCATAGAATGGGTTCACTGAAGAAGAAAGCTTGCATAAAGATTACTCTGATTGTGGGAGAATAGCTAAAATTACTCAGATGTTTCACATACTCAATTAGCAGGCATTCATTTCATAATGACATCTGAACGTAAATCTGAAATTTTCCTTTAAAGTCAGCTTTGTCATTGAATAATATTGTGGGAATGGCTCAACACGTTTTGCACTGAGAAAAGACCTTAAGAGAGGACGGAAAATAAGTTGCATAATGCTTACGAATAACCTATTTATATATTTAGAGCATAAAACAGTAGATTTTTAAAATAATATTTTAGCGGCCCAGGTCTTAGGAAACCTTTAACAGCGAAATAAGCAAAATCCAGATGCCAGTGACCAGTCCTAGCAACTTTAACAGGGTTTCAAACGAAATACTCAGTCGAACTCCAAAAAAAAATATATGTAAGCGAATACTGCTTTTATATGAATTGCTTTACGGAATTGTTCACAAAAATGAATGTTTAAGAGTTGATAAGTTAAAATCGCTATATGCTCATATGAGTGGCGTACCTTTACTCATCCTCATAATTTTGATGGTCATTCTCAAAATAGTCTCCCCTGAATGCGATGCTCTTGTCCCAGCGTTTCTGCCAGTCTTCAAAGACATGCTGGAAACAATTTTTGAGAGATCCTTCAAAATCGCCTCCGCAGCCTTCACCACTGCTTCTGATGATGGATAAAACCTCCCACGAAGGCGTTTCTTCAAGTTAGGGAATAGGAAAAAAAAGTCACATGGAGCTAAATCCGGACTATAGGAAGGGTGAGAAATGCACTTCACGTTGATTTTTACAAGATATTAAGCAACAACATTGGCAATATGCGGCCGCGCATTTTCTTTGTGGAGCATCCAGCCTGCTTCACGGAAATGTGGTCTTTTGCGCCTGATATGGACTTGCAATGTTTTCAGGACATCCCTGTAGTATTGTCCAGTTACTGATGTGTGTGCAGGTACAACATGCTGATAAACCATTCCATGAACATCAAAGAATGAGATGATCATAACTTTTGTAGCAGAAGCAACCATTTTTGCTTCTTTGGGGGCTGGTGATGAAGGAGATTTCCACACTGAGCTTTGCTGTTTGCTCTCAGGATCAAAATGATATAGCTAAATTTCATCAGCAGTGATTACATTTGAAAGAAACTCCGGATCTTCCTCTAACATCAACTTTAACTACATGCTAATGTCCTTTTGTTAGGGACTCAACAGTCTTGGAGCCCATCGTGCACAATCACGTTTCATTTGTAATGTTTCTGTCACCAACGTGTGGGTGGTACCCACTGAAATGTTCAGTATTTCAGAAAGTGATCTTAAGGTAATTCGTCGATCCTCTCTCACAATGGCAGCAGCAGTGTTGATGTTATCTTCCGTAAGGGCAGTAACTGGAGCACCGGGTTCACCTTGCTTTGAAATTGATTGTCTCCCCTCTTTAAACATTTTAAACCATCTTCGAGCTGTGCTGTAGGGAAGAACAGACTCTCCATAGGCCTCCTGTAACATTGTGCAGGCCTCAACTAAGCAGAATTTCAAAGCCGCATATTGTTCCTCGCGTGTTACCTCCTTTGCAGCGGTAGACGATACTGAACATCTCTGAACTTGCCTGGTTCTCACGGGCGGGATCCAGGAGTACCAACAATAAAACTACTACGGTGTGTTGTTTCACATTAAGCTAACAGAATATAATAAGGTTGATTTTAGTGCGAAAAATTATGACCGTAAAAATGTATGATCATTCTTTATTGTACAGCCCTCGTACATAAAAATGAAAGATTTATTTGGCAACATGAAAGTGAAAATGACTGTTTTTAGGAAACTTGTCACAAGCTTGCAGTTTAGAAATTGTCGTCCAGAAAAGGCACTGCCGTCTACATCCGTATCTCTTATAGTTACGGCCAGTGCTTCCTAGGAGCGTTGGTGTCGACTGGGATAACTTCTTAACGCCACGGTTCATAGTGTAGGCGGCTTTGAAAATATGTAAACAAATAACTGAGTACGCCTTGCATTTTTCTGTCCCATTGATATACCCACGATGAACAACGGCTCGTCAGCAATGATGTTCATTTTTTTAATATGATTTACTATCACTCTAGTATCTAAAATCTAAACTAGGGCATAGATTCTCATCTTAATATTTTTTTTCATTTGTATTTACATAATTTATTTGTGAAAAACAATATCTGCAGATAATATCTAAACCTAGCTAAGATATATCTAATTAAACTAACGTTTGCTACAAAGTAGCTTACAATTAATCTCTAAATCATGAAACATACGTAACTCTAACACGTAACTGCTATCTATAGCTCTAATGTAATTCATCTTCACTGGAGGTTTCTGCACTTAATGCTTCCTCAATTCTGCCTTCCATGACCCAGTTATGTCTACTCCTGGTCCAAAGCGTCCTGATCATTTTCCTCATTGCCGTGACTCCTCCAACTCCTGCAGTCTTCAGATCTACGTAGAGGTTGTCGTACTTCCAATGGCCGTGGTCTATTTGTTCTTATTCTCCCCAATCTTCTTGCCTCAGCGTACTCCAGTCTGCCCCACTTGAGATTTCATCTGCCATTGTTTGTAGAGTTTCGACATCTTTCGTGTTTAAGTATGCACCATATGTTTTTTCCTGCTAATTCAGCTCTACCCTCTCTTAACTCACTGTGACCGAGATTCGAACTCGGGACCTCTCGAATGTTAGACACACTACCGCCATATTACCGAGGCGGGCAATAAAGTGATGCGTTTTGGTGTGTAATGGAAGCTACTTTCCGATCAGACCTTGATGATAAAGTAGGGGTGGCATTGTTGATTTTTTTCTCTTATTGAGTCTCAAGGCGATGTATGATTTGACTCGGTGCGTGTATTGCATGTGTAAGGCACGCAGGGACAGTGAGGGCCCCAGGGAAATCAAGTCCAGGGATACTTCTCATTTGTTTGACCACCTCGCACGCCTATGACAATAGCGTCTGGAATTTGCATGCACCAGCTCGGGAATTCTGCGCAACATATCACATGATTCTGAAACCATATCAACTTTTCTTTGGGCTTAAGCCTCTGTAAGGTTATTATTTTGCAATTATGGCAGCAGTGACATCATATTCATAAACAATAATATCAACTTAGCGCTTATCCGGGGGGAATAACACGTGAGTCAAGCGGTCTCTTATTTTTTTCGAGGACTGTTCGATAAATAATGATCATAATTTTTAGGTTCATAATTCTTTTGTACTAGAATTTAATATTATGGTATTCTGGTAGCCTAATATATAACAAACACGCCGTATTAAAATACTGGTTCCCGCCTGTCAGAGGCTGGCAAACAGACACATGTTAAGTATCGCTTATCGCAATAATGGTGGCGTGCAAGAACGTGCACGAATGAATGAATGAATTAATTAATTAATGAATAAGCCAGAGATGTTCTGTTGAAGGCAAGGGTCTCTTACTAGAGGAGAGTTCATTAAGTGTTCCTCACGCGGTGAGCTATGCCGCGTACAGCTCGTGTGGTTTATCTTGAAACATGGGAATTAGAGAGAAAGCGCACTACTGTCCGCGCTGTTGTAGGTAACCCATGACTGCCTAATCCCACATCGCATCACTTCTGTGTATAGTTTTGTTTTGTCTTGAAACATGGAGCGCACTATAGCTTGGGCTGCTGTAGGTAACCCATGACTGCCTAATCCCACATCGCATCACTTCTATGCATGGTTTTGTTTTGTCTTGAAACATGGGAATTAGAGAGAGCGCACTATAGCTTGGGCTGCTGTAGGTAACCCATGACTGCCTAATCCCACATCGCATCACTTCTATGTATAGTTTGGTTTACCTTGAAACATGGGAATTAGAGAGAGCGCACTATTGTCCGCGCTGCTGTAGGTAACCCATGACTGCCTTATCCCACATCGCATCACTTCTATGTATAGTTTGGTTTACCTTGAAACATGGGAATTAGAGAGAGCGCACTATTGTCCGCGCTGCTGTAGGTAACCCATGACTGCCTAATCCCACATCGCATCACTTCTATGTATAGTTTGGTTTTGTCTTGAAACATGGGAATTAGAGAGAGAGAGAGAGAGAGAGAGAGAGAGAGAGAGAGAGAGAGAGAGAGAGAGAGAGAGAGAGAGAGAGAGAGAGAGAGAGAGAGAGAGAGAGAGAGAGAGAGAGAGAGAGGGAGAGAGAGCGCACTATTGTCCGCGCTGCTGTAGGTAACCCATGACTGCCTAATCCCACATCGCATCACTTCTATGTATAGTTTTGTTTTATCTGGAAACATGGGAATTAGAGAGAGGAGGGGCGAGGGAGGGGGAGAGAGAACGCATTATTGCCCGCGTAGGTAACCCATGACTGCTTAATTCCACATCTCATTACTTGCATGCAATATTCCGATTGATTCCGCGTGATTATATTGTAGCTATCCCTTTAATATTTTCAAGCGCAGCGCTATAAAGACTACTGGTAAATGGCGGTAGTACATATATACTGGTAGTGTATATATACTGAAAACTTAGGAAAATTTCACATTTGTTTCTTAATGCATTACCTTCACAGGTACATATAGCTTCAGAGCGTTCATCTCAAGAATAGATAACGTCATACCTGTTGGAGAAGGGCGTTTACTCAAAGGGAGGTAGGGGAGAAGATTATATTGCAGCAGAGCTTCACCCTACCATGTTGGAATTTACAAAGAATTTCTCGGCTACAGTTTTACGTACGTCGATTACAAAGCGCTTTGTAGGGTTCATGACCATAAACTGCGTTCCTTTCGAGGACTGGTACACTCGTCACTTACTGAAACATACTCGAAATATGTTTTTATGTCAAGGACGAGTTTAGCTTTTACAGCAAAGGGGGACACTACGCACACTACGATCTACATATATTTATTTCCACAGTGATTTAGCTTCACTGACCAGAATAAATGAACCAATCAGAAAGAAATAAAAATTTGATAAATGGAATGTATTTGTTCTTTCCTTCCTCTGTTAATTTGGATTTTTTAGTCACGGCCACACCTTATCCCATACTATAAATTTGCACAAATGTTTTCTTTTACCAATACAATAGCATGTGATTTAAGAAAAACGTCGAAATATCTTATTAAACATTCTTTTCTCAGAAACTAGTAGGAAACGCGATATTTATAATGTATTAATATAACATTGAAGATCTTAATTATATAATATTATATTTTAATATTAGATTAATAATATTATATATTAGAATATAATATTACAAATCAGAAAATTAAAGTGACTTCTTCCAGAGCTAATTTGATTTTAATTTTCACAATTTTAACACCAATTGGGAGTTGCGATTCCTTGTGACTAGATGCGCAGATGTTTTATTCCTAATTGCTAATGTTGGCAGCTGTTTTCGACATTTTGTTTTAGTGAACGTGTGAATGCAGTACACATTAAATCACCGACTCTTCCTTGTGAAGCAAAAGCAATACTGGATTACAAATTAAATTACAGCTATTTAGAGGACATACCAGAGAGAATTTGGTATTCGCAATTCTCCCATAAGAAACACAATACTGGGACTGGTAAACAAATTGTAAACAACTGGACCTCTGATGAGTGAAAAGTTCAAACATCGTTCATCTAGGCTTCCCACGGTTGTTGTTGACGTAAGAGAACGACTGGAGCAGTCACCCAAAATATTAAGACGTTTGTCGCAGGAGACAGTGTACACCTACCCAGTGTGTCAGAGCTGCGAAAAGTGCAGGCCTAAAGCCATATAGGGTTACGGTTGTTCATCAGCTACAGGAACCGGATAACGATAAAAATTGAGTTATTGTCGTTGGTTTCAGACATTCACTGTGCAAAATCCTGCCATATTGTCCATCATATGGTTCACAGATGAAGCATGGTTCCATTTATCCGGTTATGTGAACTCACAAAACTCACGCCATCATCGAAAATCCACATGTAATCCATGAAGTACTTAAGCACACGGTTAAAATCGGAGTTAAGTGCGCAATATCCGCACAGAGAATAGTAGGACCATTATTTTAACCAGACTGTGAACTCTACAGAGTATCGACTGATTGTCATGCAGTTTGTTGAGAAACTGGACGACGTAGAGCTGAGTCAAGGATATTTACAGCAAGATGGTGCTACATGACATACATAAAGTAACTATATGAAACTAATTGCAAGTTTGTTTGACGATCAAATGATTTCCAGGAACCTGTGGCCCCCGAGATATCCAGATTTCAAATCGCCGGACTTCTTTCTATCTTCTTAAAAGACAGAGTTTACGCCACACGTCCCGAGAATTCCCCCAGGGGCCTACTGCGGTAGGTACGGGATTGGCGATCCCGGGGTCCCGATCTAAATCTCTTGATTGCGTTCCTCTGCGAGGTGAGAGTGTTTTTTCAAAAGCCCAAAACCATGGTCCACTTCTGTGTTTGACCCTAACCTCCCTGAACACACTTTTGACGGATAACCTTACGCGGGTTGGCGGAGTGGGAAGCGCAGGCATGACTGGGTAACGCGTAACCCCCAGCTCCTGGTTATCATGTAGGACTGTGTTCGTATCCGGTGATAAAGGTCCGTCCCGGGAAGGGGCCAAGGCATGAGCTGTAACACTCCTGAAGGCGACAGAGGTCTTTACAATGGGAGGTGAGACCCTGAGGTCAGCAAGGTCCAGGCCAGGACTCTCACCCAAACCAGGGTGACGCCCAGGATGTGAGCACGCCATCGGAGACGTTTGCAATGGTGGATGATATTGTCGCAATGGGAACTGATAAGTTCAACAAAAATGGTAAGAACAGTGGAAAGGAAACAGCTCTTGTGGTCCTCGCTATTTGGTCATTTTTAGAACTGAGGAAGGTCGAAAATTTACTACCGTGAACCCATTTATCATTCAGAAGGGTCTAGATAATATTACTTGTCCAGTAAAGTCATGTACTCGAACTCGGAATGGCACGCTCCTGGTCGAAGCAGTGACACCGACGCAGACTTCAAAAATTTTAAAAGCTAATTTGCTTGCGAGCCTTCCGGTGCACATGGAAATGCATAGAACTCTGAACGCCTCGCATGATGCTGTAAACACCAGAGTATTGGACGGTATGTCCAATTAGGAGATTCAGGAAAACTTGCCGGAACAAGGTGTGACAAATATACATCGAGTTCACCGCAAAGAACGAGGTGAACTAGTGCCCACTCGTACCCTGTTTCTTACCTTTGATCGGGTAGAACTCCCGCAACGGATTAAGGCAGGGTATGAAGCTATTGAAGTGAGGCAGCATATACCCAATCTACTGAGGTGTTATAAATGCCAGCGCTTTGGCCACAAGAGTGATTCTTGTAATGGAGTTGCTACTTGCGTTGACTGTGGAGAAGTCAAGCATGATAATGCATGCACTTCACCTGCAACCTGTGTTAACTGCAGTGGTAATCATTCATCGAACTTCAGACAATGCCCGTGTTTTATGGAGGAAAAGGCGATCCAAGAGATTCGGGTAAGAGAGTGGCTGTCCTTCTTGGAAGCCCGGAAACTCTTGCGTATTCGTCAGCCTTCTGTCCCTAGGAACGTTACTTACAGTGCAGTTGCAGCTAAGCTGGTACCTAGACGTGAAATCGCAACACAAACTAGCGACATAAACGGGGCAATAATGTCCGAAAGAACAGTTACACCCAGATCACATCCAAAGCAACAGGCACCAGCACGAAAAACAGTGATCACTAAGCCCAGTCCACAGATGAATAACAGATTATGGACTCCATGGTAGAGTTTGAAGCCGCATAGGGCGCTCATCCTGAACCTTTCACACCGGGCAGCTATTGCAACTAAGGAGATTCGGTCGGTAATGTAGTGAGCTTCTATTGCGACCGAGCTGTGGTGCATTTGCTTCCCCCCACCCTTCCCCTCCCATGTTCAGAGAGTGATAGAATTCCACTTCTTTCTAAGTCACAGCATGCACACTCATGTATAGTTTACGGCACATTTCAACTATCGCATGTTAGAATAATATGCGTATTATGAAATGCTGAACCTAGGAGATACACTAGAGGGTAAGGTTCCTGCAGTTTACAGTTGGAGACTTCCCTGTGGCAGCTCATTCAAACGTCTCCGTACGCGCAAGATAAGTTGAGCGCTGGATTTACGGTGTGTTGAGGGCAGAGGGGAAGAAGCGTGTTTCTGCAGTGTGGTCAACCTTGAAAAACATAGTTCAGAAAAATATCGTATAAGATAAGCGAAGATATCACAAATAACATTGCATCCTCGGAAAACATTCCTTAGTTTTGCCCACGCCAGCTCAATTGCATTCTGATCACAGTTACACGGAGGTAGACGAATAATAATGTTTCCCCTTTCGAGAGCCATAACATCCACAAATGTTCATACAAATATAAATCATTTTCAAGTAAATGCTGATGTACCACACTCGTAACAAGGATAAACTGGTAATTCGAGCGCACCAAACGAGCGTTTATGAAGGAAGCTTTAACTACAAAGGGATAATGTTATGCAATAAACTTCCAAATTCACTTAAACAAGCTGCATCATTAAAACACTTTAAGAATGAGGCTAAGAAATGTCTGCATGCACACTGATTTTATACGGTTAATGAATTTTTAGAACTATAACCATGTAAATGAGCACTGGGAGCATAGTACATTCACAAACCTGTAATATTTATATTATGACATTTCTTTATGTAAATACCACATGAAACCATAGAAAAGCTGCTTACTGTGTATATTGTATGTAATCAATTTGACTTTATGTATATACTGTATTTATACATTTTGACGTGTCTCATAACATGTACATGTTGCCAAGGACGAACTAAAATTCTAATTCTAACATGCGATTGTTGTAAACTGGTTAGCTAATTAACCTCGAAATTGATCAAAACGAAATATGGTGGACATGATAAAGCTTAGCGTATTAGCCACTAGATGTCAGTGTATAGCGCATTTCAAATTTCAAAGTTGTCATCTGTGTTTACGGAGTTAAACGAATCCTACCGAATGAGGACTTGGAACCCGATCGTTCTTCTTATCGCGCGCATATGGTGTCTAGGCAACATACTCCTCAGAGATTCGAGCTCGGAGCCTGTTGAGTCAGACACGGTACCCCTACATGAAGGAGGAGGGCTGACTGTTGCTAACCACCAAACTCGATACTGTTTGCAGCGTTCTGTTGCATTTATAATCGTAAGCAGAGTGTACCAATCGTTATATGGAAGCGTGAGTCTTCATTGCAAATTCCTTTCCTTCCAACCCAAGTCTGCCCCTCTTCTCTCCCGCTTCATCCCTCAAGAAAGCTCCTTGTCCGTCATTACAGCCCTTTATATCGCGTAACGCCGTGGTGAACGTAGATGTGTTTTTAATGCTTTTAATACGTTGGAAGACTGTCATTACCAGAAAGATTATCTTACTGATATAAACAGAAAAAAAATGCGTGTGCTTAAGACCACACGACAGAAGTGAAAACTCAGAAACTATTCATAATAAATTATTCTTAAAAACTATTTTCAAAAATTTAATGTTGAAACTCATTCTTGCGCAGAGAGGACAGTTGTGAGCTAAACATTTCATGCCTTACGCTCTAAGTGTGCTCCCAAATGAAAATACTCTAAAACAACTGAATGACGACGGACTTGCGACCGTGCGAAGAGGGTTACA
Source organism: Mantis religiosa (assembly GCA_030765055.1). NCBI lineage: Eukaryota > Metazoa > Arthropoda > Insecta > Mantodea > Mantidae > Mantis > Mantis religiosa. Next base: position 20,837,939 of record CM060960.1, on the reverse strand, counting down.
CAAAAAGGATGTATAAAGGAAGTAACATCAAGTCACATAATATACTGCTCTACTTGTATTTTATTTTTATATTAAAATACATGCTATTTCACAATCAGTTTTTCATATTTTGTTTCTTGCATATTACATTGCATTTTTATTTTTAATAAAAGTACAAGTTTATACCTATCTTGTAACATAATTATATGATATTCATTTCCTCATTTGCATATTTTTTTTGAATATTCGGAAATGTTTGGTTACATATACATTTTACACATGTTATTACATATCCATATCCATATATATACTCATTAGTCCATATTTTATTACACGTTCATACATATTTTCATACTTATTTTATTACATGTCATATTTTCAAATTTTCTGTCACTATTCATACTGATATTAATGAATTTTCAATTCAATTCAAATATTTTAGTCCGACGTTTTGTCCAAAAAAATTATTTTTCCAAACTAAATAATATATATTTAAATCTCTTTTTCTATAACAAATCAAATTTATATATCAAATCTTTTGACTCTCGGTCGCTATTTCAGTTTTTAGAAAAACATAACCTATAAGTTGTAAATGAAAACAAACGCAAAACGTCATTTTAATACGTGATAATTTTATTATTTCCTGTTATTACATTTAATTATTGATGTTTTACGTTTTACTACTCACAATAAAGAGAAATTATCAATAAACATAACCAGTTCTTAACTGAAACATCATTCACTAATTCCTAAAACTTTTATTTCCAATTAGCACACTCGTTTTATTTTGCGTTATTATGGTTTTCATTATCCGAATACCAAACTTCGGTGATATTATCCGTTCCTTTTGATTATTATTGTTTAAAGTGGAATTTGACATGTTGTCGACTTGTTAAATGACAGAAGGCTATCTGACCGGATCGGTTACCGGCATTTGACAGACATTTGTAAGAACAGCCTTAAGACAATTAGTTTTTTTTAATGAAACTTCTGTAGGGTTTCTGAATTTTTCATAGTATTTGAAATATGTTAAAACATACCTGGATGCGTGTTGTTGATACGCTGTTGAGTGCGACAGAAAATCTATGGCATACCCGGGAGGAAGGATGAGGCGAAGGAGATAGAGGGCGAACGACCCAAGGAGACACGACAGTACAGAGGGCAGGGTCCCTACAGTTAACTTAGATAGAGACCTCCCTTGACAGGCCAGGACAACGAACCCGTTCCCCTACAGCGGGACGGTAACGAGCCCAGCAGCCGAGCCTAATGGTCCCAGGCAGGTGACCCGAGCCCTAAAGTTCCTGGCTGGCGGTCCCAAGATGGTCCCAGCAGAGGAGCGGAGACCGGCAACCGACTTAGTAGGGGGTACGAGGGCTGTTCAATAAAGAATGATCATAACTTTTTACGGTCATAATTTTTCGCACTAGAATTTAATCTTATTATATTCTGTTAGTTTAATGTGAAACAAACACGCCGTAGTAGTTTCATTCTTGGTACTCCTGGTTCCCGCCTGTGAGAACTAGGCAAGTTCAAACATGTTCAGTATCGCCTACCGCTGCAATGGAGGTAACACGCGAGGAACAATATGATGCTTTGAAATTCTGCTTTCGGCTCAACAAATCTTCAGTTGAGGCCTATACGATGTTTGAGGAGGCCTATGGAGAGTCTCTTCGTTCCTACAGCACAGCTCGAAGGTGGTTTAAAATGTTTAAAGAGCGAAGCCAATCAATTTCAAAGGAAGGTGGATCCTGTGCTCCATTTACTGCTCTTACGGAAGAAAACATCAACAATGCTGCTGCCATTGTGAGAGAGGATCGACGGATTACCTTAAGATCACTTTCGGAAATACTGAACATTTCATTGGGTGCCACATTTCCGTGAAGCAGGCTGGATGCTGCACCACGATAATGAGCGGCCGCATATTGCCAATGTTGTTGCTGAATATCTTGCAAAAATCAACATGAAGTGCATCCCTCACCGTCGCTACAGTTCGGATTTAGCCCCATGTGACTTTTTTTCAATTCCGTAACTTGAAGAAACGCCTTCGTGGGAGGCATTATCCATCATCAGAAGCAGTGGTGAAGGCTGCGGAGGTGATTTTGAAGGATCTCTCAAAAATGGTTTCCAGCATGTCTTTGAAGACTGGCAGAAACGCTGAGACAGGTGCATCGCATTCAGGGGAGACTATTTTGAGAAGGACCATCAAAATTATGAGGATGAGTAAAGGTACGTTGTCAAAAAAAAGTGATAATTCTTTATTGAACAGCCCTCGTAGTATGTGACCAGACACGTTCTGCCAGACTAGCAAGAAGTGTATCGTTTACTGTCATCGAATTTAACAAACACCTTGGCTTATTCAAAGTACATATTTCTTCTCTCACGTCATGTCAAATGTTTACGTTTCAGTTCTGAGTAATTTCAAATATACGTTCACGCATACATGCCAACCAATAATGCTTACGTCGCAATGCATTGTTATAATATAATGGTGTATACTTCATTTATTTATATTAGGAAAACTATTTGAGCTAACAATATGGGGCATTTGCGGTTATGTTATATACATTACTCTCTTCTTCCTCGTGGATCAGTTTTTGTCTTAGCGCGAATAGTATTTATTAGAAATTGATTAGGTTGACGCTCCTCACACACCACTTAGGGGGAATGCAATACGACAACACTGCAGTACTCCAATTGGTTGCTCACCTAGTAGCGCTCGTGGACAAACACCTTCCCATTTGAAACACATAATAGTATATTTTACAACAGTGCAATCCTGTTCAAGAAACCCACAAAACGCTTCGTGCTATTGAACTCACTAATAGCTTTATACCGGCGGAGGGGGTGGGGGTTGTGGAGTGGAATGGGTAAGCAAAGGGTCATTTCTTGGAAATAAGTCTGTTAAGAAATTGGACAAACTGTAGACATGTTTATTATATCTTGTGGGGAACTGCATTTTCATTGACATGTATTTCTGAGGTCTACAAATCGCATTGAAGTCTAAACGTAGGCAAAAGTTGGTCTGTTACGGGTAACGTGGAAGCCATATGACTGCCATAATCGCAAGCGTCTCTCTCATTGTCATGTTTCCCTCCTAGAGGCACTCCCACTCCTGGGTAATGTTTCATTGTGCCTCAGTGATTATTTATGTAACTTCACAAAGCAATAGTGGACAAGCTTTAGAGGACACAATTTCTGTTCAAGTGTAGAGATTACAGGTAAGGCTTACTGCATTTTGTTTTATCTTCACTTGCTTATTCTGAACAAAGATTCGGTGCCTAGATCTTACTGGAGGTCCCCTGAATCCAGAAACGTATTTGCATGTTCCCTTCCATGTACTTAATTACTCATACGTTATGTATGGGAAATATCTCGACATAAGAATTTCACTGCACATACCTGAAAAAAAACTTAAAAATTGAGAACTATCACTTGTACAAACCTAGTATTTTATCACACTACAATATTTGAATATAACAATCACAGACATTTCAATCAGATATCTGGATTTGTTACAGAGATGTTAATGGTATTGTTCTGAATCTAAAATTCCCTACTTGTCAAACAATTTTTTTTTAGTCCACCTAAAAATTTCTTCAAAGGATTATAAAGAATTGATTTTTGTTATTTTTTCTATAGAAAATAAGGATAAACATTTCCCATTTTTGGATATTACATCAGCTATGAAGATATTTAATAATTAGGAAGTCAAAAATATTAGGGATATATCAATTCCAGTTGTTCTCGATACTCGATTCTCGATTCTCGATACTCGATTCTCGATTCTCGGTTCTCGATACCAATACACGATACCAAATACTTCGATATCATCATTTCTACTTCTAGTTTCAATACAAAATAGAATGTTTGGAGAACGGTGTAATGCCAATAAAATTAAATAGGTGTACATATTTAATGAGACAAAACTTAAAACCATCAATGTTCTTATTTTTAAACTATACATTAGACATTAAACGACAAAAAAGTCCACAAGTTTATAAGTTCTTGTTCAAAAATACTAGCATTTTCACTATTTCGGGGTCAAGTCTACTTCTTTTTCTGTCACATATGAGTCCAGCTGTACTAAACTGTTGCAGATGGAATACATAAATATTTACCAGCTATTTTTCTTTAACTCTGGAGATTTTAAATTAGTTTTCCAGTAATCCAGTGTACTAGAAAAAGGAGGTGACAAATCGTCGTTGAGATATGTACTTATTTTCTCTTGGGAACTGTTAAGAGTACCCGGAACAGCCTATCTCACCAATGTTAAAATGAGAGTTTTCTGGTTCCCTTAGCTCAAGAACCACTAAACGCATCAATTTGAAACTTTTACTTATTATTTTACAACACTTTTACCATTCATTAAAGATAATATATCTTATTTTGGAGCTTTAATAAAGGATATGTGACTTTTTAAATAAGTATCTTGAATTTACTTCTAAAACTATTCAAGATGTATTTTTTAAATACAAATTTTCACACATCTTTCTACAAGTACCGTTAAGAAACAGTTTAAATATTTCTTTAATTCCATAAAAATGTAGACTTGTAGTTATAGTAGTTTTATATATGAGCGAATCCAAAGTTTAAAAAATAAAACAGAGTAAATGAGAATTAAAGTTTTGCTATGTTGGAACTACATCTCAGAATTTCCCCATATTCTGCAGCTTTCTCATCATCAGCATCCATCCTTTTTCGTTTTCCACTCCTTCTCTTTTTCCTAGACTCCGTGGTCACTTGCTCTATGGTATTATTAATTATTTTGTTAAATTTGGTAAGGGGGCTGGTAAAATGAGAACAGCAGCCAATGTCTTACCTGCCTCAATTCCCTTGCCAATGCTTCTCAAGCTATAAGAAAACCTTACATTTACTTCTGCAACACTTTCAATAGTTCTGGATGTTTCAAATGTATATTCTTTATTACACTTTTGCCAACTGAGTGATAATGTAGCTAATAATCCATTTCGTTTCTTGCTGTCCTCTGATATGACAATTTTCATTTTCAAAAAATTTACACTGTACAAAGTTTCTATATCTACTAACTGAAAATTTGTTGATCAAATATCATTATTTACTTTAGTTAAATTGTCATGACTACCATTACACAATGAAGAAACCAATTTTTTCCTTCAAGAACCAAATTTCACTTCACATTTATCGCCAATGTCTGAGGTTAGGTTTGACGAAGTTAATATATTGTCATTAGCTACTATACTTTTTCCAGTTCAGGGGTTGTAACTCTTTTATTATGTAATCGGGATTACTTCAACTGTTTATACTGGTTCCCATGCCGATTTCTTACACAAAAATTATTGGTTCTTCCCATCTTGAAAACATCACTAGTAAATCAAAACATACGTAAATAAAGCATGGAAGAATTAACATCAGATGCACAGATTAATATTAACAGAAGAAACAAAGACTTCCTTTTCTAATAAGGGAATGCTCTGGAATATAGTTTATGGCACACTGGCATACACTAATATCGCCCACTGTGCAGTCTTTTCAAAATGAGTCTATTTTGGAGTTTTTAAACCATGGGACAGGAAAATAAATATCGTTATTCTCTTCTGCAAACATCAGGAAAGACTATTTTGGCAATAATTCATTTTGTAAAATTTCACCCCAGAATGCTGTTCTGCCTCCGCTTAAATCAGTTAATTTTTCAGTGATTTTTTCATTTATATTTACAGGATTGCACTAAGAAGATGACTTCAGTCATAGATGAAGACGTCACCAGTTTCACTACATGGTTTAGAATGTTTCTGGTGGTATCTGCCATGTTTAGCATTTTGGTTTACTTCATGGTCCACTGGCACAGAGGAAGACATTTGAGAAAACTAGCTGACAAAATCCCAGGTCCACCAACATTACCGCTTATTGGAAATGTCAATCTAATGCTAACTGGCGACCTCAGTCACATGTTCAAGACTCTGCGAGACCTTGGTAACTATGGAACTATCGTTAGATTCTGGATAGGTAATCTGTTGTTCATATGCGTTTCTGACCCCGTTGCTGCGGAGAGGATAATCGGCAACAAGAAATTCCTCAGCAGAACCGAATATGCCACCAAGGTTGTCAAGCCTTACTTGAAGAACGGAATTCTGATTTCCGAGGGTGAAACTTGGAAGTCACATAGGAGGATGCTGGCACCACATTTCGGAGAAAATGTAGTTCGAAAATACCTTTCTGTCTTCTATAAACACGCCACAATTTTGGCAGACCGTTTCGAAGAGTTCGCCGATGGAGCTTCCTTGTTCAAGATTCATGAACTTGCCTTCTTTTGTACGATGAATACTGCTTGGGAGACCACAACAGGAAATATCCTCAGAGCAGATCTCTGTGAAAATGTCGATATTCCCAGAAATACTCTAAGAGGAATAGATATTACTGCTGAGAGGTTTCGAAGGCCCTGGCTAATATTTGATTGGATCTTCAATCTCACAAGTATGAAGAAGGAAAACGACACTATAGTACACTATTTTCATAAGGTATGTACATATACATCTGGATATTTATTTGGTTAGGAGCTGGCCTATTGATCACAATATCTGGCCTAGACCAATTGTTTTAACTGTGCTTATCATTTGTTTATTTGTGCTACAACAGAGCAATGCTCAAATTACAGTAGCTACATACATAATAATTTACAAACATGGCTTAAATACGAGGACTGTTCAATAAAGAATGATCACAATTCATTTTTGACAACGTAACTTTACTCATCCTCATAATTTTGATGGTTCTTCTCAAAATAGTCTCCCCTGAATGCGATGCACTTGTCCCAGCGTTTCTGCCAGTCTTCAAAGACATGCTGGAAACAATTTTCTGAGAGATCCTTCAAAATCACCTCCACAGCCTTCACCACTGCTTCTTATGATGGATAATGCCACCCACGAAGGCGTTTCTTCAAGTTAGGGAATAGAAACAAGTCACATGGGGCTAAATCCGGACTATAGGGAGGGTGAGGGATGCACTTCACGTTGATTTTTGCAAGATATTCAACAACATTGGCAATATGCGGCCGCGCATTATCGTGGTGCACCATCCATCCTGCTTCAGGGAAATATGGTTTTTGACTCCTGATATGGACTTTCAGTGTTTTCAGGACATCCCTGTAGTATTGTCCAGTTACTGATGTGTGTGCAGGTACAACATGCTGATAAACCATTCCATGAATATCAAAGAATGAGATGACCATAACTTTCCCAGCAGAAGCAACTACTTTTGCTTCTTTGGGGGTTGGTGATGAAGGGGATTTCCACACTGAGCTTTGCTGTTTGCTCCCAGGATCAAAATGATGTAGCCAAGTTTCATCAGCAGTGATTACGTTTGAAAGAGACTCCGGATCTTCCTCTAACATCAACTTTAACTGCATGTTACCTCCATTGCAGCGGTAGGCGATACTAAACATGTATGAACTTGCCTGGTTCTTATACGCGGGAACTAGGAGTACCAACAATGAAACTACTACGGAGTGTTTTTTTCACAATAAGCTAACAGAATATAAGATTGAATTTTAGTTCGAAAACTTATGATCATTCTTTATTGAACAACCCTCGTATAAATATAAAAGTAAGAAAAAGGACAGTGCAGAATGTAATACAAAAAAGTAAGACTAAACATATACAAATTTAGGTGTAATACAAAGAGTAACAAACAAGAATACAAAAAAAAAAAAAAAACTAAGACTAAAACAGAAAAGTATAAAATCGAGGACAAGACATTGGTAGCTGTGTTATCATTAAACATAAAACATAAATAACAATTGAAAATCATATGCCGTTAAATCCTGTATATAATTGTTTCTTAAAGCGCTTGTAGGATAAACTATGATCCAGTTCTATGTTAGAAGAAAGTTCATTGTACTTGGCACATAATCTTAAAATAGGGGAATTTTTATGCGATGGCGTTTCTAGTGTTCTAAACTGGAGCAATTGACGGTTTCTGAAATTTGCAATACTGGCATTAAAATTTATTTGACTAAGTAATTTTTCGCCACATACCAGGCCATGTACAAGTTTATAAAGTAATAATTGATCAGCAAGTATTCCACGAACATAGAGTGCCCTTATTTTGAATTCCTTAAGCAGTTGCATATATGGAATACGCTGATTGTAAGTGAATACGCCGTGGGTTTGTGGTATATGTATCTCACAAACCTTTTCTCAATGTTATCCAGTTGACCGTTATAACATTTAAACATAGGTGATCATGCACTTGAGGTATATTCCAAGTTACTTCGCACAAGACTTTTGTATAAAATTAACATAACCTGAGTATATTATAAGTCCCTTGAGATTCTAAATAAAAAACACAAATTTTTAGAAGAGTTATTGTTTATAATTGTAACGTGTTGACTAAAACATATGTTTTGGTCATGTTAACAGCTAAATTTCTGAAGGAAATCACTTTAGCTAGTGGAAAATTGTCCACATGATAATTAGAATTTAAGTAGTGCTTCTTACTAGTAAAAATAATACGATTAGTTGATATACTGGCAGTAAAATATCATCTGTAAGACGAAATTGTAGAACACTGTCTTCACTAATATGATTGCGGTAATTGAGTGTCTTTAACAAACTGAACCCCTAATCCCCTTGGGCAAGATTACATACTCATGTCAATATTATTCCCAACTCTTTGTCTTTTCCAGCTGGTACGGGACGTTCTGGAAGAAAGGATGAAGCAGTTCGAGGAATTAGGTGCCAAAACGAACATGGAGAATCTTACGCCTCTTGTAGATCGACTCCTGATGGACGGCCAAATGTCGAAGGAAGAGATGCACGTTGAAATGTTAAATGTTTTGGGTGCAGCCTCAGAGACCAGCGCCACTCTATATTGCTATGTAATGTGCATGCTGGGAGTGCACCAAGATGTACAAGAGCGACTGTTCCAAGAACAGAAGTGTATCTTCCAGGACGATCCCCACAGAGAGATTTCTTGGGAGGACCTCCAGAAAATGACCTACACCGAACAGGTAAGTCATAGAGGTTGCTACTGATGCTGGTAGAGTCAAACTATAGACATGGAGAGCAGTACTCTTAAACTTTCAACATATTTGCATGTTTCTTGTCCCTTCAGACTATCAAAGAGGAAAACCGGTTGCACCTAAGGTGTGTATGATGTATGTGTGCTAACTGCTACTCAAAATAAGGAGATGAGGAACATCATTCACACATTCCAAGTGCTGTTCCCCATTTCTGTTATAGAGGGCAGTGCTGCCAATATTACAGTGGGAAATAGCCAATAAATACCTACTGTTTAAGGATTTTGGTACTGGGTAGAGAATTGACCCAGAAATATGTTAAATACAACAGCACGCGAAAAAACATGTTACATAAACCACTTTACAAAATTGTGTTTCTTTGAAACAAACGCTGAATTTAGTTGGCTATTTACTGTGAAACGCTGCTGTCCAAATATCAACTAGGAAGTAAGGCTAACACAATTACAAACAAACGTTCAGGTGGAGCAAATTGATATTTACGAAACAAAGAAATTTTTTATTCAAAGTATCTTTCTATAGCATTTTGTTTCGTTTAACTGTTTTTTTTTTCGTGCAACTTTAACTTCTTTTGCATGTCTTTTTCCTGTTCAATATACTGTAGTGTACATTCTAATTTCTTTTAACTAATACGTACTCCTAAGCCTGGCTACAGAGGAACCTTTCTATTGTATTCAAGTCACCAGCACCAGCAGAGAACATAGTAACTCCTCTCTAAATATCCTGTTATTTTTTTCCATAAGAGTTCATTTGTTTCAAGTATGCACCAATGACATCTGTTGATGTGGAGAGAAGTTTTTCAAAGTTTTTACAACGTGCTGTCAGAAAACGGATAATCCTTTACACCTAAGAATTTAAAGATGATTGTTGTAATGCTAACTGAGGTAAGCTTTGTGAAGTTGAATTTCTGTAAGCCGAAGGTACTTAAGCGAAGTATGATTTAATTATATGGATTTCAATATCTTTCCATAGACTGTCCATTGTTGGTTGCTGAATCAGAAGAAGCATTTCTTACATGTTGTTTTTCTCGCTCTGTGTTTTGCATGTCTCTTTAACACCTAACTGAAAATTAATTTATTAATTTGTAGGCATCACTTCTTTACGTCACTGTTACCAACCTTTAGGTCCTTTCCCGGATATCTTTTAGGTCATTTAAAGGTCCTGTTTAGACAATTTAAAGGTTCTCAACTTTCTAACCTTAGTCATCACATAGCGATCAGCAATTTGGTTATCGCATAAGTCTACTGGTAACCCTTATTCCAATTATAACTACAGGGATATAAGTAATAAAGCAATTTGTATGACTTTGAAATATACAGAAGAAAGAATAGCGATTTGAAGTAACAGTTTGTTTCAAAATAGGGAAGGTAACTTACCACATGTTTAGATAAAAATTACTTTATTTGTTTTAATAGTTTGTACATCTCTGAATGCATGTGTGAGTGATCCCCAAGAAGGGTACTAAATCGCAAATTGTGGCTACGCTGTGAAGCTTGTAAGCAAGATAATGAAAGTTCCTTTCAATCAGAGTTTGTTTCACAGCTGAGCAACAGAGTATATCGTCGCTGAAGGTCGGTATACGTTGTGATGTCTTAGTTCAGGGGCACATACAAACAAGTCGCTATATGAAATTTTAATGCTTTATTAAAACACGCTCAAGTTTCCAGACTTTTCAAGTAATACAACGTACTACAGATTTGAAGATCTCTTTTTTGAAAGAAATGCAAATAAAATGTTTTTCTCCCTTTTCCCTAAACGTGGGAGGCATTACTTATCCTACAGAACTTGGGACTTGAGTATTGGAGATATCGAATGGCGCAGAAAATGGACAAGAGACTTGTCAGGTGGATCACACCATCAGTGAAGAAAATTGAAACTTGTGATGATAAAATACAATTAACTTCAGTTCCTGAAGTTATAAGGTCAATAATAAACACGTGAATACTAATAAAAACTTACGAAAATATATGTGTTTTACATGGAACGGTATAACGTTAAAAATAAACCCCTATTATGTGTTTCAAATGGAAAGAATTCTCGCCTATAGCGAATCAGATGAGTTAGAGCCTTCAGCGCTGCCAGCTTGTTAACCCCACTCTTTTTATATTTCCCTCTCTCTCGCACACTTGCGAGTGTTCGTGCCGCTAGACGTAAGGGAACGCAAACTGAATTTTCCAAAGTTGTATAATAATGCAGTTCTTGAAATCAGAATTGCAAGTGTATATTGGTATATTACGCAAATGTTTTAAATATTTAATTTAAAGTTAAATATAGTTTATGAATTACTTATTTTTCTAATCCAACGAAAATATCAGCGGTGCATCCGTAAATGTTACTTACGTTAAGATATAATTTTTCATTGTCATTGTCTGCATCGTCTGAGTACTGCAAATTTATGATGATAGGTTCCGAAATCTCGTTACGTGCTATTTCTTTGCAAAAGTCGTCTTTTGTAGTTTATCTGATGTCTCACGCAGTTTTTCCAGTCTTGTTGTGTTCCTTGTCAATTACTTCGTGAATAAGTCGTTCAACGTCAGTCAGTTTAAAAATATTATTTCTATTTGCAACATAATTTGAGCCCATATTAACTCTATTGGATTAGTCCTGCAGTAGTAAGGCGGGGGGGGGGGGGGGGAGGTGGATCACGTCTCATTGATCCAGATGATACACTTTTCCCGTGTATTTTAACGCAAGTACTCTTTGCAGTAACTCATTTTTAGTTTCTATTTCCGGAATTTTTTTGATGAACGTGTACAGCTTAAAAATAATGCTTCGAGCCTGACTTCGCAATACCTGCCTTTTTGACTCGCCACTAATTTCACCGCAAGAAGCCATTGCACTATTTAACTCTTACTGTACTGTCGTGTAAAGAACAACTGAATGATATTGATCTGAATTCTCCAGAGTAAATAAACACTTCTTATCCAGCATTCATTCATAAACATAAGCATACAGCATTCCACAGGCTAACAGGAAATGAAGTGTTTGCTCTTTCTCGAATTTAACACATTGACTTATTCACAGTAATTCTTTGATCACGTCATGACAGTAGTTTAAATTTCAGTTCTGAGTAATTAAAACTATATGTACATACATACACACCAACCGCTTTGAACTCTCTAGAGGAGATTACGAACCATTCATAAACAAAGATATAATGTGACCAGACACATTCTGCCAGGGCATCAGGAAATTTATTGTTTCCTCTCGCTAGAATTGGCTTATTCAAAGTAATTCTTTTATTACGTCATGTCAAACATTTGGGTTTGAGTTCTGAGTAATTACAAATATACGTACACGCATACATGCCAACCAATAATGATATCCATACAGTGCTGACGTCGCGATTTATTGTTATAATAATAGTGGTTTATTTATTTGTATTAGAAAAACTATTTGAGCTAAACTTATGGGGTTTTCATGGTTATGTTAGATACATTACTCTCTACCTTCCTCATGGATCAGTTTTGGCAAAATCTGAATTTTTGTCTTAGCGCGAATAGTAGTTCATACAGATTGATTAAGTTGGAGCTCCACACACACCACTTAGGGGGAATGCAATACAACACTGCAGGACTCCGATTGGCTGCTCACCTAGTAGCGCTCAAGGACAAACATAATAGTCAGCGCGACACATATATGGAGAATCCTGTTAATTCATATGCATGTTAGCATTACGATTTGATCTGCACTAGTTGATATGAAATATTTTTTGGGCTGTTTATGTTTCAGGTGATAAAGGAGGTGTTACGTATTTATCCGCCACTCACGTTACTGTTTAGAACAATAGAAGAGGACACAGATGTGGGTGGAGGTTATATTTTACCTGAAGGAAGCAACGCTCTGGTGTTTACGTTTTTGCTACATCGCAATCCTCTGTACTTCCCCGATCCAGAGAAGTTCGATCCTGACCGTTTCTCTGCCAAGAATTCAGAGGGACGTCATCCATATTGCTACCTGCCTTTCGGAGCAGGGAGAAGGGTCTGCATGGGATACAAATATGGGATGATGCTGGTAAAGATGATGCTGTCCATTACATTAAGAAGATATCGCGTGGTCCACACAGTCGGAGGCAGGGAGGCAATCGACAGAAGTCTGGAGGCGGGGCTCATAGTGAAACCTGCATCTGGATTCAAAGTCCAAATAGTACATCGAGACACAACTTAACATTTGGTTTGGCGCACAATCTCTTAACTGAACTATATAACATTATTGGCCTTTCTTTTATTTATGGGGACAGTAAATGGTGAAATTTACCAAAAATGTACCTATATAATTGTTAATGCTGTATTTATAAACTGTAATCTCTTCAAATTTTGCTTTATTAATGGTATTACTTCTGCCACTTTACTGCACACCCACCAAGCATATACGGAAATAACATTTACATGCTTTAGATTACAGAGGTAAACGTTAGCCCATCTGCATGTTGATTAAACTCAAAGACAGGCTCAGAAACGATATCCAGGGTATATAGGATAAGAGCAAGGTATAAATCCTTTTTTACCTTAGGGAAAATATATTGTGACTCTGTGGATTCGTAGAGTTCAAAGTCCAGTTATTCAGAAATTTCAAAATGCTCTTTATTTTCGTAGAAATACACTTTGGTCACCTCTTACAGTAGCAGAATTAGGTAACATACACAATTACATCTCAGAGAAAATATTGGAAGTGTCCTCCACCAACATCTATGGATTGTTGATTCCACTTTATTTGAAAGACTGCAGACACTGAAGTTTATATGGGTATCTTCAAGACATTTGTGTAGCAGTTCAGTGGGTTAGAGCAACCGCACGGAGAGCGAGAGATACCTGGTTCAAATTTATCAGTCTGACTCTACTCATTCAAACCTTAGCCAACACACGGTTAGTGTGGAAGAAATGCTGATGAAACTTGGATACATCATTTTGATCCTGAGAGCAAACAGCAAAGCTCAGTGTGGAAATCTCCTCCATCACCAACCCCCAAAAAAGCAAAGCTGGTTGCTTCTGCAGGGAAAGTTATGGTCATCTCATTCTTTGATATTCATGGAATGGTTTATCAGCATGTTGTACCTGCACACACATTAGTAACTGGACAATACTACAGGGATGTCCTGAAAACATTGCAAGTCCATATCAGGCGCCAAAAGCCACATTTCCGTGAAGGAGGCTGGATGCTGCACCACGATAATGCGCGGCCGCATATTGCCAATGTTGTTGAATATCTTGCAAAAATCAACGTGAAGTGCATGTTTCACCCTCCCTATAGTCCAGATTTAGCCCCATGTGACTTTTTTCTATTCCCTAACTTGAATAAACGTCTTCGTGTGAGGCATTATCCATCATCAGAAGCAGTGGTGAAGGCGGCGGAGGCGATTTTGAAGAATCTCTCAAAAAATGGTTGCGAGCATGTCTTTGAAGACTGGCAAAAACGCTGGGATAAGTGCATCGCAGTCAAGGTTACAGCGACTTCTCTCGCGTAGCTCCGACGTAATAGTGCAGTTTACACCTTTGCTCTGATCGTCACGTGTTTCCACTGCTTGGTCGATGCTACATCGTCTCGGTAAATGTTACATATCTGAAGAACTGGTTATGAGGACATAACTTCTGGAAAATAGAGGTAAGCTTTCCTAAACCTTTAATTAACCTTTTGCTACTTCTGGAAGTTGACGCTATCTTGCTGCCATCTTCTGGGACAAAAACAAATTTATTGAAAGAATCGATTGGCGTTATTTCAAAACTGATGGCGCCATTTTTATTTTTCAAAATATATATTTTCTCTCAATACATTAAATCTATCGGTCCATTCAATTGTTTCAATAATTTATCTTCTGGATTTATTTCATGTTTAGATGACCAAGAATGATGGGCCTGAAATGTTCGTGTACTCTAGTTTATAAATTAACGTTTGGTTCACCGATGTAATCACGCTCTAAACACTTAACTTGACAAATGCCTGACTGTTTATTATTTCAAGTGTTATCTTTTGTTTTAGAAAATATTACAGGATTTAGACAATTTTAATCAGATAAGTGAAGTTTGTTATCAAATGTTGTATTTTATTCATAATACCGAATTTAAAATAAGCTTTCCTGGTGAGGAATATATTCCACATGTTCTCGGGAAGCAAGCCACGTGAAAAGACGATTAGAAACCGACGTTTCGGGAGTGTTCATCTTTCCCGTCATCAGGATATTTATAAGCAATGTTGTATAAACACTAAATAGATATAACACCAAAAAATCAACACAGACAAAACACATCACTGAACAAAAGACTGTAGTAAATTAAATGTCAGATTAGGAGATGGCGTGATTGTGGAAAACTAATTAGGTCAGAGAAACGTAACTAATTAATTAATTTGGTGATCAAGCTGTATAGAAATGGTAGCATGTCTGCCTCACGTTCAAGAGGTCCCGAGTTCGAATCTCGGCCAGAGTGAGTTACCTGGATAAGGTTTTTTTCCGGGGTTTTCCCTTATCCTTCAAGAATGTAGGGTAACTCCAAGCTCCATGGACCTTGGACTCATTTGAACATCATTTCACCCAATTCATTCACCGTCCAATATGACTTAACGTTGGAGGACGTAAATTACAACAAAAAAGCTGCATAGAACTGTGCTTCTCAAGTCGATTGATTTCCATTAGTTATATTGTTATATTAGTCATATTATATTAGTTATATAGTTATATTTGTTATTTTGGATTATCGATACCGATAGACGATATATTCTACGATAACCCACATTTCGATACTCGATACCATAATTTCTACTTGTAGTTTCAATACAAAATAGAATGTTGGAAGAATTGTGTACTGACAATAAAATTAATTAGGTGTACATATTTAATGAGATAAAACTTAAAACCATCAATGTTCTTATTTTTAAACTCTACATTAGACAAAGCAAAACAGTCCACTTTTATAATTTTTTGTTAAAAAATACGAGCTTTTTCACTCTTTTGGGGTCAAGTCTTTCTTTTTTTATCACACATGGATTTCATTACGGAGGGAATTCGGTGCGTAGGCCACCAGGCTGGGCCCATTGTTCCTATGCCCGCAAGTGGGACACCCCCTGAGGCTATGGAGACAGAGGGCGGCCAACCCAAGGAGCCACGACAGTACAGAGGGCAGGGTCCCTACAATTTACTTAGATAGAGACTTGCCCCGTCAGGCCAGGACATTGAACTCGCTCCCCAACTGCGGGACGGCAACGAGCTCAGCAGCCGAGCCCTAATGATCCCAGGCAGGCGATCCGAGCCCCAAATGTCCGTGGCTGGTGGTCCCGAAATGGTCCCAGCAGAGGAGCGGAGACCGGCAACCGACTTACCGAAGGAGGAAGTAGTTTACCTCAGAGCATATCATCCTGCCATGCACCGCATACACTTCTACCCTGAAAGAGACTACCAGATGAGAGATGATATGAAATGATAATGAAGATAAAATAGAGGTAAAGGAAATTCGGGAGATGTAATTAACCTACCCAGCATTCGCCTAGCGACCAAGGAAAACCCCTGAAAAAACTCATGGGCCAGGTAGGTCGGCCACGGGAATCGAACTTGGGCCTCCAAAATGCGGGCCAGAGAAGATACCGCCTGAGCCATCCCGCTCGGTTGTCACCTCGTTTAAGAGGTCCCGAGTTCGAATCTCGTTCAGGGTGAGTTACCTGGAAAAGGTTTTTCCGGGGTTTCCCTCATCCTTCAAGGCGAATGATGCGAAGCTCTAAGCTCCATGGACCCTGGGCTCATTTGAGCATCATTTCACCCATTGCATTCATCGTCCGATATGACTTAACGTTGGAGAACGTAAATTACAAAAAAAAAAAAAAAAAAAAAAAAAAATAATAAATAAATAAATAAAATAAAACAAATAAAATATGAGTTCTGCTGTGCTAAATAGTCTTTCAGAGAAAACTATTGCAGGTGGAATACCCACATATTTAGCGGATGCCAATTTTTTAGTTTTGGAAATGTTGAATTTGTTTTCGCAGTAATGCTGTGTACTAGAAAGAGGAGGTGAGATATGTAGTGATTTCTTCTTGGGAACTGTTAACTGACAGTTGACACACGATTATTTTCTTCTATAATGTTACTGCACAGATACCACATTCCTGGCAATTTCTCGGACTTTGTAATGTTCTACTTGCGGCAATATGTTGCGATTTTGGCATCATCACCGAAGTATCAAAAAATACTGAGTGAATTATCTGAAGTATCGTTCGATGCCAATACCATGCAAGTATAAAGTATCGAGGTATCGCAAATATCGAGGTATCGTAAATATCGAGGTATTGCAAATATAGAGGTATCGTAAATATCGATGAGCCAACTCTAAAACATACACAGCTTGTTTCAAACGGCATTTGTTATGCCATTAGCAAATTCCGAAATTTCCTTGATTTGCCCAATATAGTACCTAATTCCAGAAAATGTGATATCTCTTATGTCCTTAAAATACGTAACACAGCCACTTGTATTTCTCATAAAATGATTTAGGTAGAAAGAACATCGTAATAATATTTGAGTATAATTTGACGATGAAGGGTAGGATGAGATGAGTGGATTAAAACATCAGATTTTCATCAAGCAGTATTGTTTTCCTCACGAATCGGTTACTTTATTTTAACAAGATTATCTGGGTTATCCCTATTCACCTTCTCTTTCAGCAGACAGACTGCATACCGCTCCCAGTTCTGCCTACATTTTTTGTTCCCAGACAGGTTTTTCTGCAGCAAGTGCATCATCAGCGGTTGTCCTTTTCTATAAACCTTGAACGTAATGTGAACATTTCGTAAGCCACTTGCAATAATTGCTCCGCGGTAATGCGTTGGACTCCATTTGAGAGGAGGGGGTCCTTAAGGGCGGCCCACTATGGCTATCGGTTTTTGGGTTCTTTTCCTGGTCGACTAGGCTAGAGAAGTCTCTAACACAGCTCTCATCTCTCCCATTTCCAATCATTCTGTTTAACTATTTCATGTTACAAGAACATGAAATGCTTTGACGGTAGGCAGATGGCGCGGAACATTGAGATATGGAATTATATTTTGGCTCCGCCAGTGGCCTCTATAGCCAAGTGAAGCTGTCCCCAGTTAAAGCCTGTTTAGTTAACTCGTGTGTACGTCGGCTTACTCCTTTGACGATCCCTTATAATCGTTTTACAACCCTGACCCTCCTTCTCCCAGATCTTTCTGCAAGGATGCCACCTTTCTCGATACGTCATGGGTATCGTACGAAGTTTCGTCTAAATAAATTATCTTATGTCCATTACTGCAAAACTTTCTTAGTTTTGACACACACACACACACACACACACACACACACACACACACACACACACACACACACACACACACACACACACACACGCGCACACATGCATATATATCGCCAAGCTACAATTCTACTGGATTCCATAATAACCCTTATCTTATTCAAAGTGCGGTAAATTGCAACCAATTCGTCTAAGGTGGGCGCTCTCCCTTTTGCATAGAATCTATAAATTTCTCAACGAATTAAATCGCATGTGAAATTATCTACTTTAGAGAAACGTTTCCTTTTGCTTTTACACTTGATCAGCGTCTTTGGTATTCCTTTCGTCACAATTTCTCTTACTGTATTTCTGTGAATACCCAGAATTTATCATCAATTTCATTGCATGACCAAGATTATTTTTCAGCACATATTTATATGTGTTCAAAACAAGCGCTTGAATTTGCTTAAAACAGTTCTCGTTATAACTTTGTTTTTTTCAGGCTTTTCCAGTAACATAACTCGGCCCAGCAACACTTTGTAATTCATTCACACTATTGTTATCACTTTGATTATTTTCACGTGACTGAAAGTTATCTACTACTTCATTTGCATTTACCCCTGCATTTCCCTCCCACTGTCTCCACATCGTGACACACAACGAATTTCTGCACGTAATGAAACAGATCAACTGGAAGTTGGAACTTTGGCAACTGAGACTCCACGTGGAGTAGACATGCGGCTGTCATTTCAAGAAAATCAGTGTTACTATTGTTCCTCAACGACAGTGTTTCATTTATGAAGCGTGGAGATAGATTCATGACGGTCATTAGTGGGCGGTAGGGTCCATTTTCTTTGAGTCCGAACTTCACACCCGTTGACTAGACAGACTTTACCTCCCGTAGGGGAAGGGTTCCGCCCCATGGCTCGGGCGCTGCGGACTCTAAGCACTCGTGGCACTTCTGACGTTACTAGAAGTACATTCGAACATTCGTGTCCTTTCCGAATGTGAGTTGTTCGAGTTGCGATGGCTTCTATGGGACAGTGGTTCTCGATAACCATGGGTATTGGGGATGTATGGTGGGCTTTGCCATCAGATGAGTTTGAGAGTCGCCTCTAAGGTCCCGAGTGCCAGCCTGCTGAGCTACTAGTCGGTGTACTAGATCACTGGTGGCCCTACGGAGTCAATCGGTAGATTTCCGGTAATGGAGTTCATCCTGTAATGGGAGGAAGTTAGTTTCGGGCTTAACCTATTTGAAAGAACCCCGGAGTTATCCTGAGGCGCTCCTGGATCATAGAGATGGACTTTCGGCGTGCCGTGATATTCTCGCTACTACATGTCCCCAGTTACGGCTGAGCAACCCTCCAGCTGTTTGGGCAGATGGCCGCCGAACGCCACCCAGTCTGTTAGGGAAATGTGGGCATATCCATTCCTGAAGCCTTTGTGTCTTCTCCGGCTCCTTTTTCAACCGTTCCTCCCAGGGGTGTACACCAAAGTGATCCAGTTGTCGAGGTACTGTGTGTCTACCTTCAGTATCATTCCCCTACCTCTATGTAAGCTACAAGAGTGTATGTGCACCTCTCCTAATCATTTTCGAGTCTAATGGACCATTTTGGCTGGGAATTGTTAAGATATCATTCTTTTGTTCGCGAGAAACAACTCAATGTCACGGGACTTCGGCTGTGCGGTGCCTGACCAGACTTCACTCATTAAATTCTTTTATTTATTTATTCATTTATTTACACCAAAGTGTATACCTTTATGTACAGGGTGTATATAAATGAATATCGGAGTTTTAACTCTTTATAATATTTATTATATTAAACTTACAGGTTTTTTTTTGTAGTTTACGTCCTCCAACGTTAAGTCATATCGGACTATGAATGAAATGGGTGAAATGATGCTCAAAGGAGTCCGGAGGCCATGGAGCTTAGAGCTACCCGACATTTGTCTTTAAGAATAAGGGAAAACCCCGGGAAAACCTTATCCAGGTAACTCACCCTGACCGAGATTCGAACTCGGAACCTCTTGAACGTGAGGCAGACACGCTACCATCTACGCTACCGAGGCTGGCTATTTTTTTATTATTAAACTTACAGTTGTAAATGATATGGCAAATGGAAAAACAACTCAAACAGTTTTGTTTTTGCCACAATCCTCTAGATAGCGGTAGTAGCAAAGATGGAGACTAGTGGACAGAAAGCGTTTTGTGTTTTGCAGTTTGCAAAGACCGAATCTGTAGTTACTGTGCAACGTGCGTTCCGCATTAAGTTCGGTTGTGATCCTCCTAGTGATAATAACATTCGTAGATAGTATCATCAGTTTGAAGATACCGGCTGCCTTTGTGAAGGGAAGAGCACGGGACGACCAAGAGTAAGTGAAGAGACTGTTGAGCGAGTGAGAGAGTCGTTCACTCGTAGCCCAAAGAAAACAGTCCGGAAGGCTAGTCGTGAATTACAAGTTCCTGAGTCGACTGTTTGGAAAGTTGTAAGAAAACGCTTACGGCTACGTCCTTACCGTTTATAGTTATTACAGACTCTAAAGCCGACAGACCACGGATTACGTGCCAACCTCGCAAACGACATGTTGTTTTATGGATCGTGTTGTCTTCAGTGATAAATCGACCTTTCACCTTAATGGACATGTTAACACTCATTATGTGCGCATTTGAGGCTCAGAAAATCCTCACGAGATGGTACAAATATAACGAGATTCCTCTAAAGTGAACGTTTTTTGTGTCGTATCCCGGCGAAAAGTTTATGGGCCTTTCTTTTTTGGTGAACCGTGGCAATTATTACCTTGATGCACTAGAGCAATGGCTCTTCCCTCAGTTGGAATAAAATGAGCTAGAGAAGTTCATTTTCCAGCAAGATGGTGCGCCACCTCACTGGCATAACGAAGTACGCGATTGGTTGAACGTCACTGTAGCCGAGCACTGGATAGGCCGCAAGGACCCCAATGACAGGGCTTGCTATGCATGGCCTCCACGTTCTCCTGACCTAACGCCATGCGATTTTTACCTTTGGGGCTTCATCGAGGATCGTGTGTACGTGTCTCCGCTACCAGCTGACCTCTCTGAATTAAGAAACCGGATTGAAATAGCTGTTGCTACAATTACTGAATACACACTTATCAACGTTTGGGAAGATGTCGGCTACAGACTTGATGACAAAATCCAGTCACATTGAACATTTATAAGGTTCTTGGTAAAACTGTTTGAGTTGCTTTTTCATTTCACATATCATTTATAACTGTAGGTTTAATGTAATAAATCTTTTAAAGAGTTGAAACCCCGATGTTCATTTAGATACACAGGTATTTTTCGTTTCTTTATTTTATCACTTCTTTATTGTTTTCGTATGATTACTCTTTGTTTTCTGTACTTTTTACACATATACACTATACACATAAGTATCCATGCCCAAGGCATGCACCCTTTACCCGCTAGAACGCTAGAGACGTGGGTTTGCTGGTTGATACGAAACTTAATTTGGAAAGCACATACAGAGTGTTAATGATCTACACCGAGCAGGCGCGGTTCTGGGCGAATTGATTAGATAAATCGAAAAATTCGCTAACCTAAGTTCGCAAAATCATCATCGCAAAAACGGATTTTATACTTGAATAGTGGTAATGAATTACCAGGGGCTTCTCTCTGTTTATGAATCCAAAATTCCTTAAAATTACCTTTATTAAAAAGTCCTCGCTTACACTATGTCCACGAAATGCCATTTCTTGTGTACTTCCCTAAATGGATATTGCATGAAATCCTTTTACGCTTAACGACTAATTCCATGTATCCAAATAAATTTATATCACTTATATGATATGCATAAATTATTATGTTCATATGATGCAAACAGCAGGAGTGCAAGGAAGAGGATATTGAAGATGTATGTTAAAGTCAATAAAAATATAATTTGAATTAGTATTCTTTTATAACACCTATATGATAGACTGTACACGAGTTAATGGTTTATAAGTAATTAATTTATCAGGAATAATTAAACAGAATAATGAAGTTTGTGTAGGAAAATTTGATGATGCTTGAACTTCCAGTCTGACGTTCACTGCTTCCGTCACAGTATCCTCAGGTTGATGGGATGTAGTTTTGAAAGATTAGAATTTTTTTGAAAGTTTAGATATTTTTTAAATTTTTGGCATTTTATGGAATTTTAAGCACTTTTTTAAAGTTTAGGCATTTTTTCTTAGAAATTTTAAGCAATTTTTTTTAGATTTCCTCATATTTCTTTGCTCCAGCTTTTTCCAACCAATCAAAAACGCTTTTATTTCCACCAATCAAACCTCTGCGTTTACCTTTCTCGACCAATCAGAAACATTCTCATTTTAACCAATCAAAAACCTTACACATCACTTTTAGGCCATAGTCCACCAACGCATTAAAATCCACACTGTCACTAGCCGCCAAGGTGCTAAGTTCAAGAAAGTCTCAGGGTGTGTATGAGACGGAGTGCCTGCGGGATGCAGCGAGTGAAGAGGTTACCTGGGGGGATGCACCGAGTGACCAGAGTGCGTGGGGGTGGGTGGGGGGTTTGCGGTGTACCCGAGGGATACAGCGAGTGAACAGGGTGCGTGGGGGTGGCTGTGGAATGCAGGAGAGAATGCGCAGGGGTGGTCGGGGTCCCCCGGGGCTGCAGCGAGTGAAGAGGGTTCCTGGAGGGATGCAGCGAGTGGTCGGAGTTCGTGAGACTGCGGGGGGTGCACGGGATGCCCGGAGCATGCAGCGGGTGAAGAGGGTGCCTGGGGGATGCAGCGAGTGGCCAGAGTGCGTGGGGCTTCGTGGGGGGGTTGTTGGGGGTGGTCGGGGTCCCCGGGGGATGCAGCGAGTGAAGAAGGTTCCTGGAGGGATGCAGCGAGTGGCCGGAGTGCGTGAGGCTGCGGGGGTGTAGGTGGGGATGCGCGGAATGCCCGGCGGATGCAGCGAGTGAAGAGGGTACCTGGGGGAATGCAGCGAGTGGCCAGAGTGCGTGGAGGTGCCCGGGATACGTAGGGGTGCGTGGGGTGCTGGGGGATTCAGCGAGTGAAGAGGGTTCCTGGACGGATGCAGCGAGTGGCCAGTGCGTGGTGCTGCGTGGGGGGTTGTTGGAGGTGCGCGGGATGCTCGGGGGATGCAACGAGTGAAGAGGGTGCGCGGGGGTGGTTGGGGTATGACGGAGATACTGCGCAGGGGTGGTTGGGTTTCCGGGGACTGCAGCGAGTGAAGAGGGTGCTTGGGGGATGTAGCGAGTAGCCAGAGTGCGTGGGGTGCACGGGGTGGGTGGCAGTGCGCAGGGGTGGGTGAGGGGTCACGGGATGCTCGGGGGATGCAGCGAGTGAAGAGGGTGCGTAGGGGTGTGCGGGGATCGGTGGGGTCCCCGGGGGATAGTGGGAGATGCAAAGAGTTAAGAGGGCGTGCGGCAGTGCACTTACCCAAAACAGCATCACCGAGATCAAACCGGAAATCGACCCAATCTGCCTCTAATCCTGTACGTGACTTTCCCAACGTCAAATAGCATGATCCTGGTGTTAACTACTCCCAGTTAACTTGAAAAGGTAGAATACGCTTAAGGTTCACTAATACAATTGTAGCTATGTTGTGATATAGTGTTAGCTTGCAATATTTTGTCCATTAGTTTAAAGATTCATTGTCCAAGATAGCGTGTCGGGTAGTATGGAATGCCAGGTATATCATAATAACCGACGTAAATGAATAATTGGCTACTTCATATTAACCTACATTTATAACATTTTTAAATACCCCTCTCCTGAGAGTCTGGCACCAAGCCAGGAAAAAAGAAATACCATAGCTTGCTATAAATTATATATTTTTAGTGATGTTTCATTTATCTTTGCAGAACTGCACTAAGAACTATCCAAGAAGATGGCTTCAGTCGCAGAGGAAGACTTCAGCAGTTTCACTTCATGTTTTAGAGCCTTCTTGGTGACATCTGCCGCGTTAAGTATCTTGATTTACATCGTGGTCTACTGGCAGAGAGGAAGACATATGAGAAAATTGGTGGACAGAATTCCGGGTCCACCAACGATACCCTTTATTGGAAATATCAGCCTATTGCTAGCTAGAGACCTGAGTCACGTGTTTAAAATTCTTCGTGACCTCAGTAATTACGGAACTATAGTTAAGGTTTGGTTAGGTAATGTTTTGTTCATATGCGTTTCTGACCCTGTGGCTGCGGAGAGGATAATCGGTAACAAGAAATTTATCAGCAGACCCGAATATGCCATCAAGGTCATTAGGCCTTACCTGAAGAACGGAATTCTCATCTCTGAGGGTGAAACTTGGAAGTTGCATAGGAGAACGTTAGCATCACATTTTGGAGAAGGCGTAATCAGAAAATACGTTCCAATCTTCTATAAACATACCAGGATCTTAACAGATCGTTTCCATGTGTTCGCTGATGGATCTTCCTTGTTCAATATTCATGAACTTGCCTTCATTTGTACGATGAACATAGCTTGGGAGGCCACAACAGGAACTGTCCTCAATCCAGATTTGAGTGAAAATGTTGACATTCCCAGAAACTTTCTGAAAGCAGTAGATATTATGTCCGAGAGGTTCCGAAGACCCTGGCTAATATTTGATTGGATCTTCAAGTTCACAAGTATAAAGAAAGAAAGCGACATTATAGTCAAGTTCTTTGAAGAGGTGAGTATATATGTCTAGTTATCTAAATTTTACTCTACATTAAAGGTATTAAAGGTACAAGTGGAGACTACTGGTAGTTAGTATGTACATACTTTAAGCTGTTAGCATTTTTTCCCCCTCATGTAGCAATTTTCCCCACAAATGCAACACATACCTTATCACTAGAGCCCGCTTATAGCACAATCAAATGGTGAAATAAACAAGCATATAGACAGGAAAAGTTGAACAAATAAGCACCAAAATTAAGAAAATAAAAAGAATTTCCATTAAATATAATTATATATTTGTTTTTGAAAGGCAATACGCCTACGCAAATCAAAGATGAGTTGGATTCTGCGTATGGAGACTCTGCACCATCATTTACCACAGTGAAATTTTGGGCAGCTGCTTTTAAACGTGGCCCTAAGAGCTTGGGAGACGATGAACGTTCGGGACGTCCAAAAACTGCATCTATCGACGAAAACATCGCCAAAGTTCACCAAATTGTGCTAGACGACCGCCAAATTAAAGTGAGAGAGATAGCAGAGGCTATGACCATGTCAAAAGAACGTGTTTGTCACGTATTAAATCAACATTTAGACATGAGAAAGCTGTCCGTGCGTTGGTTGCTCACGTTAGACAAAAATCGTGTTCGAATGAACATTTCCAATACTTTGTTGGCGTAGTTTAGGCGCAATAAATCAGTTTAATTACTGTAGATGAAACTTGGATACACCATTATACGCCTAAAACAAAAATAGCGTCCAAACAGTGGCCTGCAGAGGGGAAACCGTTTCCAGAAAAAGTAAAAACTGTTTTTTTCTGGCTGGGAAAGTAATGGCAACTGTTTTTTTGGGGGGGGGGATAGTCATGGAGTTATTTTAATCGATTATCTTCAAAAAGGAAAGACCATTACAGGAGCGTACTACGCATCATTTCTTGACAAACTGAAGGCAGAACTTGCGGAAAGACGGCCACATTTGCAGAAAAAGTAAATCCTGCTTCGTCAAGACAAAACACCATCTCACACCTCAGCGGTAGCAATGACGAAAATCCGCGAATAACCATTCGCACATTCCTCCGGTTTAACCAACATTTAAAATCGGCAGTCTATATTTTGTGGGGCTATATTCAAATAACTGTTTCAAATATATGCCACAAAACATTTTATGTTGACATTTCCCCGGGAGTATAGATTTTAAGTCCCGTGAATCCCAAAAGAAGCAGTTTTAATAAAATGAGGTCTCTCTCTCTCGCTCTCTCTCTCTCTCTCTCTCTCTCTCTCTCTCTCTCTGTATGTGTGTGTGTGTGTGTGTGTGTGTGTGTGTGTGTGTGTGTGTGTGTGTGTGTGTGTGTGTGTGTGTGTGTGTGTGTGTGTGTGTGTGTGTGTGTGTGAAGAGCAACTTCAAATTTGATGCTCACTTTCTTCTCGGGCAACAAGCCTGGTGAAAAGATAATTAGATATCACCGTTTCGGGAGTGTACATCTCTCCCATCATCAGGACATTTATAAAATGTTATAACCACAAATGAAATACTGGATATAACACAACTATAAACAAAGACAAAACACTATCAAAATTCGCGATGGTCATCTAGTAGCTATGCGGGCCCAAATGACCTTGCTGTCGACGGGCCCTAAAACCCCACATACTCACTCACTCACTCTAGTAGCTATGGTCCTTCCAGTTTGTCCTATATACGGTATCCCATATTCATAGGGAATGCAGTACACTCTCGGAACTTGGAAGTTCAGTTTGTCTTTCACTGGTCTCAACAGATGTTTAATATTCGGAGGTGGTGTTGTATTTGGCGAGAATTCTTGGACACAATTTTCTATACTCACGCCATCTCCTGACCTGGCATTTAATTTACTGAAAACAGTCTTTTGTTCAGTAATGCGAATTTTGATAGTATTTTGTTTTTGTTTATAGTTGTGTTATATCCGGTATTTCATTTTGTGGTTATAACATTTTATAAATATCCTGACGGGAGAGATGCACACTCCCGAAACGTTGATATCTAATCATCTTTTCACCTGGCTGGCTGCACGAGAATAAAGTCAGCGTATTCGTCGCCAGGAAAGCTTCAGATCTTATTTCAAATTTGATATTTCAGCTCAACATCTCCCTCTTACTGCCGACTTTACCAAACGTGGGTTTTTACGAGGGTTTTCCCGGGGCACCAGGCTAATTTTGTGTAGGATATTTACCTAATATAGTAGAAAGAGACGCCAGTTGTCTATAGCTAATGTCTATGGTCACTAATATCTATAGCTGAGGTATATAACTTCATTTGGGCATTCTCCTATTAAATGGTGAAAGTTACAAATTGCATGCACTGATATCTTTTACTGGTGGTTTATGAATTGGAATATCACATTGATTGGTTATATTATTAACTATACATATTTCCTATATTTAAATACACTTGTTAAAATGGTATCTCAGATGAATTTTTTATTGTATATATTGAACCATTTCATACTTACCCACATACATAATTAATTATTAAAGATCTTGGAGTAGAGGTAAAAGTAGAAGCTTAAGCTCTAAAGAGGCTAGGAAAAGGAATCCAGTATGCTTATTATTAGAAAACAAAGTGCAATTATTTTTCCCTTGAGAAAATGTTTAAACAGATAATTGTAATATCGCTCTATACATAAGCAAAACATAAGGAGGACTTACAGAGTGGCTTATATAGAACTGACTCTTTCTTTCTTTAATTATTCCGTTCGAAATTCATTAAATGACCCAATTTTAGCACCAAATTAAGCAGAATGTGCTGGAGTTTGATTCCTTGTGGCTAGATGCGCAGATGTTTTATTCCTAATTGCTAGTGTTGGCAACTGTTTTCGACATTTCGTTCTAGTCAACGTGAAGATTCAGTACACAATAAATCAATGACACTCCCTTGTGAAGCAATACCAATACTGGATTACGAATTCAATTACAGCTACTTAAAGGACATACCAGAGAGAATTTGGTGTTCGCAATCCTCCCAAAAGAAACACAATACTGGGTCTGGTAAACAAATTGGAGACAATTGGACCTCTGGTGAGTGAAAAAGGCAGTTCATCTAGACTTCCCACGGTTGTTGTTGACGTAAGAGCATAACTGGAGCAGTCACCCAAAAAATCATTAAGACGTTTGTCGCAGGAAACAGGGTACATTTACTCAGTGTCTCAGAGAGCTGCCAAAAGTGCAGACCTCAAGCCATATAGGGTTACGGTTGTTCATCAGCCACAGGAACCAGATAACGATAAGAGATTGAATTATTGTCGTTGGTTTCAGATGTTCATTGTGCAAAATCCTGCCATATTCTCCATCATATGGTTCACAGATGAAGCATGGTTCCCTTTATCCATTTATGTGAACTCACAGAACTCACGCCGTCATTGAAAATCCCATGAAGTACTTAAGCACCCGGTTAAAATCGGAATTTGGTACGCAATATCCGCACAGAGAATAGTGCGGCCAATTTTTTCTGCCAGACTGTGAACTCTGTAGAGTACTGACTAATTGTCATGGAGTTTGTTGAGCAACTGGACGATGTAGAACTGAGTCAGCGATATTTTCAGCAAGATGGCGCTATATGGCATACATCAAATGAATACGTGCAAATAATTGCAAGTTTCTTTGACGACTGGATAATTTCCATGAACCTGTGGCCACCGAGATCTAAGGATTTGACATCGCCAGACTTCTTTCTGTGGGGTTACTTAAAAGACTGGGTTTACGCCACACGTCCCCAGACTTCCCCCAGGGGGTTACTACGGTAGGTACGGGAGTTGGCGATCCCCGGGACCCGAGCTAAATCCCTCGACTGGGGACCTCTGCGAGGTGAGAGTGTCTTCTCAAACGCCCAAAACCATGGTCCACTACGGGAGTACCTACATTGGACGATCTGAAGCACAATATCACACAGGAGATTCAAGCTAATGACAACAGAGTCCTCTAACGAGTGACCAGTAACATGGAACGACGTGTTCAGTTGTGTCTTATGGAGGTTGGAGGACATTTTCAACATTTGCTATAGAGATAAATAATATCTTAAAATTTTAGGTATAATATGCTAATAATTGATAATAATATGCTATAATGCTAATTATTTTCCTTAGAATTAACGTGTTTATTTTCTTTGTTTTGTTATACATAGTTGTTATGCAGTGATAAATATTTCCCTTATGGTGCTAAGTATATTTAAATACATCGTATACTGTCTTCTTAAAAACGAAAATTATTTAAAATCTACTTTGTTAAATAGTGGCGTAATCATAATTAATTTACATGATTGGTGTCCTTGCCGGTTTCTTTTTAAACGTGTTTTAATGTCCAACTGCAAACTAGATGACCTTAAATGAGGAATTCATTGAATACAGGTTGAATATAAAGTTTCGATCAATTTTCGGGAAAAAGTAATATTAGATTCAAACAAATACGGGTATTGCAAACCATATTATATAGTAACACATAGACCATGAAAGATTTTTGTTAGTCTCATTCGATATGACCACCTTGCACTTTCATACAGGTTTCCCAACGGCGCACTGCTGCCTCAAACACTTTGTTCAGCATTGCAGGTGTGATGTTGCGCACTGCCTGCCTGATACGCTCCTTAAAAATGGTAATGGAGGTGATTTTAACTTTGTAGATTTGTGATTTGACGTATCCCCATGCAAAAATGTCAAAAGCTGTCAGATTTGGGGAACGTGGGAATGTGGCATGCAGGTACTCCCGAACAATCAGTGCGAAATGAGGAAGGGCTAAATCCTGTTGGAAAACCACAGTTTCCAGAATTCCAATATACTGTAATAGTGGTTGAAGTAACAGTTGTAGCATGCCAAGGACGAAATGCCTGTCGCTGTTCTGCAAAGAAGAATGGCCCATAAGCCTTCGATTTTGTCAGCCCCAGCCACACATTAACTTTTGGGGTGTTTCGTTCCCACTCCATGATCGCATTTGGCTGTTCACACTCTGCAGTTCTGTCTGTTGGCCATGCCACATATGTGGAAGATGGCCTCATCGTTAAACTACACATTTTGCAACAAATTGGCTTCTTCAACTGCCCTCAACATGCCCTAATACATTGCCACGCAACAAGCGTAGTCTTTCCGTTCCAGTGCATGTCGAATTTGGAGGTGGTATGACCGTTTTTGTTTTTTAAAGTGAAATGCAGAACCTGTTGTTATTTTCAAATGCTAGGCTTTGGACATGAAGCCATTAGCTCTCTTGCTCTCCAATATTTCTGTGTAGTGGGGTCCGGCAGGTAGGGCTTCACAGGTTAAAAAATGTTCTTCAGTCACTTCCTCTTCTTTGTTGCACAGAGGACAATTTAGACTTGTATAAATTCCTATTCTGTGTAAGTGTTTGTCCAAATAATCATAATCCGTAAGTAATTTAAATTTGCTACTGCAGCTTTACGTGGGAGTTCTGGAATAATTTCTTGATTTTCAATTAAAATGTTCCATTTTTATCTTTGGTTTTGTTTGTTTTCATATTTGTTTTTAATTAATATTTTTATGCATGCAAAGGGTAAGTTTTTACGTTTGTTATGAATTAAATTTGCACCTTTTTTGGCAAGAAAATCAGCTGATTCATTTCCAGCAATTCCACAATATGCAGGTATCCACTGCAATATAATTCTTTTCTGTAGTTTTTGAAGTTGTTGGATCATTTTGTGACATTATTTAATTTGGATTGACCTCATTTTATATGAACTTATTGCACATAATGCTGCTTTAGAATCAGAAAGTATGACAGCATTTTTGAATTTATCTATTCTGTATAGAAGGTGTTGGAGTGAAATATGAATAGCCGTTACTTCTGCATCAAAATTTTGCTGTGTGTTATCCTGCTGGTTGATAGAATGAGAACAGTGCACACTTAATTCCTGCTCCTGAGTTGTTGTCCAAGTTAGATCCATCTGTGTAGATATGTAACCATTCTTCAGGTGGGTATCTATTGTTCAGTTTCTAATGCTAGTGCTTTTAGTACAGGTTTGGGAGTTTCAGATTTTGTAACTATTTGTTCTAAATCTAATTGAATATTAATTGGTTCAAAAGTCAGTGGATTTTCTTTGATTAAAATATTTTTTTAGAATTAGGAAGATTCAGATCTGATTTTAATTCCGCATCTTTGTGTACGAAACTTCCACACTGTCGATTGTGGTACACCCAACTCTCAACTTATCCTCCTGGTTTATGCTTTCGGACTTCTGGTCACAGCATCGTTTACCTGTTGCACAGTTTTATTGGTCACCCGGGGTCGACCCGAACGTTTCACGTCTTGCACGCTGTCTGTTCTGCATCAGTAGTCGGATATTGACCCTTGTAGCACCGGGTTTATAGAATTTTCAAACGTGCAGAAGCAACAGCGATTCGCTCTTCAGTTGACAGCATTTCTTAGATCTCCGCTGAGACAAGTACAGCGCATTCAGGGGAGACTATTTTGAGAAGGACCATAAAAATTATGAGGATGAGTAAAGGTACGTTGTCAAAAAGAAAAAAAAAAGTTGTGATCATTTTTAATTGAACAGCCCTCGTAGCATATGTAGTGCAAAATACTTAATTGGTAGAGGCGATATCTTGGAACTTTCCATAGCGTCATAATTAGTAAGGTTAGCTTTGAACGTTTTGGCAATATAGACCCCGCCGTACTGAACTACGGTATTCAAATTAAAAAAGGAGCGAATCGTACTGGTGTATATAATTCTTGACTTAATGTTTCCTTGAAGGCTGCTAAGTACGCAGGAAGGGGCATGCTTCACTGAACCACGGCGTAGTAAATTAACTATTCCTTTATTATCTTCGAAAGCCCCGTCCCTTCTTGTGTCACACGCACGTGGACATGCCGAAGGTTCTGTTACGTAAATCCAGAAAAACAACGAAATATCACCATTGGTGCTCGTCTAGTGTATCCCTTGGACTGCTCCCATCAGGTGAGTACATTTTAAGGTTATTTTAGTCTGCCCAGAGAAACTGGGACGCATGGGCCAACAAATATTAAACAATTGAAACTTTTCCATTATTACTGATTAAATGTTTGGGAACTTTGTATAATGTAAACTGGACTTCTACGTTTTTGCTTGCGGTGTTATATGTATTTACAAATTGTTGTGAAGAAAAAAAAATAATGTGTTACATTTATACAACATTTACAACTTTTTCTTCCTATCTTTATGTTGCATCTATAAAGTAGTGATACATACTATACCAGTATGAAGGGTATAAATTACCTTATTTATTCCATGATATAAGGAGGAGCAAGTAACAAGAAACAATACAGTTTAAAAAGGACAAAAACGTCAAATTGTAGTCATAAGAATAAAGACAATTGCTGGTGCAACAATCACTGCAAATAAATTTAGTTTTCAAAAGAAACCATACTTACGTACATTAATTTTTGTCTACATCTTACAGTTTACTCATTATACGCAATTACTATACGTAGCTTCTTCAGAAGGCCCTATACACAGAATATATGACATACATTTTATTTGGAGTGTTTCATTTGTTTTAAATAATATTTTATTCAAAAGCTTCGGAAAATTACAATGAGCAACAAAAATTATTTTTGAGTGTTTCGAGCACTTCATGAGGCAATTCCTACTAATTTTGGGTTGACAAAAACAAATATAACAATGATAAATTTTTATTAGCTCTAGTTTGTATGATATACACAATATGGATTGAGAGAAAAGGATACATTTTAATTACATACATGCTAACAACAATGAAAGTGCATTTGATTTTTTAAACTGGTAATTACGTGCTAAGAGTCCTAAATTGCTGGAAAAATACTTCACAGATAGTCGTGTCTGAAGAGAATCATGTGGTGGCCTATTGACTTCGTCGTCTTTTAGCTTGCCTCTTGTGATGGAGTTCCGCAGAATCCCTATACAAAGACCAATAGTAATCCGCAAGCATTACTTCATTCCAACGGCCCTGATATCTTTGTTCCATAACAGAAATGTCCTGATGGAATCTCTCCCCATGTTCATCACTAACAGCTCCACAACTAGGAGGGAAAAAGTCTAGGTGGGAGTGGAGAAAATGGATCTTAAGGGACATGTTACATCCAAGGTTACTGTATTTTTGCAGGAACACTGTCACCAAATGCTCATCTCCTTTGTTGCCTAAAAATCCATGAACAACACCCTTGAATGCTTCCCAAGCTTCCTGTTTTTTTCCCTCCAAAATTTGGTCAAATGCAGGATCCTTTACAAGTTCTCTTATTTGTCGTGCGTCAAGAATGCCTTCCTTAACTTTTGCATCACTTAATTTCCAAAATTTCTCTCTGATTGGTTTTGTTATTTGACAGGTGTGCCAAATCTAAAAATAAAAAGCCCCAAATTAAAAATCTTCACTCTAAAAATGAAATGTCTATTTATCAACAAAACAAGAGCTAATCTATCATTTTTATGGTGATTTTTGAATTCAGCAGATGGAAATACATGTAAATTCACTATTTTTAAGCCCGAAACGTTTTCATTGTTGTACAGTGTTATCGTTTTATAAATATCTATCAATTTCGTCATTTATGACAATTTTTGTTTTTGGGATATACGTCTACACACAGATAGACATTTTCCTAAAAGTTATTTTAAACACCTGTTTTTTCCCGCTGAAATATTCATATTGATATGTTAAATATATAGTAAAACCTCGTTTACCCGGAACAACCAGGTGTCCTAGTTAACGAAAATCCAGGTTATCCGGACGATGACGGAAAAAGATAGAAGAGCAACATCACCGAAATATTTTTAATGGAGTTTAGAAATGACTATCGGGAGCTTTCATCTAAAAACACACGCACTGTATGTACTGTATTTTGTATTTTTTTTGTTGAGTAACTTACGTCCTGCAACGTTAAGTCATATCGGACAATGAATGCAATGGGTGAAATGATGTTAAATGCGCCCGGGGTCCATTGAGCTTACAGTTACTAGACATTCGTCATTCAGGACAAAGGAAAACTCCGGAAAATACCTTATCCAGGCAACTCAGCCAGACCGAGATTCCTACTCGGGACCTCTTAAACGAGGCAACACGCTATCATCTACGTACGTGGGTCATAATAGCAGCGAGCTTCTGCTGTCTTAGTTTAGTGTATCACTTATCTCACATCCGCTTTAACATTAGAAGTTCATTTGTCTTGACTCTCGAAATAAAACATCAATTTCTCTATGTTTGTTACTACTTGTACGTGGGTCATAACAGCAGTGAGCTTCTGCTGTCTCAGTTTAGTGTATCGCTTATCTCACATCCGCTTTAGCATTAGACGTTCATTTGTCTTGACTCTCGAAATAAAACATCAATTTCTCTATGTTTGTTACTGCTTGTACGTGTATCATAACAGCAGCGAGCTTCTGCTGTCTCAGTTTAGTGTATCGCTTATCTCACATCCGCTTTAACATTAGACGTTCATTTGTCTTGACTCTCGAAATAAAACATCAATTTCTCTATGTTTGTTACTGCTTGTACGTGGGTCATAACAGCAGTGAGCTTCTGCTGTCTCAGTTTAGTGTATCGCTTATCTCACATCCGCTTTAGCATTAGAAGTTCATTTGTCTTGACTCTCGAAATAAAACATCAATTTCTCTATGTTTGTTACTGCTTGTACATGTATCATAACAGCAGCGAGTTTCTGCTGTCTCAGTTTAGTGAATCGTTTATCTCACATCCACTTTAACATTAGAAGTTCATTTGGCTTGACTCTCGAAATAAAACATCGATTTCTCTATGTTTGTTACTGCTTGTACGTGGGTCATAACAGCAGTGAGCTTCTGCTGTCTCAGTTTAGTGTATCGCTTATCTCACATCCGCTTTAGCATTAGAAGTTCATTTGTCTTTACTCTCGAAATAAAAAATCAAATTCTCTATGTTTGGTACTGCTTGTACGTGGGTCATAATAGCAGCGAGCTTCTGCTGTCTCAGTTTAGTGTATCACTCATCTCACATCCGCTTTAACATTAGAAGCTCATTTGTCTTAACTCTCAAAATAAAACATCAATTTCTCTATGTTTGTTACTGCTTGTACGTGGGTCATAACAGCAGTGAGCTTCTGCTGTCTCAGTTTAGTGAATCACTTATCTCACATCCGCTTTAACATTAGAAGTTCATTTGTCTTGACTCTCGAAATAAAGCATCAATTGCTCTATGTTTGTTACTGCTTGTACGTGGGTCATAACAGCAGTGAGCTTCTGCTGTCTCAGTTTAGTGTATCACTTATCTCACATCCGCTTTAACATTAGAAGTTCATTTGTCTTGACTCTCGAAATAAAACATCAATTTCTCTATGTTTGTTACTGTTTGTACGTGGGTCATAACAGTAGCGAGCTTCTACCGTCTCATTTTATTGTATCGCTTATGCCACATCCACTTTAGCATTAGAAGTTCATTTGTCTTTACTCTCGAAATAAAAAATCAATTTCTCTATATTTGTTATTCTTGTAGTTGGGTCATAACAGCAGCGAGCTTCTGCTGTCTCAGTTTAGTGTATCACTTATCTCACATCCGCTTTAACATTAGAAGTTCATTTCTCTTGACTCTGGAGGTAAAACATCAATTTCTCTATGTTTGGCACTGCTTGTAAGTGGTTCATAAACACTGAATCTGAATTCTGTTCGTTTTCAGTAACACTGCATGATACAGTAAAGCCTTTATCTGTGATCGGTTTATGTCCTCCGTCATTGTCAATGTCTTTTTCATCATCATCGGAACAGCCATCCATTTTTTTCAAAATGTCGGTAAAATCTTCTTCCACGCTTGTTTCTTGTTCTTTAATCTTGTTTTCTGGCAGGTCATACACACCAGGTCACAACTTCTTCCATGACTTTATCTAAGTTTCTCTTCCAACTTGGTCCCAAGCAGGTGTGGTGAGTGCAATGAATTCGCCCGCTTGCAAGAGAATTCGAGTGATGCACCTACTGAGAATAATTTATCGTGTGTAGTTCATCTTTTTTAGAAGTTGACGTTCAAAGCATTCGGTTTATTTTGTTTCTAATATTTCCAGAGAATGTTGTAATGTCTTTTTATAGAAATTGTAGCAGGAGTGGTACAGTTTCAATATTAGATAATGTGTTTTGTTTTGTTTCCCTACAGGTAACCAGGATGCTGTATTTCCTCCTCATCACAGTCGTTGTCATTTTGTTCTTATTGATGATGCATCCCCAACGTCAGAGAGCAATGGACCGCCAGACAGGGTTAGGAAGGACTATTCCTGGTCCTACACCTCTCCCACTTATCGGCAACAATCTCTTGCTTGCAGGGAAGGACTTGGTGCAAGCTTTTCGTGTGGCTTCCCATCTTACGGCAATCCACGGTCACACGTTCAGAATATGGCTTGGGAATGAACTTTTTGTCGTGGTATCTGACCCGGTTGCAATTGAAAACATTCTTGGCAACACTAAGTTTGTGACAAGACCTTCTAAAATACTAAAACTAGCCCGACCATTCTTCAGAAACGGTCTTATTACTTCTGAAGGTTCCTTTTGGCGTAAACAACGTAAGAAGATCGCTCACGCTTTCCACATCAGTATCATGGAAGGATTTATTGAGAGTTTGTCAAGGAACTGTCTTATTTTGGTTGATAAATTGAGGAGATTCGCAAACAGTGGGGAATCCTTTGATATCACACATTACATTGATCTCTGTTCAATGGATATTATCTGTGAAGCTGCTATGGGGTATAAACTGAATATTCAGTTGGAAGACGACACTGAATTACAAAGAAAATTTCTTAGAGCACTGAAGTTAATGGGAGAACGAACGAAAGAGCCTCATTACTATTTTGATTGCATCTTCTACCGCTCAAGCCTGGGCAAGGAACAGTTGGACATACTGGGAGAGCTCCATGGTCGCATAAGAACGGCAGTACTGGAGAGTTTACCAACAGCTGGGGCAGGCAATTCCATGTTGGATCTCCTTGTGCGTGGAGGAGATATGACTCCTGATGAGCTGGTCGATGAGATGATATCAATTATTGGAGCAGGCGGTGAGACCGTTGCTACAACGTTCTGTTTCGTCCTGGCGATTCTTGGTGAATATCCAGAAGTGGAGACAAAGCTTCTTCAAGAGCAACACTCTATACTGGG
This sequence comes from Mantis religiosa, assembly GCA_030765055.1. Lineage (NCBI taxonomy): Eukaryota > Metazoa > Arthropoda > Insecta > Mantodea > Mantidae > Mantis > Mantis religiosa. The sequence goes on along the minus strand of CM060960.1, from coordinate 20,800,982 downwards.
GAAAGATGATCTGCAAAAGCCATTTTGCTTCCAGGATTTCTCTCAGATGACATACATGGATCAGGTGAGTATATGAGCAGTGATTTTTACTTTAAATGACCTAAGTTGGAATTGGTTTATTAAAAACTAAGTGCATATTTTACACTTTTGGCCACTTATAGACTTGGATTTCAGTCCCTATCGTCACTCGGCACCCAATTGCTGTTCTGAACATTTACAAGTGTATTTCCAATAAACTTCCTGCATAAAATTTTTGGGTGGATATAATACAGTATACTTGGTATAATGTCATTAATTTTAAGGGCAAAGGAGGTAGAAATAAAACTTAGATTTAGAGCAAGTGTAAACCGTGAAGACTTAGATTGATTAATGCAGTTTCGTGGAATATAAATTTTAGGATAGAACTAAGAACAAATGAGTGACCATTTATGAAGTTTACACACATTTGTAACTCAGAATGCAATTCAAAGCGATCCCAGTGTTTGTAAATATATCACTAACTTATGTTTTTTTTTCCAGAACTTTCGTCATAGTTGTTGATATATTTAATATAATACAGCAAGGAGTCAAATAACTTTTAAGTTGCGGTTGTTAAATTAGATTAGATTTTATTGGGAATATTCCAAAATTTTACAATTTACAACTTTAGGCTACATTTATTTGTCTTTACGTTGTTGCTACCTTGGCAGCCTGGTCTTCTGCTCTGCCAGGTAGCTCTTAACCTCCATGCCTCCTTGTGTCTGCCTCACTTTCAAGAGGTCCCGAGTTCGAATCTCGGTCAGGGCAAGTTACCTGAATAAGATTTTCCCTTATCCTAAAAGACGAATGTCGTTTAACTTCAAGCTCTAAGGACTCTGGGCTCATTTGAGCATCATTTCACCCATTCCATTCATCGTCCGATATGACTTAACGTTGGAGGACGTAAATTGCAAAAAAAAAAAAAAAAAAAAAAAAAAAAAAAATCAATTAAAGCGATTTTTATCTTTAAATATTTTGACATAATTAAACTCAGGCACATTCATATTCTCGGACTCCGGAGAAGATAATCTTGGCTAGAGAAAAATTCTCACTCACCAGCCGGGAATCGAACCTAGAGTTACAGCATAGTAAATCGCCACAAAAGATGCGTATCTCATTGTATACGAGAATCCCTACTGTAGGGGAAGCGAGCTGGACGGACCGTTGAATTTCTTACGTACAGTTAGTCTTATCACGTTGATATTTCCAGACTGTTTGAAGGTTTCTGGCTAAAGAAAAGTCCCCCCCCCCCCCGCCGAAATCTTTGGATTGAGAAATGACGGAACTGGACATTCGTACGCAGAGGCCATATAACCTTACAAAATAAGGCCACAAATTGTTTTCATAGTTACAGTGAAAAAAAGTTAATCTTCAAGGAGAATGTTTCCTATTAAATAAGTTTCCTAAATAGATAGAGTCAACATGAAAAATTCAATGCCATAGCCGGGATTTGAACCACGGCCTCCGTCCAGTCCCTCAGATACACCAGTCAGATACGCAGATACGCTCAGATCGTCCAGTCCTCCAGATACACCGTTTGTGGCGACTTACTATCGTAAGTACTTGAGTCCCAGGCTTCATTTAACTCTTATTATTTTAATTAATTGACGGAAATTAATAATTTCTTCACACTTTCCGTATATACGCTAAGGTTGCTCATAGAGGGAGTCAACATGAAAAATTCAATGCCGTAGCCGGGATTTGAACCACAGATTCCCCGGCCTCCGTCCAGTCACTCTAGCCCATTGAGCTACCATGGCCTACTTGCCATACTGACATTAAATTCTCCATTTGACTCGTATATTTCCCTGGTAGAACACCAGGGGCTCTCATATTCGAGATACACCGTTTGTGGCGACTTACTATTGTAAGTACTTGAGTCACAGTATCACGGATGTCAAATGTATGTCAAATGGAAAATTTAATGTCGTGGTGGGAAGTTAGCCATGGTAGCTCGATGGTTGGAGCGACTGGACGGAAGCCGGGGGATCCGTGGTTCAAATCCCGGCCATGATATTGAATTTTTCATGTTGACTTTATCAAAAACCTTAGCCTATATACGGCTAGTGTGAAGAAATGATTACTTTTCATCAATTAACTAAACAAAAGTTGCCTAAAGCTTCACTGTACCTCGTAGCTTAGTTGATAAAGCACTTGCCTGCTATGAGAGAGGTCCCGGGTTCGATTCCAGGTATAGAAGGTGGGAATTATTCTCTAGTCATCATATTCCATATAATCCCCTGAGTCCAGAAGCGTGAGCAGGGCTACAGAGATATAAAGAAGTTCCTAAGGCTTACAGATAGCCACCCTCTTCTACCGAAATAGGTGAGGAAGTGACGCTAGCAGCCTGGACCAGGGAAGGCGTTTTACATAGCCCAAGTATCCGCACCAATTGTCCAAACCACTGCACTTATAACAAAACTTGAAACATGAGAATAGTATAAAAATAAGGGGAGCAAATGAATCCATGTATTAGAGAAGCCAATCCAGGGTTTAAGGGGAAACCCCAGTATGAATGGTCCGTGGACGGAGATCAAATAGTGATCTTTCAAAATATGGACCTGAGTTTTCCCATTCGATGTCACTCCATTTGTTTCCTAATTGCTTTATTTAATTAAAGTACCGGCTGACAACAGGCACAGCCTTCCTTTTCAGCAGCTAGCTTAATGTTCCACGTTCTTGTGTCTTTTCAAATTTAAAATATTGCTTTATGAAGAACATCCCTTTTGTTTTTGAAATTGCTGCCTATTTTTTGAGAGCATAAGGATTTAGATTCATTTTCACTGTCTGCAGGTAATCAAGGAGGTGATGCGGCTGTTTCCTGCCGTACCGTTCATGTTCCGCAGAGTTCCCATGGAAACAGATTTGAAAAACGGCTACATCCTTCCGGAGGGAAGCAACGTCATCGTGTCAACTTTCTCCACACACCGCAACTCCAAGTACTTCCCCAACCCTCGCAGGTTTGACCCTGACCGCTTCTTGCCGCAGACTTCTGAAGGAAGACATCCTTATTGTTACTTCCCATTTGGTGCTGGACGTCGAGCTTGTGTAGGTAACCACTTCGCCATGCTGGAGTTGAAGGCGATGCTATCAACTTTTCTGAGACGATATACAGTCACACATAGTGATCTAGATGCAATTGAAAGTAGCCTTGAGTTAGGTCTAGTCATGAGACCAGCAACAGGTGTCAACATCCGGATAGCCCACAGATAAGTTTTGAAGTAAGTTTGGGGAGCCGAGGCCATACCTGTAACTGTACAAGTTGATAAAAATTTCAGTCTTATTCGCTCACTTTCTTCTTGGGCAGCTAGCCAGGTGAAAAGATGTGTGTGTGTGTGTGTGTGTGTGTGTGTGTGTGTGTGTGTGTGTGTGTGTGTGTGTGTGTGTGTGTGTGTGTGTAGTGTTTAACGCCCGCTTTTACTACATACGGCACCGCAGGCGATGACACTGATGATACATGAGGTGAAGATGGTGCACCATTGGAATGAGATGGTGGGGGAAACCGGAGGTTCCGGAGAAAACCCGCCCCAGCGCCGTGCTGTCCACGACAAATCTCACTTTGCGGTCACCTGGGATCGAACCCTGGCCGCCCTGGTGAGAGCCAAGCGGTCTAACCACAGAGTCACGGCGCGGCCTAGATATCAACGTTTCGGGAGTGTACATCTCTCCCATCATCAGGATATTTATAAAATGTTATAACCACAAATGAAACTGATATAACACAACTATAAACAAAGACAAAACACTATCAAAATTCGCATTACTGAACAAAAGACAGTTTTCAGTAAATTAAATGCCAGGTCAGGAGATGGCGTGAGTATAGAAAATTTTGTCAAAGAAACGTAACTACTTAACTTGATGATCAAGCTGTATTGATCTTTACTTCTTAATTCGATGGATTTCCATTTTTAAGGCCGGTTTCCTAGAGGAGCTGAATTGAAATCTAGCATTACGGTTAAGCGTGCTCCTTTCAGAGGAAATCGCCAAAGCCTCCTTAATTCTCCGCTCCCAGTAACTGTTGCATTGTGCCAAGATGGTCGTCTCCCGAAAACTGGCTCTATGGTCGTTATCAAAACAATGCTCTGCCAGTCCAGACTTCTCAGGTTGCATTAAACGAATGCTCCGTTAACGGCCTTAAAATGGTGCCCCGATGAAAGATGTTGGTGGTACTTCTGAATCGTCTGGTCCACTATGGTGGTGCTGTTCGGGACGACCAGCGTTTAGGAAGGAGCAGTGTTGTGACTGCCGGCGTGCGGACACAAAGGGACAGATAGGGCAGCGCGGAGATAAAAGGCTTGCCGAAACAAAAAAAGATAGATAACTGGAAGGTTCGTCTTTCTAGTGCCGTCTTGATTGTTAGAGAATATTCCAGAAATTTCTAGGACAATGCGTGGGACTAAAGGAAGCCGTGGATCGCCAGTTGACTGATACGAAATGGAACTTGATAACCGTGCGCGTGCAGATGTGTTTTGAAAGTGAACTCTTTTGTTTGTGGTCGACGACTTTGAGCATTGTATTTGTAATGTTATGTAATTCTGCTACTGTAAGGGTTGACCAAAGTGTATTTCTACGGAAATAGAGGGCATTTGGGAATTTCTGCAAACTGGAATTTTAATTCTATGAACCCAAAGAGTCATGGTTATTGCTATTACTTACTTTTTTTAATGTTTCATTGAACATTTTACCTTTAAATTAGTGTTGTAGATATATCAAAATATTTAATCGATTAATCTATCGATTAATCGAAAATTAGGTGTAAGGATTATATAAAGTACTTTAATACTATGTATATTTAATTATTTATGAAATTTTTAAATATTTATGTTCAAAATCTGTGTTTGCATCAAGTGCACATGCTTTATATAAGTATTGAATTAGATCTACAATATTTCTGTAAGTAATGATTCAGTGACGTATTATATGAATATATATTAAGATCTGTGGGACTGACATGCAAATAATAGTGTACATGAACACTCACCTAGTCACTTTACAAAATACTTTTTTTTTTCTGTTAGACATTTTACCAGTTTCATTTATCTTAAAGCCAAATGTTTCCCTCGCAAACTTTCGTATGCCATAATTTTAATTTCACTCAGCACAAAACGTTTTCCTTATTTTAGCCTTTTTAACAAAAAACTTTCACTCACTGTCACGATCTCAGAAACGTTACTGCAGTTTACAGCAAAGTTACCCCACCACCAGCCCTGAGAAGAGGGATCAGCTATTGTTTCCATAGCTGCATAATCGAAGTGTTCGGTTCAAGGTTGTACAGCTCAGTTTATGCTAGCAAGTGTTAAATAATCAGTTGTATACGATATGTTGTCACACACAAGATGTAAGGAAAGAAACGTCTCTGTCAGCATCTGTTTGTAGTTATGTACCTCTTAGAATATTTGCCAAAAGAAGTGTTATTTAGACTCTCTCGGGGTTCAGAGTGATTTCTTTTAGGTGTTAGGAGTTATATTATCTCAAAGTTCAAAGAACATTACGTGGCTAGTGAGAGCTTGATGCATTGGAAAGGCTCTTTAGGTTGGAAGCAATACATCAAAATGAAGAAGGCCAAATTTGGTTAAAAGAGTTTTGATTAGTATCACTGGGCAACAATGTTTCGGCCTTACAAATGGTGAATTTACATGTATTTCTATCTGCTGAATTCAAAAACCACCATAAAAGTTATAAATTAGCTCCTTTTTTTTGAAAATAAAGTGACATCTCATTTTTTAGAGTAAATATTTTAAATTTGGGGGATTTTTTTGGGAGTTGCCACACCTGTCAAATAATAAAACACAATCAGAGAGAAATTTTGGAAATTAAGTGATGCAAAAGTTAAGTAAATCATGTTGGTCGGACCACAAATAAGAGAACTTGTAAAGGATCCTGCATTTGACCAAATTTTGGAGGGGAAAGAAAAGGAAGCTTGGGAAGCCTTCAAGAGTGTTGTTCATGGATTTTTAGGCAACAAAAGAGATGACAACTGCAAGCATTTTATGACAGTGCTCCTGCAAAAATACCGTAACCTTGGATGCAACATGTACCTTAAGATCCATTTGCTCCACTACCACCTAGACTTTTTCCCTCCTAGTTGTGGAGCTGATAGTGATGAACATCGGGAGAGATTCCATCAGGACATTTCTGTTATGGAACAAAGATATCAGGGCCGCTGGAATGAAGTAATGCTTGCGGATTACTGTTGGTCTTTGTATAGGGATTCTGCGGAACGCCATCACAAGAGGCAAGCTAAAAGACGACGAAGTCAATAGGCCACCACATGATTCTCTTCAGACACGACTATCTGCGAAGTATTTTTCCAGCAATTTAGAACTCTTAGCATGTAATTACCAGTTAAAAAAATCAAAAGTATTTTAATTATTGTTAGCAGGTATGTAATTAAAATGTATCCTTTTCTCTCAATCCGTTAATATGTAATACTTCCACTTTGTGTATATCATAGAAACTAGAGCTAATAAAAGTTTTTCATTGTCATATTTGTTTTTCTCAACACAAAATTAGTAGAAATTGCCTCATGAAGTGCTCGAAATATTCAAAAACCATTTTTGTTGCCTAGTGTATTTATTATAATCGATTGATCTTAATCGACTCGATTATTCGATTAAATTTTTTTAAGCTTTATTCTAAAATAAGAAATAAATCGATTAATCGTTTCGGTTAATCAATTAAATCACGCAACATTACTTAAAATCTACTGCAGATAAGAGAGTACATTCCATTGCAGTATCCACCCCACCACATATCTATGTTTAAATGAGATTGAAGCCGTTTCGTCTACTTTACACCTTGCTGTTGAACCTCTTGACAATAGATCGGCAAGGAAAGTGCTGTGTGACGGTGATCACTGAAGCACACCAGCTTTTCACCTCACTTGTTTTAATACCCACATCAAAGGACAAAGTGCGTCAAGTTCTCCAGCCATTGACAAAATTACAGTAAGAGGAATTCTTACGTTCCGGGCAAAGCTCGATATTGCTTCTGTTTCGAATACCACAGTGCTGCCAAACTTAGCACTTGTCGTATTAGTCTGTTCAGGTTATCTCTGCTGAGGAATATTAGGGCGACTCTAGTTCTAAACCAATTTATTTATTTTCCAAAGTATTTCCCTTTAACATTAATACATTTTCCCCTTAGATGAACTTCAGAAACCAGTTTTTATAACGTTCCATTGCTGTGCGAGATGAGAAAGCTAATTCCAGGCATTTTGGAAGCAAAATGAAATCTCAAAGAGCTATGTCAGGTCTACTAGAGAGAGGTCAATGATGCTGACGTTTAAGTCACTCAAATTCTCAGTTGCATGCGACGAGCCATCGTCAAGAAAAAAGCTAAATTGCCTTTTGATACAGTTCCTTTTATAGGGAATGTGAGAGTAAGAAATGTGTACTCTAGAGTTATCTGAGAAAGATTACGACTCAGCCAGATTTTCAAGACACCAATAAGGCTTGGACCTCTCAGAGAACATACGATCTTATGCTAGTACGAGGGCTGTTCAACAAAGAATGATCACAATCTTTTTTGACAACGTACCTTTACTCATCATAATTTTGATGTTCCTTCTCAAAATAGTCTCCCCTGAATACGGTGCACTTGTCCCAGCGTTTCTGCCAGTCTTCAAAGACATGTTGGAAACAGTTTTTGAGAGATCCTTCAAAATCGCCTCCGCAGCATTCACCACTGCTTCTGATGATGGATAATGCCTCCCAGGAAGGTGTTTCTTCAAGTTAGGGAATAGAAAAAAGTCACATGGGCTAAATCCGGACTATAGTGAGGATGAGGAATGCACTTCATGATGATTTTTGCAAGACATTCAGCAACAACATTGGCAATATGCGGCCGCGCATTATCGTGGTGCAGCATCCAGCCTGCTTCACGGAAATCTGGTCTTTTGCGCCTGATAGTGACTTGCAATATTTTCAGGACATCCCTGTAGTATTGTCCAGTTACTGATGTGAGTGTGCAGGTTGTAGGGGAGGGGATCCGTCCCCTTCAGCTGCCGTGGTGCGGGCGCTGCGGACCCTTAGCACTCGTGGTACCTTCGACGTTACTAGAGGAACCTCGGGCCGACCTGCTGAGCCCCTCCCGTCGGGGAGCTGCTCGGATTGGGTAGGACCGCCCACCTCGATAGAGTAGATGGTAGCATGTCTGCCTCACGTTCAAGAGGTCCCTAGGCCTCCTGTAACATTGTATAGGCCTCAACTGAAGATTTGTTGAGACGAAAGCAGAATTTCAAAGCCGCATATTGTTCCTCGCGTGTTACCTCCATTGCAGCGGTAGGCGACACTGAACATGTCTGAACTTGCCTGGTTCTCACAAGCGGGAACCAGTAGTACCAACAATGAAACTACTACGACGTCTTTGTTTCACATTAAGCTAACAGCATGTATTATTTAACTTTAGTGCGAAAAATTATGACCATTCTTTATTAAGCAGCACTCGTAGTATTGGGATACTAACGCTGCGTGCTGCATTTCATATTTTAATTGATATATTTATTACATAATCGTGATCTTCTATGTGGTAATGTTCCAAGACCTATAATTTGCGTTCCTGTTGTATTTGTCAGAAACTCTTTGCGAAGCATGAACCTGTCAAACAATGCTTCATTTGATTAGCGTTGGTGATAAGAAATGAATAATGTACGCAATAAATAACGTGTGTGGCGTGTTGCTATTCTGTCAGGGAACAACGATACGAATTTGGTAGCTAACTTCAGTCGTAATCAAACATGAGCTGATAATGTGCAGCTGTCACATTGGACATATGCAGCTTTTGGTATTTTTCTATAGTAATTTGATAAACTAATATTGGTCATTGACTCAGGGACACAATTACGATAAGGGGGACTTCAATATTCTGTAAACGATAAATGAGGAACTGAAAGTTATGACTTCTCCTAATTTAAGCATTATGTGCTGACAATTAAATAAAGGATAAAACTGAAAATACTATTGAAGGGAGGCACAGATTGCCTCACTTAAAACCACAACTTGTGGCGTTATTACTCCATGATCGATGTTTTAAATAAAGGAATGATGGGGCGGTTATTTGATGCTTCTAAATTTTAAAAATTTGAAAGGGTAGAGCCAGACTGAAAAATTGAATGACATAGTTGGGATTTGAACAACGGATCTTCTGGTCCCCATTCAGCCCTCTAAACCATATAGCTACTATGGCCAACGTGCCAATATGACATTAAATTCTCCAACTGACTCGTGTTTTTCCCGGTAAACCACCAGCAGTTCTCATAAACACATGAGACAACTACCTTAATGGCGAGTTACTTTGCTGTCAGTACTTTAAGGCCCGGGCTTTATAGTTCGGACTACTATTAGGTCAATTAATGGAAACTAATTGTTCTTTCACACTAGCCGTGTGTAGGCTAAAATATGGCAAGATAGCTGTTGGACATAGTAGCTCAATGGTTAGAGCGGCTGAACGGCAACCAGAATTCCGTGGTTTAAATCCCGGCTATGGCATTGAATTTTTCAGTCTGACTCCATCTTTCCATAGTTTAGCCTACTCACGGCCAGTGTGAAAGAACAATTAATTTGCAATATATATGTATGTTTCCCGAATAGTGTGCAGATCCTCCTTCCAGCATTGTATATTTTCAATTTATTTCTTATCCTCTGAATAACCTTGGAGAGTGGCCACTGCGTCAAAATATTTTAGCAAAACAGAATCGTCGAACTTTCTTATTGATTATTAAGCTACTGTTTTCTGTCCTCTCCAGCTGCTATTATCTCAATTGTTTTACATTTGGATATTCAAGTTACTCCTTCTCCCTCACCGTACTCTCCTGCTGAAGTTTCATCTTTGGTTCATATTTCCCGAGTGTTTACCTCTTCACCCTTGTTATCGACGATAAAGTCCACGGTTTCTGTGTTGTTTTTCATATCTCTTTATATATATGTTTGGGTGCCATTATTCCTGTGAAGAGAATCTTCTTGTGGATTTTTCAATGTAATACGGTAGACTACTGTTCAACCATGTTGTACGATTTGTGTAACATTTGTTTTAACTGCGCCTGATCATACTACGAGGGCTGTTCAACAAAGAATAATCATAACTTTTTTACGGTCATAATTTTTCGCACTAAAATACAATCTTATTATATTCTGTTAGCTTAATGTAAAACAAACACGCTAGAGTAGTTTCATTGTTGGCACTCCTATTTCCCGCCTGTGAGAACCAGGCAAGTTCAGACATGTTCAGTATCGCCTACCGCTGCAATGGAAGTAACACGCGAGGAACAATATGCGGCTTTGAAATTCTGCTTTCGTCTCAACAAATCTTCAGTTGAGGCCTATACAATGTTACAGGAGGCCTATGGAGAGTCTCTTCTTCCCTACAGCACAGCTCGAAGGTGGTTTAAAATGTTTAAAGAGGGGAGACAATCAATTTCAAAGGAAGGTAGACCCGGTGCTCCAGTTACTGCTTTTACGGAAGAAAACATCAACACTGCTGCTGCCATTGTGAGAGAGGATCGACGAATTACCTTAAGATCACTTTCTGAAATACTGAACATTTCATTGGGTGCCACCCACACGTTGGTGACAGAAACATTACACATGAGACGTGTTTGTGCGCGATGGGTTCCAAGACTGTTGATTCCCGAACAAAAGGACATTCGCATGCAGGTCTGCATGCAGTTAAAGTTGATGTTAGGGGAAGATCCGGAGTTTATTTCAAACGTAATCACTGCTGATGAAACTTGGCTAAATCATTTTGATCCTGAGAGCAAACAGCAAAGCTCAGTGTGGAAATCTCCTTCATCACCAACCCCCAAAAAGCAAAAGTGGTTGCTTCTGCTGGGAAAGTTACGGTCATCTCATTCTTTGATATTCATGGAATGGTTTATCAGCATGTTGTACCTGCACACACAATACTACAGGGATGTCCTGAAAACATTACAAGTCCATATCAGGCGCAAAAGGCCACATTTCCGTGAAGCAGGCTGGATGCTGCACCACGATAATGCGCGGCCGCATATTGCCAATGTTGTTGCTGAATATCTTGTAAAAATCAACGTGAAGTACATCCCTCACCCTCCCTATAGTCCGGATTTAGCCCCATGTGACTCTTTTCTATTCCCTAACTTAAAGAAACGCCTTCGTGGGAGGCATTATCCACCATCAGAAGCAGTGGTGAAGGCTGCGGAGGCGATTTTGAAGGATCTCTCAAAAATGGTTTCCAGCATGTCTTTGAAGACTGGCAGAAACGCTGGGAAAAGAGCATCACATTCAGGGGAGACTATTTTGAGAAGGAGCATCAAAATTATGAGGATGAGTAAAGGTACGTTATCAAAAAAAAATTGTGATCGTTCTTAATTGAAGAGCTCGTGTATCAGGATATCTGAGTAGAACTTGTAAACACTCGCTGATGAGCAAGCTCTGTAGTCTTATTTGTGAAGTAGATGAAGTGCAAAAGCTCTAAAAGTTACCATTGCATAGAGTTTATAATTGGTAAAGAAATGATAGGAAAATAAATCTGTATTATAATATTTAATAATTTCCTATGTTAATAACAATTAAAAATGTGATAAGCCTGAATCACAGTCTCTAGGTAGACAGCGTAAGATTTTGTCAAAGATTGGGAATCATTAGCGACCAGTTTAGGATGTCCTGGGACAATAGGCGAGGTACCATGAAACCGCGTCAAAAGTTGTAGCATTAGCTCAAGCTGTTCTTGGAATTCAGTGCTCAGCTATCGCAGATGTTATTAAGTAAATATTTATTATTCTGAAAATTATAATGGGCATGAAATCCCCCAAATATAGCAGTTAGTATTAGGATTACTATGTAGGGGAATCGGTGCCGAGGGCCGTTGAATAAAGAATGAACACAACTTTTTTTTTTTTTTTTTTTTTTTTTTTTGAGAACGTACCTTTACTCAGGAAAAGGTACCTTTACCTTTACTTTACTTTGTTAGGAATATTATCTTTTTTAGAGAAAAGCAACAAGGTTTTAATACTGTATTTATTTTGAGGAACTAAAGTTATACCAAACTCTTTACATTTTTTTTTGAAAATGTGTATTAAGCCAAGGATGGTAAAAGTATTTTTTTTAACATTATAACCGTCTTTTATGTTTCTAAGGGTAGAAATATCATTAACAGGTTTTTGATATTTAAATTTTTCAATTGTTTATTTATAAAGTCTTTATGAAAACTATTAATTAAAGTAGTATTAATAATATGTTTATATTCTTTATTAAATTCATTTTATTCAGGAGTGTATTTATTAATCTATAAATCGACTGATTGAAAACAGCAAATTTATGTGAAAAGGGTTAAAACTTTTATTTTTATGTAATTATCAATATGAGTAGACTTCCTATAAATACCAAAGTTTAATTTATTATTATTTCTTATTATCTTTAGATCTAGAAAAGGAAATAATCAATTCATTTCGGTCTCTAATGTGAATTTTATAGCTTTATCTTGCAAATTTAGTAATTTTAAAGCATCCTTTATGAGTTTATCAGGAACAAATGCAAACGTATCATCAACATATCCATACCAAACTTGCCCGCCTCGGTAGCGTAGATGGTAGCGTGTCTGCCTCACGTTCAAGAGGTCTCGAGTTCGAATCTAGGTCAGGATGAGTTACCTGGATAAGATTCTTTCTGGGGTTTTCCCTTATACTTAAAGACGAATGTCGGATAACTCTAAGCTCTATGGACCCCAGACTCATTTGAGCATCATTTCACCCATTGCATTCATCGTCCGATATGATTTAATGTTGGAGGACGTAAATTAAAAAAAGAGCTTTAAAAATTAAAGGGAGCATTAATAAATTAATTTAATTTAATTTGCTTTAATTACTTTGACCACCATCAATATGTCTCGTGTCGGCCTTATCTGAATTCCAAACACTCGCTTTCCGCATGCGCCAGGGGCAGAGGTTGGGGAGTGAATGTGTTGGGAGGCTAGTCAGTGCGTCGCGACGCCAGTATCCGTGTGGATCGGACGGAACAGTGACGCTAGTGCTTGCCTTGAAGTAGTCGTAGTGTAAACTTCATGTAACACGATGGAGACAGATCTTAGTGCCCGGTGTAAGTCCTTCTGGTATAATGTAACATTATTCTCAGTGTAAGCTCTCAGATTAGCTTTGGCGTAACCCGGAATACCCAGGCAAAATTATCAACAAACCAAATAATTCTGTGTAAGTATCTTCTGATGATATTCATACATAAACTTTATAAAAGTTGCAACTTTTACATCAGTGTTTACAAGATGTTGTCACATGCCACTCTACTTGTCATAAGTATTGGCGGGTTATTTCCAGTATTTCTCGATACCGATACTTCGATACACTATACTGTTAGTTCTACTTGTAGTTTCAATACAAAATAGAATGATGAGAGAAATGTACAATGCCAATAAAATTAATTATATGCTAATATTTCATGAAAAAAATTTAAAACCATCCGTGAAATTATTTTAAACTCTACATTAAACGTTTAAAAACAAAATACGTTTTTAAAACAGTTCCCTTTATAAGTTTCTTGTTCAAAAATAGCATTCTAACTTTCTTGGAGGGAAGTTTGTCAATTTCTTTTTTGTTACATGAGTCCTGCTGTGCTAAATAGTCTTTCAGAGAAAACTCTTCCAGGTGGAATACACAAATATTTAGCGACTAATTTTATTTAACTCTAGAAATATTGAATTTGTTTTCCAGTAATTCAGTGTAGTAGAAACAAAGAGGTGACAAATCGTCGTTGAGATATGTAGTGATTTTTTCGTGGGAACTGTTAACTGACAGTTGACACACGATTGTTTTCTTATATAATATTACATTCCTGGCAATTTTTGGAGGCTTTGCAATGTTGTACTTGCGACAACAGAATTTTATATTTTTAAACACAATTACAATTGCACAATCACTAGCGAAGTATCGAAATGTATCGAGCGAATTTTCTGAAGTGTCGTTTGACGTGGACACCATGCAAGTATTGTGAATATCGAGGCATTGCAAATATCGAAGAAACAACTCCAATTAAAACATAATATTTAAATAACATGAAATATATACCTGCAGAATTAGATTTTACTAGTTCTGTAAATTAATCAAAAGTTTTAATCGATTAACCATGTTACTTCAATCGATTAATCTATGGATTAATCGAGATATTATCTGTTCGAAAATTAGGTGTAAAGTGTAGATTTGACTGCAATGCCTGAGGAACAGTTGGATATGATTCGTTAGCACTTTGAAATGGATGGGAGTGTTTCAAATGGTAATTCAAACTACTAGCACTACCTCTATAACTAAATGATTTCCCACACATTTTAGAAAATAGTGTTTTTCTGTTAGACACTTAACCAGATTAATTTAGTTTAAAACCAAAACGTACCCCCAGTTTCCCTCGCAAATTTTCAGATTCTCTACTCAGCATTTAACTTCTTTTAACACAAAACTTTCACTCAGTGTCACGATCTGAGAAACGTTACTGGCTTACTGCAGTTAAACAGCAAAGTTACACCACCACCAGCCCTGAGAAGAGGGATCAGCTATTGTTTACATAGCTGTGTAAGCGAAGTGTTTGGTTCAAGGTTGTACAGCTCAGTTTATGGTCTCGCATAAACTCTCATTCATAGCTCGCCTCGGAAGCGTGGTGGTAGCATGTCTGCCTCACGCTCAAGAGGTCCCGAGTTCGAATCTCGGTCAGGGTGAGTTACCTAGATAAATTTTTCCGGGGTTTTCCCTTATCCTGAGAGACGAATGTCAGGTAACTCTAAGCTGCATGGAGCCCGGGTTCATTTGAGCATCATTCAACCATTTCATTCATCGTCGGATATGACTTAAAGTTGGAGGAAATAAATTTAAAAATAAAAAAAGTAAAAAAACAACTCTCATTCATTATTCCAGACTCTGGGGACGATGAAGAATTATCTTGGTCGGAGAAAAATCCCCACTCCCACCGCCGGGAATCGAACGCAGGACACCCAGCACAGCAGGCAGGTGCTCTACCGACAAGCTTATACAATTTTATCTACCGTTTATTTACATCATACATTATTTCATTATTGCCCGTTACCATAGGTTTCTGAATTAGCAATAACGGTACAGTATTTCTAGCTGTATATGCTCCTGAACTGTTCCCTTAAATGCTAAAAATTCCCTGTTGCAGGGAAATAAGGAATAAATATCCTTTGACGGAAAATATTTGCATTACTTCTTCGAATACTTTTTCTTTGATTAAACCCATGCAAGACGTATGGATGAATGCCATCTTTTCTGAGCTGAAGACGCATCTGAGTAAAAATGAAGATTCAAATATAGCAATATAACAATTTCTAACTTAAAACTTCACTTATAAGAAATGATAACACTTTTCTTATAAATTGTCCAGGATCGCGACTTCATGGAAGCTTTTCCACACCCGAAGTCGCATAATAAAAGTTTTAACCCTTTTTCACATAAATTTGCTGTTTTCAATAAATAATTTTATTTATAGATTAATAAATATATCCCTGAATAAAGATGAATTTAATAAAGAACATAAACATATTATTAATACTGCTTTAATTAATGGTTTTAATAAAGACTTTATATAAAATGAAAGAATTTAAATATCAAAACATTGTTAATGATATTTCTACTTTTATAAAAAATGAAGGACGATTATAATTTTAAAAAATTTACTTACCATCCTTGGGTTAGTAAACATTTTCAAACAATTTTTTTTAAAGTTTGATATAACTGTTCTGCAAAATAAATGTAGTATGAAAGCTTTATTGCATTTATCTGAAAATGATAAAATTCCTAAAAATAAAAAATGTGATATTTATCAGTTTAATTGTTTCGATTGTGATAAAATTTATTATAGAAAAACGAAACGTAATTTAGAAATTAGAATGAAAGAACATTTTCGTAACATTGAGTATAAACAGACTGATAAATCGGCCGTTGCAGATCATTTTTGGTCATTTAACCATGAAATAAATCCAGAAGTTAAATCATTAAAACAATTAAATGGTCCGATAGATTTAATGGTTTGGTAAAATAAATTTATTAAAAAAAAAAAAACAAACATCGCGTAGTGAATTTTGAAATATGGGCAGTCGATTCTGTTTTTAAATTTGTTTTATTTCCAGATTTTGGTAGAACTAACAAGAAAATATTAAAGATGACGACAGTTTTGTTTCCGGCTGAAGATGTGTAAAAGTCTTACATGAAATCGCGTTCCCGAACAATTTATAAAAAAAGTGTCATCATTTCTGATAAGATAAGTGAAGTTTTAAGTTACAAATTGTTATATTTGTATATATTTGTTTGCTTCACTGTTAATAGCTGCTTATCAATACATTGTTACACATAATTGTTAAGGTAGTCCAGCATCCGTTTTAGCATATCTTGTTACGATGAAGTTTGTGAATGCTGAAAGCATTGATCCAGAGTTCTCTCAGATAAAAAAAAAATCTCTGCAAAGGAGATTATTGCCTAAAATCAAATGAAAGACTATTGCTAGCGTTACAAATTTCGGAGCACGAAAACAAGTGAAAGAAGAGAAGAACTTGTTTTATGAACTAAAGGATCAGTTTCGGTGTGGAAGTTTCTGTTCACACATACGAGGCGTGTCCGTAAAATAAGGTTTCCATTTTTTTTTGCTTGCTCCATTGCTATGGTCATATCGGCGGCCGCTCTCCTTTGGAACATACTGAAGGTGTTAACTCGTTATCTTTGGCTTTTTAATCATTACATCACGCACACATTCACACTCATTCATACTTCCAGACTCTGGTGAAGATGGGGAATTATCTTGGTCGGAGAAAAATCCCCGGGAATGGAACCCGGGACCCCTAGCACGGCAGGCAGGTGCTCTACCGACTAAGCTACGGGGCCAGCCTCCAATTTTATTTAATATAGAAAACCTCGTTTTTCGATAATGGAAATGTTTGGTCAAAATCTTGTCAATCGTAGTCTTACTGACTTCAGGGTTAAGTTCGCACAGCTCGCGAACTGTCACACGCCGATCTTTAAGTATTTCTTGCTCCACTTTTGCGATTGTTTCGGCTGAAACCGAAGGCCGACCACAACGCTGTTCGTCATGGACGTCTGTACGCCCGTCTTTGAACTCTCTGACCCACTTTCGCACGTTTTTGACGTCCATACACTGTGGCCCATAGACTTCGCATAACTGATGATGAATTTTAGTGGAGGTAGTGCCCTTGGCACTCAAAAAACGGATCACTGCACACAACTCGCACTTGGCGGCGGAAGTGATAGGAAGCTGCAGCGCAAACGGCTGCCCAGCCAAGACTAATAGTTGCAACGGGTTCGTTCTGGTGGGGATTTGAAGGGGTGAAACCAAGCTACAGGCCAGTGTTGCCGGATCTCGCGTAATAGTGTTCCTCACGGCTGCAGCGCCTTGCAGACCTCATTTTACGGACATACCTCGTAGATTAATTTCAGGCAGTTTTCATAACACAGTTCTGCGTAGATTTTTCGCTGTTGTTGAAATGAATGAGCTTTTCTGAATCCCATTTCACGATGATTACAAAACTAAAATCCGCTTTCACGTAACCACGTTAGAATTTCTTGTAATTTCCAAATTTTATATTTTGAATATTTTTTGTAACATACGAACCGCAGTAATATTATTATATCTTCTTACAGTGTGAAATAATAGAACTATTATGTTTACTTTTCATATTTTTATGCTTATGTACTTTTTATATTTATCAAAATCTAATAACTATATTCGCTCTAGGTAATGTACAAAAATATGTCTTCCCTATCTGCAACAACGTTTATGTACATTTTCTGCATCCATCTTATCTGCGAAGATCCACTGCTGATCTCCAGTGGATCATACCTATCAAACAGATAATTATTATGTTATTAGATGTACATAACCGAAATATTTTAATGGAATTTAGAAAAAGCTATCAACACACTTTCGCCTAAAATCACATACACTGTATGCACTGTAATAGCCTATGTATTTGTACAGTACTACAAACTAGTCAATAGTAAAAGAGACAGTATTGTATCAGTTTAGTATATCGCTTATGAGCAGCGCGATCTCACATCCGCTTTAACATTAGAAGTTCATTTGTCTTGACTCTCGAAATAAAGTATCAATTTCTCTATGTTTGTTACTGCTTGTACGTGGGTCATAACATCAGCGAGCTTCTGCTGTCTCAGTTTAGTGTATCGCTTATCTCACATCCGCTTTAACATTAGAAGTTCATTTGTCTTGACTCTCGAAATAAAGCATCAATTTTTCTAAGTTTGTTACTTCTTGTGTGCGGGTCATAACAGCAGCTGGTTCATCAACAGCGCCTGAATCTGAATATTTTTCATTTTCAGTAACATTGCATGATGCAATAACGCCTTACTCTGTGATCGGAGCCCACCTCAGTAACGTAGATGGTAGAGTATCTGCATCACGTTCAAGAGGTCTCAAGTTCGAAACTCGGTCAGGATGAGTTACGTGGATAAGGGTTTTCCGCGGTTTTTCCTTATCCCGAAAGACGAATCTAGTGTTAGTCTAAGCTCTGTGGATCCTGGGCTCATTTGAGCATCATTTAACTCATTCCAGTTATTGTGCGATAGCACTTAACGTTGGAGGACGTAAATTAAGGGGATAAAACTCTGTAATCGGTTTATAACCTCCATCAACTTTGGAATAGCCAACGATAGTTTTAAAAATGTCTGTAAAACCTTCTTCTTCACTTACCTTTTATCTTCTTCCTCTTCATTCTTTTTTTGTGGAAAATCACACACCAAGACCACAACTTTTTCAATGACTTTATTAAGTTTTTCCATCCAACCTGGTCCAAAGCAGGTGCGGTCACTGCAGTGAATTCACCCATTAGCAAGAGAATTCGAGTAATGTACAAGCAATGTGAAGTTTTGAGAACGAATTGGGTTTGTTAACTATTCTGAGTTTACAGTCTGATTTTTAAAAGAAGATACGTGAAGGTCATCTGTTTCTCCACGTGGGTAGTGCAATGCTCCCCACCAGATCCCCTTTCTTTATCCTCTCAGCACTCGAACCGTAAAGAAGCGTTCGAGTTATCTCACCTCAACAAAAATATGCACAGCTAATCTGTATTAGCCTACTTTAAAAACAGAAGTTGTTCACACATTCATTGAGTTGTAGCGTCTTCACCTGTGTGAGTTCTTTTAAATAACTGTTTGCACTATATAACTAATATTCCATACTTGCTATGCATGGTGAGTTGATATTCCCGCATTAGTGCGGTAAGTATTTCTCCATAGCAACACATAGGCGATGCACGTTCTAAAATCTAACATTTATCTTCAATTATATTTATTAATATTTCAGCTAATACCTCAACTATTAAAATTCATATTTACATAAATACACATAGTGCAAAAACTAATGTGCAATACACATGTGTTAAGCACATAATGGAATCTCGAGATTTGAAAACACTCGGTGCAAGCGCCTCGTTTTTTTTCAAACCTTCCCTCGTTCCGTATGCAATAGTATCGCAATATACTATTATTAACGACTTTGTTAATTGACATGTTCATATCAACGCCGCCGATATGCCGGAATTTTAACGCATAGGAATTCTTTCACGTGCAAGCATATCTACTGACATGGGACAGTCTCTTTTGGATAAAAGGAATAAGCTGTTCATTGATAAGGAACAAACTCTCGTCTTCCTGTTGGAAGAATTCCCTAAGAGAACAGACAAATTCTCTAGCTTAACTATGCAATGTTTCAACCCAACCGTAGTCTGATCTTTGCCTTGGGACATGAATCCTGGGTCCACCTATAATCCTACCGCCACTACGTCCTGCATCCATATAAACGTATTTCAATTGTGTTTTAACAAAAGTAGGCTAACAATACACTGCGCAAGTAAATACTCAAGCAGTCTGTTCCCCGGCATACAACTAATTTCTGTTTCATATAACCTTGTCCCGCTGACATGTATCACTCCGCGTGCAACTACTTTCCCCTCACCCTAATTGGTTAATGCTTTCGCGCATAAGCCATAGGTGGTGCCTTCCCGTCACATATAAACCTGCAGTAAACGTCATAATAATTGCCAGAAAAATAGATAAAATCATACAAATAAGAATATGAAGGCATGCAAAAATACAAGTTTATAATGAAACTGAGCAAGTTGAAAATGAATGAATGAGCAATGAAACTGAAACAAGTTTATAATGAAAGGTCTTCGGCCTTTTCCACTGGGAGTTTTTTTTAAACCAGCACACATACCTTGCAAAAATGCTTGTCTTTCAGTCTTAAAAGTCGTGTCACGCCATACTTGTCGTGTGTCCTTCATTCACCCAAGTCTCGTCAAGGTAGTATATTAGCGACTTGTATCCCGGTACAGTCTCATTGTCCTTAAATAACGTCTTCGCCACACAGCAATATCGCCCCTGGAGTGGTAAGTTTTCCTGTTGTCTTAATTTCATGTCGCGACGTTCCTACTCATCTAACACTCACACCTGTAACTTCAGAGCACAGCTGTTCGACTTCTCTCACTGACAAAGACGCATTCTTCTCTGTGAGTGCAATAAACACATGCACTACAGTTCTTTTTTCGCCGCTTTGTAAAGGTTTTCCCTTGCGATGCTTCAGCGAAAAACTGACGGTAGGCTCTGCCATTATACATATTATAAGTACACGCGCAATAAACGATCAATAAAATAATTTAGCTCTCGCACTCGGCACAGCACACCGTCGGATGGCGATATATGATTAATCCAGTTCAAAACAAGGTCAGTAATAAAAGTCATATAAACAAATATGTCATCACTACCGCTAAAGCACGTGCTTGAGAGCAAAGGAACCTCCTCTTTACTTCGTTTAAGAATTAACATACATTTCAGATAAACCAGCTCTATTGCGTAGTATATTTAATTCAAACAGTTACGAAAATATAAATTTGACAATTCTCTTCCAACATATAAAGATATCACAATGTTAAATAACGAACTAATTTTACCACACAACAATCTAGACTACAACAGCAGCCAATGAGAGGTGATAAGGTCACGTGACCGGTAAGAGATACGGGGCAAGCTTATGTGAAACAAGGATTAGTTATTAGTATGTTGAATATCAAGAAATGTAACACTTTGTTTTGTTGATGTAACCTTATAGTTATTAGTGGTTTATATTCAACAGTAAACTAAAATAACAAACAAGTATAAGGTGAACCAGAAATGCTATATCGGTAAACAAATGGTATTGAACATATTATTTTATGTTGACCACAATGAGAAAAATAAGCCAATATTATGCACATTCCATTTTCAATTAAAAAACCTAAACGCCGTATTTTATTTTGTACGTACTTCAAAGAGTTAATGTGGTTAAAACTGAAAGCAAAACATGAATAATTCGCTTTTCCGGAGGGCTGCGGTTTCCGTATAATGCATTAATGGTTAACCAAATAACAAAAACTGCATGTTATTGTTTACATAGCTGATATGAGTGAACGTGCAGGAGAAAGGATCAGTTGACTGCGAGGGGTGAACACGACCTCTGCTTGGCCAGGCAGGTGACGTAATGTATCCCAGGTCCAATACTGATAGTTCACAGGAAATACATACTTTGAGTTTCTTTGTATTTAAAAAAAATGTATGAGACGTCTCTCTTTGTTTGAAAACAGTTAAACTAAAAAAGAAAAGTCGGTTTCATCTCAACGTTCTGCACCTTTCAGGGATCCCACACAAAGATTGTCAAGAAAATTCGCAAACCCAGACTACATTTAACATGTATTTTATTTTTTTTATTTTATCAAAAACGGATTTAACAGTTTTGATTAACATACATATCTAATTTCTGAGAGATGTTCATGCTTGGGATGGGTCATCGATACTTGCTATACTCGCATGGTATCTACTTTGAGCGATACTTCAGAATATTGTTGTGGGTATAGGCTGAGCAAGATCTGTAACATTTATTTCCTGTGCCTTGAATTTGGGCAAAACTGTTTTTTGATGATAAAGCTTAAATTCTGTTGACTGGCAAAACATGTACTTTGGAATGGTGAATCACACATGCTGCTGATCAAGAGAAATAATGCTTAGGTGGCCAGTAACAGGTCTAAACATGTTCTCAATGGTGTAAACAATGATTGCACAATATGGTACAATAGTTGAGAGGAAATTAACAGTTAGCGTGGGAATTGCTGAGTTGGCTTTTGGGCAGGACCCCTATTTGAGCTTGGTTGAGTTAGCACCCGGAGAGACTTGACAGAGGGGTTTGCGAGGGGATTTGCTGATGGTCTTTATGTTGGATGGCTCTATCAACATTAACAAGAGTTTATTTTAAAAAGTGCTACTGCGAGTAAGATCGCCAGCAGGGTGCATCGAACCATACATCTCTTGCCATTGCACAAGGTTCAGCCATACAAACAACGCATCTCTAAAGGTATAGTTGCACTATGTTTTTATGTATTTAAATGTTACCAATGCGCCCCTGATCTCATACAGATCTAGGGAATGCCCTGTAGAAGCGCTAGCATCTCTGAAATACAGTTACTAAGTTCATTTTGAATTAGATGTTTCTTCTGCTCTACCTTATCCATAGCTACGCTCCCAGTTACTATATGGCGTTGAGGGTAAAATTCCTTACCTTTTAAACTCCTACAAAACCTGGTAGTTTTGTAATGTAACATATGGTCTCGGCACCGGCTTTCGAATCCTGTACCTTTGTACCTCTCGTAATAATCACAAGCAGACGAATGTGTGCCCTTGATGGGGCTGGTTTGTGGAATTTGCAGGTAAATTCCGCTGTGGCGTCTTCATATGACAATCCGCGTACCCGTGCACAAACAATGGCAACGCGTTCTTCTGTGTTCAACATCTTGCACTAAGATACCAGTATCTGAAAAGAAAAGAAACAAAATATTACGCTTTCATAGAATTGGATAGTGACTTTAGAGACACTTGTACTGCATAACTCAACGATTTTTCACTTCCTCTTTCTAGCACACTGGATTACTTGAAAACAGAACTAAAAAAAGTTGCTAAATATCTGTGCATTCCACTTGCAACAGTTTTCTCTGAAAGACTTGCACAGTAGGTCTCATATGTGACAGGAAAAGAAGTAGACTTGACCTCAAAAGAGTGAAAATGTTATTATTTATTAACAAAAACTTCTAAAAGTAGAGTGAATTTTCACTATACCCATGAGTTACTTTTCAACATAATCATCATGATTAGATTAGATATTCATCAGGGAGAATTGAACAGAAGGGACACAATCCCTAACTGCCTGCACTAAAACCTGAGATTTTTTTGTATGATTTTGGTTCTTGTTTCCCCTAACCATTCTTATTACAGTTTGAGCAGTCAATCAGTTAGGTTCTTGATCGCTGCAATCTCCTATTAAACCAAAGTTCCAAATTGATTGTGTATATTAACGTCCAGTGCTTCATACTGGAATATTAAATGAGAGGCCGTTTCCTCCTTTATTCCACACATCCTGCATATTGGATTCTGCGACAGCCCCAGGTGTTTTTGGAAGTTCCCATGTCGGCAACAGGCTCACCATGAGTCTCATCTGCTTCCTAGTTAACTTGAGGACTTCAGTACTTCTTTTAGGACATGGTTGTTGCGTTATTAACTTTCCATGCCTTTGTTTCTGGATTTCTTTTTCCAGTATACTATATGCTATCTTTGAATCCAGATTAATACAATAGTTTTTACCATTAATTTGCGAATGCCTAAGACAGGTTTGGGATCTATAAATAGGGTGCCTACTCCCCTCTTGGCCATTCTGTCTGCCATTTCATTTCCATCGCCTCCAGAGCGGCCAGGGATCCATGTTAGAGTAATATTAAATTTTCCTAACCTTTCTAGAGCTTCTAGGCACTTCAACGATTCTTGCACACGTCATTGACTGTCTGAGTATATCCAGATGACCCGCCTAGCGTAGTATCTGTTCACATACTCCTCCACGCAAGTTCTAATGGCATATAGTTCTGCCTGGAACACAGTGGACAAAGCTCCCAAAGTATATCACTTCTCCAGCTGGCTGTCTTCCATACGAGGGGGTGTATAAAGTTTTAATTATCACCCTTAAAAATGTGATAGAGAGTTTTTATTGATATGTGTAATCACCATTCAGATTTACACATTTTTCACATCATTTCTTGACCTTCCGAATAACTTGATTGTATAAGTCTACAGAATTCGCTTTAAACCACTCTTCCACTTCATTAATGACGTCATTTGTGTTGTCAAATCAGCGACCACGCAACGGTTTCTTTATTTCCGGAAACAAGAAAAACTCACTTGGTGTGAGATCGGGCGAATAAGGCAGATGCTGTAAGGTCTCAAAGCGACATTCCCTTGTTTTGTCAGCTGCAACTTGTGATGAATGAGCTGGTGCATTGTCAGACAGAAGACGAACAACTTTGGAGAGTATACCGCGTCGTTTCTTAATCAGAGCTGCTCGTAACTTGTCCAGAAGATTGCAGTAGTATCTGCCAGTGATGGTTTGACCCTTGGCAAATTAATCTGTAAGGATGACTCCACGACAGTCCCAAAAAACTGAAAGCATGACCTTCCCAGCTGACCTTTGCACCTTTGCCCCTTTTAGGAGGGGGAAGCGGCATGTTTCTTTTCCATGCTCATGGTTTTGATCTCTGGATCATACTGATAGATCCAGGATTCATCCATGGTTACCAAACAAAAAATCATCTTGATCCTGTTCCAACAGCATCAACATCTGTCTTGAAAGGTCACGCGTTGTTTGCTTTTGTAAAGAGGTTAGCAAATGTGGAACCCACCGTGCAGACACCTTAGACATGTGCAGTTCGTCAGTTTTCCACACACTACCATAACTAAGATGTGTCTCGTTCATGATCATTTGGATGGTTGCTGTTCTGTCTTCCAGTATTAAACACTCCACTTTCTTCACTGTGACAGCTGACGGTCTACCAGCTCTTGGCTCATCTGTCAGGGACGTGTGACCAGTTTGAATATTCCTTTTCCACCTCACAGTAGTGTCATACGATGGACAATCATTTCCATAAACAGCCGTCATCTCATCATAGATTTCTCGGGCAATTTTGCCTTTCAAATGCAAGAACCTGATCACACTACGAGCCTCAATTTTCTCCATCTTACACTTCAGACACTTCTGGCACACACTGTAAAAAAACATAAGGACTCAAATCACTGAAACTACAAACATTATGTCCCGAGGGATCAATGATAACACTGAACAATTTTCATCACTTTAGCATAAAATAATTAAAACTTTAAGACACCCCTTTGTATAAACTAGCGGCTGTTCCATCATTTGTTTTAAATCCAGTAGTGAACAATGTCATGTCCGTTGATCGATATTGATGATTAGTCTCCGAGTCGTCCCTACCTCCAATTAATGCATTGAAGGAATCATCATAAAGACTGAATTCTTCGTCAGATCTATAGACTAACTTTCTAGCAACATCTGTAAAAGGACTTGCCAATTGTCTGTTGCATTGATCTTCAAAATGTCGTTAATATCACTGGGGTACAGATGTTGTTCCCCTAAAACGTTGTTCATCTGTGAGTAAAGAGATAAGTGATTCTGTGCTATGTCTGGGCTGTGTATCGTGATCAAAGCTTCGCACGTCTCTCAATTTCCAGCATCTCACTATCACTCACACATTCGGCTCATTGTGTGGTGAATGTCCACTACCTCTACAAACCAGCACTGCATAACTTGAACTTGAAAAAGCACAGAGAGAAGCATATGTTGCTTTCACAAGTGTTAAAATATGAGATGCATCAATAATTTAATAAAAGTGTTTCTAATTCGACGCAATTGAAGATTAAATAATTGTTACCTTCTTGTTGCAGAGGATGTAGAGATATGACGTGGTGCACATCATGAGTGAGGACTGCTGGACCCATATGCTACTCCTGTTAGTGGCACTGTGTCCTCAAGGTGAGTACCTTTATTCTATACGTTTAATATTGCAAAGGTTTGTAACTTAAGCTGTATCAGACTTAGATAATACTATATTTTATATATCATTAGTAGAACTCTTGTCATTTATGATAACAATGCCAGTGACAAAAACGAGTACATTATTACGTTAGATTAGGGTGTATCAGGTATCTGATTATTGTAATTATAATTTGGATGACAAACCTAAGCATATATATTTAACGCGGCAGCAGCATAGCTTTTGCGGCGGCAGCATGCTTTCTGCTGCAGCACTAAGCGCCCGCTGGCTGGCCAGCCACCAGTGAAAAATAAGGCAGTGTGTGTAACATCACAATTTCTGCAGGAAATCTATCTTGATTAGCATGAAGTAGATAAAAAGGTAAACGTTTTATGCAGTAGATTGTACAGCAGTAGTATACAACGTCAAAGGAGTGCTCACATAAAATTATTTTTAAATTATGTTTAATAGAGTCTCAATTATTATTATTTATTTATGTATTTATTTGTGCTACAATGGAATAATGCCCAATTACAGTAGCTGCATACATAGTAGTTATTCTAACTTGGCTTAAATATAAGTACCAGGGTGGGTCAAAAAGTAATGCCTCCTATTTTTTACCTTAAATAAGTAAGTTATGTGAAAACTCTGAATTTGGCTCAAATCTTCAAACCTTCTTCTCCAATTCCCTACAGTAGTAACTTTCTAAGTCAATAGGTGGCAGCACTGCATCGTCTTGCAAAATGGCTGACATTGACATTGGTATTAGACAGCGTTCTGTGATTGAATTTTTGACTGTGGAAGGTGACACGCCAATTCGCATTCACGAAAGGATAACATGTGTATGGTGATGCAACGGTGGATGTCAGCACTGTTAGACGATGGGTTCGTCGCCGTAACGAAGCTGAAGGGCAAACACCATTGGCAGATGAAAAGCGAAGTGACAGGCCGGTGACTGCAGTGACTCCATGCAACATTCAGCGAGTCGATGACATCATTCGTGGTGATCGCCGGGTAACAACAGGTGAATTGTGTTGTATTACCTCCCTCAGTAAAGGCAGTGTGAGGACGATTATTCAACAACTGGGATACTCAAAAGTTTGTTCACGTTGGGTGCCAAGAATGTTAACCGTCCAAGACAAAGAAACAAGGAAAACAATAGCCTCCGAACACTTGCAGCGCTTCAATTTGGAGGGAGAGGAGTTCCTGGAAAAAATTGTTACTGGAGACGAAATGTGGTTTCATTTTTTTGAACCTGAATCAAAGAGGCAGTCAATGGAATGGCATCACACAACGTCTCCGAAGAAAAAAAATTCAAAACTCAGCGGTCGGCAGGGAAAGTAATGGCGACAGTGTTTTGGGATGCAGAGGGTGTGCTTATGATTGATTTTTTGGAGCAGGGATGCACAATAAATTCTGTCCAATACGTCAGAACTCTCAAAAAGCTGAAAGCACGTCTTCGCCGAGTTCGCCCAACAAAAACAATGGCGGATGTTCTTCTTTTGCATGACAATGCAAGACCACACACCAGCCATTACACCACTGCGGAAATTCAGAAATTGGGATGGTATGTCTTACCTCACTGACCTGGCACCATCAGACTTCCATCTGTTGGGGCCACTAAAGGAAGCTCATCGTGGGATTCATTTTGAAGATGAGGAGGCTGTGAAAACGTCCGTGCGTCAATGGCTTAGGCAGCAAGATCGTGTGTTTTATTACACTGGAATGCATGCCCTAGTTAAAAGGTGGACCAAAACTGTGGAAAAGGACGGAGATTATATTGAATAGTGACAAATTAAACGTCAATGTTGTAGTTTTCAAGCGATGTAAATGTGAATCCAAACATCATGGAAATAGCATTGTGGAGATGGGTAGTACCTTCTCACCCTAAATACAATACAAAAACTAACATGAAGAAGAATATGAAAGGTAAAACTAAATCCTAAAAGTATATTGTTAAAGACAAGACATTTTTACTCGTGTTATCGTAAAACATACAACACAAACAAAACAACTGAAAATCACATGCCATTAATTCCTGTATTTAATTTCTCCTTCAATTGCCTGTAGGGGAAACTATGAATCAGCTCTGTTTGAGACGAGAATTCATGTATTAGGACATAACATAAAATTAGGGAAATTTTTATGTGATTATGTTTTCGGTATTCGAAACTGAAGTAACTGACGTCTTCTGAAATTTGTAATACTGGCATTAAAATTGATTTGACCAAGTAATTCTTCGCTACATACCAGGCTATTCCTAAGTTTATATAGGTACACGAATAACACTGGGCAACAAAAACATAATTTTTGAATGTTTCGAGCACTTCATGAGCCAATTTCAATTTTGGTTTGAGGAAAACAAATATGACAGTGAAACATTTTTATTAGCTCTAGTTTCTAAGATATACACAATGTGGAAGTATTACATATTAACGGAGTGAGAGAAAAGGATACATTTTAATTACATATATGCTAACAACAATGAAAGTGCATTTGTTTATTTAACTGGTAATTACATGCTAAGAGTACTAATTTGCTGAAAAATACTTCTCAGATAGTCGTGTCTGAAGAGAATCATGTGGTGGCCTATTGACTTCGTCGTCTTTTAGCTTGCCTCTTGTGATAGAGTTCCGCAGAATCCCTATACAAAGACCAGCAGTAATCCGCAAGCATTACTTCCTTCCAACGGTCCTGATATCTTTGTTCCATAACAGAAATGTCCTGATGGAATCTCTCCTCATGATCATCACTAACAGCTCCACAACTAGGAGGGAAAAAGTCTAGGTGGAAGTGGAGAAAATGGATCTTAAGGGACATGTCGGTATTTTTGCAGGAGCACTGTCACCAAATGCTTGTAGTTGTCATCTCTTTTGTTGCCTAAATATCCCTTGAAGGATTCCCAAGCTTCCTTTTCTTTCCCCTCCAAAATTTGGTCAAATGCAGGATCCTTTACAAGTTCTCTTATTTGTGGTGTGACAAAGATGCCTTCCTTAACTTTTGCATCACTTTATTTCCAAAATTTCTCTATGATTGTGTTTTGTTATTTGACAGGTGTGCCAACTCCCAAAAAATCCTCCAAATTTAAAATCTTCACTCTAAAATATGAAATGTTACTTTATCTTCAAAACAAGAGATAATCTATCATTTTTGTGGTGATTTCTGAATTCAGCAGATGGAAATACTTGTAAATTCACTATTTTTAAGCCCGAAACATTTTCATTGTTGTCCATTGTAATTGATCAGCAGCTGTTCTTCGATCAGCGGGTGAGATTATTTTGGGATTCTTTCAGCAATTGGAAATATGCAATGCAGCGATCATAAGTCAGTACGCCGTGGGTCTTGTAGTACATTTAAATGTCTCAGAACCTTTTTTGAATTTTCTCCAGTTGACTAACATAATACTTAAACATAGCTGACAATACAGTTGAGCTATCTTTCATGTTACTTCGAACAAGGCTTTGGTATAAAATTAACATAACCTCAATATGTTTTAAGTCCCTGAAGATTTTGAATAAACAGAACCTATTTTTAGGAGAGTTATTGGTTATAATTGTAATGTGTTGCTTAAAAGTTATGTTTTGGGTCATGTTAACACCTAAACCTCTAATGGAATTCACTCTAGCTAGCCGAAAACTGTCTAAATGATAATTAGAATTTAAGTAGAGCTTGCTTCTGGTAAATGTAATAAAGGAACATCTCTTAAACATTGAAATGAAGTTTATTCTCCAAGTTCTGTTTATAAACATCATCCAAATCTATGATAGTTGAAAATTCATCATATCCCCAACAGTATACATTTTCTTATATAATTTTACATAATCAGCAAATAAATGCCATTTGGAGTAAATAACACAGTTTGGTAAATCATTTACAAAAATCATGAAAAATAATGGTCATAATTTTGATCCTTGAGGAACACCAGAATTAGCAGTAAAAGTATAGGATTTTGACTGATGAAAGCAACTTGTAAGAAGTAGCATTTGTTACAAAAATAGATGACTAATATTGGAATTGCCCTTAACTGAAGCGATAACTTAAAAAGTGAAAATCTTCTGATTATCAGTATCCTGCACAAATAATTTCGTCAACTGATGATTGTACATATACAAACATATTCCCACAGAACAAAGACGCATCTGTTACAATCTGGATTTAGTATGGTATTTTGGATGCATGTTTCTGTTTCAGGGTTGCTGTGCCTAAAGCTGCTAAGGGTATCGGTGCCACAGTTCACTCTTAAGGGTCACAAAGCCATCCTGCAGTGTCAATACGACTTGGAGGACGACAAGTTGTACTCAGTCACGTGGTATAAAGACCACGAAGAGTTCTACCGTTATGTGCTGCGTTCTAACCCTCCCCAACACAGCTACCATCTGGAGGGCGTCAAACTAGACGTGAGTTCATTTCCTCATTCATCTTTAAGATACTGTTTCCAAAAGTGTAACATGTTTTTATGGGCTTGTTGAAACGTCAGTTAATTCTGAAGAGGAAAGAGATAGGGAGATAGACTTTATGAATAGACATACACTGACTCCCATAAATAATCAGACAGACTTTGCATTTCACTAAGGAGTACTCTGTAAAGCAGGATAGATTATGTGTATCAATCTCAAGGTACTCCTTGTGTTTAGTAAAAGTCATTTGCTATGAATATCCATTTTAGAGATTGAAAATGTGGCTAAAGTAAGAGCTTCCTCATTCAACCTTGTTTACATTATGAGTTTACGACACAAAAAGAATCGGGCAGCACAAATGAAATGTAATACAAACAAGTAGATGAAGTCTGTCAGTAGACAAAACAACATCGTAGAGGTAGTACGTCAACTGTGCACCAAGAAGAAGGCAAGAGCATAGTATGGGGCCCAGAGGTAAGCAGAGTAACTTTGAACAAAAACAGTGATCTATCACTATGAAAAGAACAAAACATACCGAGAAATAGCAGTGATTGTGAATCTTAGCAAAAGTACAGTTAATGATATAATTCACCGGTATAAGTATGAAGACAGAATTGAATCTCGAGCAAGGCCAGGGTGACCAAAACTTCTTACCCATTGACAGGCGTCTTATATTATGCGGAAAGTAAAACTGAATCCGCATATAAGTGCTCTAGTGATTTGTGCTGAGATTCAGGAAGAACTCGGACTGACGATTAGCCCTGAAACGGTCAGATGGGCCATTAATCTTCGGAGGTGGCTTGTGGATGGTCCTGATATTGTATTTGGCGAGAATTCTGCTGATTATGCCGGATAGATTACCGGTAAACGGGATGCAGGCTGTAGCGGTAGGCTTATCTGACGCTTGCTCTATTAAAGGTTTCCCTTTCCTAGCTTTGGTGATCGAGGCTTCAACGTCATATGCGGAGTAGCCGTTTTGACGGAAAGTGAGTCGCAGGTGTTGTAATTCCTGCTTTAAGTGGCTGGGGTCAGAGATAGACAAAGCTTTTTGGGCCAGTGTATTCAGAACTCCCAATCGTTGAGAAGATTAAACATCTGTTGAGACCAGTGAAAGACAAACTGGACTTCCAAGTTCCGGGGGTATACCGAATTCCCTCTGAATGTGGGACACCGTATATAGAACAAACCGGCAGGACCATCGCTACTAGAATATACGAACGTGAACGGAGCATTTGTTTAATACAACCTGAGAAGTCTGGACTGGCAGAGCATTGTTTTGATAACGACCATAGAGCCAATTTTCGGGAGACGACCAGCTTGGCAAAATGCAACAGTTACTGGGAGCGGAGAATTAAGAAGGCGTTGGCGATTTCCCCTGAAAGGAGCACGCTTAATCGTGATGCTGGATTTCAGTTGAGCTCCTCTTGGAAACCAGCCTTAAAATGGAAATCCATCGATTTAAGAAGCAAAGATCAATACAGCTTGATAATCAAGTTAAGTAGTTACGTTTCTTTGACCCGATTTTCTATAATCACGCCATCTCCTGACCTGGTATTTAATTTACTGAAAACAGTTTTTTGTTCAGTAATGCGAATTTTGATAGTGTTTTGTCTTTGTTTATATTTGTGTTATATCCAGCGTTTCATTTGTAGTTATAACATTTTATAAATATTCTGATAATGGGAGAGATGCACACTCCCGAAACGTTGATATCTAATCGTCTTTTCATCTGGCTTGCTGCCCGAGAAGAAAGTGAATGTATTCGTCGCCAGGAAAGCTTCAGGTCTTATTTTAAGCTTTGCCATGTTGGTCAGTCACAGGAGTTTGATCCTGGGACCTCCACCTGCCTCGGGTAATTGCATATCTGTAAAACCAAATGTATGCTACCATCCGAAATTGAATAATAGTGCGGTTCTTATGGTACCAGGCAGGTAGCCAACTTACTGTCCTGGTTAAATAATCAATCATAACTATATTTCCCGTCCAGGTAATGACGGTGTTGGCGGGCTCAAATTTTCAGCCAGGGATTCTTTGTGTGACCACAAGGTTGGCTGGCCTCATCAATCATGCATCCCTTCACCGCGCACCCTGCCCCGAAAGCAATTAAATTATCCAACCTAACCCCTGTCGGAAAAGAGAGCAAGGGGAAAAAGTGCTTTATTAAGACGTTCGAACTTGATTTTTCGCTTTCATTGGCAAAACTTGGCAATACCTTGCCGTCCCTTAATATATTCTGAAAAATGGAGGAGCTAGTCAAAGCTGAAAACAGCCAATGTTTTGTTTTATATTAACTGTTACTTAATTATCCGAGATGCGTATCAA
The DNA here is from genome assembly GCA_030765055.1 of Mantis religiosa. Lineage (NCBI taxonomy): Eukaryota > Metazoa > Arthropoda > Insecta > Mantodea > Mantidae > Mantis > Mantis religiosa. The sequence continues at coordinate 20,768,340 of CM060960.1, read as the reverse complement.
CCTCATTACCGCTTTCCCCCACCACCAAAACACTAAAAACTGTTCATATATACATAGAACCAAAATAATTTATTGCAGAATTACAAGACAAAGATTAAACTTCTAAATTTACTCTTCCCATTTCGAAGCAAACCTTAAGCCTGGGGTCCATGCTATCCATGCTGTGTTCAAAATTTCTGGAGAGTTTTGTATTTGTTATATGTAACACTCTTATGCCAGGTTCCACCAACACATGTTAAGAATTAACACGGCTGTTAGTATATTTAGTAATAGTTAAAATAAAAATTGTTTTTCACGAACATATGCTAGCTTAACACTCGTGTTAAATCTCTTGTTAAGGCAAGGCTACGCTGAAAATACGTCGAAAATATTGAAAATCGTGAATTTTCTTTTTTGGCATTTTGTGATAGCTTAGGGTGTGTGGTAATAGATAGCGTGCTATTTTTATCATTTGCACCATGTTTGGTCATCACGTGACAATTTAAGGAGACATTTAACAATCCTTGAAACTAACAATCGCTACTTTAAAATTAATTTTCTAAGAAACTTTTTTCTAACACTTTTCAGTATACAAAATGTCCCACTCCCAAAGTTTTTCATTTGACTTGGTGAAACTTACAGAATAGGTTCACAATATATAAATAAGAAACTTCGCAATCTCCTTTTTTGGTTAATGCTCATGTTTTGAAAATTATATGGTATTAAGTAATAAAAAGAGTTAATATTTTTTATATTTTGAGAGCTAACACATTGGTCTGTAAATATATTTTAAAATTCCGTATATGGACATATAAAGTTAACATGGCCATCAGAAATTCAACGTAAATCAATAACCAAGCAGGCCATGTAGATGATGCAACGAATGCTTGGGTTTATTGAAATCCCAAATTTAGAAAATTCCGGAAACTAAATCTACACAAACTGTGACGTCGGACCAATCAAAGTTTAGTATTTCGGTAACCTAGCAACGAAACAGAAAAAAGAACCAATAATTTTATACTTAAATTGCTTTCTTCTTCTTGCTTGTACCCTCGAAGCGTGTAGACGTGTTCTCGGGTAAAGACTCTTGAAAACTACAGGAAGTTAGTGGAGTTCACCGTTCATTAACGTTTAATAAACGATTAAAATATACGCTGAATACGCGACGTGACGAGAAATAACATAAGTGGAAAACCGTTGCATCATTCACAAAGCGAAGGAGAAAATTAAAAGTTAGTAAAGTGCTATACCAGGAAAAAGTCGCTTATGAAGCAAAAGATGTCGAGAAATAAATACAAGTAAAGTGAAACGGTGTTCATAATTTTATTTCATAGTTGCCCAAACGCAAAATCCCTTTTGAATCAATACCACGACATTGAGGTTTCACATCTCATCGCTCGCTGCAGCTACCGGAAGGAAAATTTACAGAAAACTTCGAGACCATCATCATCACGGCCTCGAGACAGGAGAGTTCATCGCTTCTACATCGCGGTAAGGTTTAGCTTCTCAACGCGTCGCCACACCGAGCGAAACGCGAAACGTTTCGCGCGTGTGGGTCGTGGACCTCACGACAACGAATCCTACTTCAAATATGTCGCCGCATCGTGTGGCATAAATATACCTTCACCAATATATCCACTTCAACATGGAAAATATTTGAGAACAAATTCTAAAATAATAGTCGAAAAATAAGAATGTGGGTCTTTTGAAATTGTTCTGTACTAGCCGAACAAAAACTAAAAGTTCAAATTTTTTGACACGTAGAACATCTTATATAGCGAATAATTTTTACAATATTTTCACAAAAAATAATTAATGAACTATTTAGTGTAGCAACATGAAAATTTGCATGCAAGTTTAAAACGATACTCTAATTATGTGGTTAAATTTTCTTAATGATAGTTCTATTATTATAGAATTTAGAATTTTCAGTATAGCCTTGCCCTAAACTAACAAGTCATACTTCTGTTAACTCGTGAACAATTGTAGAATTGTCAAAATAGCGAGCGTGAACACAGATTTTGATGTCGATTTGCTATATTTAGACCGTCTAAATGACATTCGTAGTAGAGTACAGCCTATGAGGAGAAATGATTTTGAGAACTATCAGAAGAAGATTTGCTACAGACAGGTGTGACGTATATTTCAGCCGGGAGCGAGGCCTGTAGTGCGTGTGACGTCAGGCAAGAGCAGTGTAATACCAAGTTGCTTATATAAATGGCCATGTAACTACAGAATCTGAGGGTTCAGTCAGATGTAGCACACTCCATGACAACAATGTAGCTGCCACCTATCTAAAGGGACTGTTAAATGCACAATGTGACGATTTATTGAAAGACAAATATACACACAAGAAAGACTCGGTTGATTTTTACAACAATGTCTCCCAAATCAGATTTCCCAGGCTGTATTCACTTGCCGCACGGGCATTGTGTATGTTTGGCTCGACATATTTGTGCGAACAAATTTTTTTCTGTTATGAAATTAGCTAAGTCCAAACGCCGAAGTACCTTGTCGGATCACAATCTAACATGCAGCCTTCGATTACAAATTTCCCAGACATTGCGTCCTGACACTGATAAACTAGTTAAGGAACAAGGAAACAGAAAGTGTCGGAAAATATCCACGTAATTCTATTCTGTGTGGGTCTCCACTAATTTGCAGAGAAAATTACTTTATAACATGCCTGACCTTCAGATAAACTACGAGTTGAAGTTTTATATATTTTCTCGTACCACAGAGCCAAAATGTAATTGTTTATAAACTGTGACCAATTGTGTAATTAAAGTAGTCAGCATTAATATTACAACACCCAAGATGTAAGTTGTACATATTATTAATACCCGATACGTTTTCTCTCTTTTCTACGCTGTCGGAACCCCAACACATCAAACTATTTGGGCAGCAGAAATCAGCGTGAACCACACGCTAACCTGCAAGTTCAGACATGTTCAGTATCGCCTACAGCTGCAATGGAGGTAACACGCGAGGAACAATATGTGACCTTGAAATTCTGCTTTCGTCTCAACAAATCTTCAGTTGAGGCCTATACAATGTTACAGGAGGCCTATGGAGAGTCTGTTCTTCCCTACAGCACAGCTCGAGGGTGGTTTAAAATGTTTAAAGAAGGGAGACAATCAATTTCAAAGGAAGGTGGACCCGGTGCTCCAGTTACTGCTCTTACGGAAGAAAACATTAACATTGCTGCTGTCATTGTGAGAGAGGATCGACGAATTACCTTAAGATCACTTTCTGAAATACTGAACATTTCATTGGGTGCCACCCACACGTTGGTGACATAAACATTACATATAAGATGTGTTTGTGCTCGATGGGCTCCAAGACTATTGATTCCCGAACAAAAGGACATTCGCATGCAGGTCTGCATGCAGTTAAAGTTAATGTTAGAGGAAGATCCGGAATTTCTTTCAAACGTAATCACTGCTGATGAAACTTGGCTACATCATTTTGATCCTGAGAGCAAACAGCAAAGCTCAGTGTAGAAATCTCCTTCATCACCAACCTCCAAAAAAGGCAAAAGTGGTTGCTTCTGCTGGGAAAGTTATGGTCATCTCATTCTTTGATATTCATGGAATGGTTTATCAGCATGTTGTACCTGCACACACATCAGTAACTGGACAATACTACAGGGATGTCCTGAAAACATAGCAAGTCCATATCAGGCGCAAAAGACCTGCAGGCTGGATGCTGCACCACGATAATGCGCGGCCGCATATTGCCAATGTTGTTGCCAAATATCTTGCAAAAATCAACGTGAAGTACATCCCTCGCCCTCCCCACAGTCCGGATTTAGCCCCATGTGACTTTTTTCTATTCCCTAACTTGAACAAACGTCTTAGTGGGAGGCATTATCCATCATCAGAAGCAGTGGTGAAGGCTGCGGAGGCTATTTTGAAGGATCTCTCAAAAAATGGTTTCCAGCATGTCTTTAAAGACTGGCAGAAACGCTGGGACAAGTGCATCGCATTCAGGGGAGACTATTTTGAGAAGGACCATCAAAATTATGAGGATGAGTAAAGGTACGTTGTCAAAAAAGGTGATAATTGTTTATTGAACAGCCCTCGTACATTAAAATATTTTAGGTATAACTGCTAATTTTAAAAATAGTGCTTGATAAACAATAATAATTACACTTTTGGAATCAGCAAATTAAATTAAGTAAAGTAGAACATATTTTAGAGGAATCCTCAGAATCATGCATATAAGCGTTAACTTTCAATACTCTGCAAGACAGAAATGGTACACAGTCGTATACAAGCGACTATTTATTCTCATTAAAGACTTTACTTCACCTCGTTACCATGCGTGACATCGTCATTTTAAGATTTTTTGAGCTCCATTTCGGTATTTTGTTACAGCATCAGGATTCGGATGCCCAGCAGGTGGTGCTGAAGAGCGTGAATCTCAAATCCAGTGGCATATACCGCTGTGAGGTCTCAGCAGAGGCGCCTTCCTTCACCTCAGTGCATGGTGAGGGCCGTATGGAGGTTGTGTGTAAGTATCCTGTAGGTATTTCATTGAGAAATGCAGCGTGAACTTTAGGGGGAGAAAATGGGAAGAACAAATGCAGAAGATAGTATCTTTAGTTTCTTGTTATAGTCTTATACTCGTAAATTTAAAATTCCTTTTAATTAGAAATTATTGTGAACAATATGGTTCCAACCAAGTGCTGATGTCAATCTATCTTTTAGTGCCCGCCAAAGATTAGTTAGAGTGTGGCGGTCCGGCCCGTAGCGAACCACGTCGAGCTCTCCCTTGTGCTCAAAGCCTCACAATTAAGGATTGGTGGCGTGCGAAGATTAAAGTTAGGGAGATTGGAACTGGTTCGAGGTGACTTGTGATGTGTCTCTTGCGTGAGTACTCTCATCTGAGCTTCAGGGAGTGGGTGCATCCTGACTCGTTGTGGGTTGAATGAAGAACACACCTCGAATTTTGTAGATGAAACTTTATTGTTCTCCTTAGACTCCTTTGCTCGCCACCGTGAAGTTATCGTCCGCGTGGTTGCTGTGTTCAGTGTCACTGCCCCACGTCAGTATTATGATATGATGTTTAGAAACAATGGCGCGGCGTAGCTGAACTATACATATATCGCATTCCTTATATATTAAACTTTCCAGTAACTCTGACTAGAACGACTGTTCTAGTCTTGTCTTTTGGCTTGATACATGGCGTGGAAGCGGATTTGTTAGACGACGCGTCCGTCTCATGTAGATCACAGGACCGAAGTGTTCTTACAAGCAAAAACTTACTTTCCGCCATCACTTTGAATTACCCCCACTCTAGGTATTTTTTGGAGTTTGAAAAATCACGTGAACTAATATTAATTTTCCATTGGTTGGTATCTATCCCCACTTACGACCAGTGTTCACATTTTCCAGTTTTGGATCTAATATCAAAGTCGCTTTCTCTTTTCTCGCGGTTAGATAAATTACGCCAGCTCAGGTTTGCAAAGGCCCAGGCTAAATCCTGCAGTCTTTTGTTACCATCACGTTTGCGAATTCTAAGAAAGAACAGTCTCGAAAGGATGGTGCCTCTCACTGCCTTGGGCTAAGTCAAACAATAGGTAATGTTTCCGGTCAAGTTAGGGGCTGGGAACAGTGTGAAAGAACAATTAATTTCCATACAAATATAAGTTTAACAGCTTTCAGTTAATAGGAAGTTGTAATGTTGGAAGGACTGCATGGATACTCTCTATATGCACTTCAGTGTATTATTTGTTTTTCCTCTTTGTCTGATAATTTTCCAAAAAGCAGTCACATAATTTACAACCTGATGTTTTCTTCAGAGTCGTTCCCTCCAGGGGCCTACTACGGTAGATACGGGAGTTGGCCATCCCGGGGTCCCGAGCCAAATCTCTCGATTGGGTGCCTCTGAGTGGTGAGAGTGATAATGCCCAACGTCCAAATAAGTTCCACATCTGTGTTTGACCCTAACCACCCTGAACACACTTTTGACGGATAACCTAACGCGGGTTGGTGGAGTGGGAAGCGCAGGCATGACTGGGTAACGCGTAACACCCAGCTCCTGGTTATCATGTAGGATTGTGTTTGTATCCGCTCATAAAGGTCAGTCCTGGGGAGGGGCCATTGCATGAGCCACTCCTGAAGACGATTGAGTCCTTCTGTCTATACATTGGGAGGTGAGACCCTGAGGTGAGCAAAGTCCAGGCCAGGACTCTCACCTAAGCCGGGGTGGCGCCCAGGATGTGAGCACGCCATCGAAGACGTTTGCAATGGTGAAGGATATTGGCGCAATGGGAACTGATAAATTCAACAAAAATGGCGAGAACAGTGGAAAGGAAACAGCTGAGTCTTGTGGTCCTCGCTATTTGGTCATTTTTAGAACTGAGGAAGGTTGAAAATTTACTACCGTGAACCCGTTTATCATTCAGAAGTGTGTAGATAATATTGCTGGTCCTCTAAAATCATGTACTCGACCTCCCAATGGCACACTCCTGGTCGAAGCAGTTTCTCCGACACAGGCTGCAAAAATCTTGAAAGCCAATATGCTTGTGAGCTATCCGGTGCGCGTTGAATGCATAGGACTCTGAACTTTTCGCGTGGTGCTGTAAACACAAGCTCATTGGACTGTATGTCTAATGAGGAGATTCAGGAAAACTTGGTGGAACAAGGTATGAAAAAATGTACATCGAGTTCGCCGCAAAGAACGAGGTGAACTAATGCCCACTCGTACCCTGTATTTCACCTTTGATCAGGTAGATCTCCCACAAAGGATTAAGACAGGGTATGAAGCTATTGAAGTGAGGCAGTATATATCCAATCCACTGACGTGTTATAAATGCCAGCGCTTTGACCACACGAGTGATTCATGTAATGGAGTTGCCACTTGCGTTGACTGTGGGGAAGTCAAGCATGATAATGCAAGTACTTCACCTGCAACATGTGTTAACTGCAGTGGTAATCATTCATCTAACTCAAGAGAATGCCCCCGTTTTATGGAAGAAAAGACGATCCAAGATATCTGGGTAAGAGAGAGGGTGTCCTTCTAGGAAGCCCGGAAACTCTTACATATTCGTCAGCCTTCTGTCCCTAGGATCGTCACCTACGGTGCAGTTGCAGCTAAGCCGGTACCTAGACGTGAAATCGCAACACAAACTAGCGATATAAACGGGGCAGTAATATCCGAAAGAACAATTACACCAAGATCACATCCAAAGCAACAGACACCAGCATGAACAAGTGACCACACCTACTAAGTCCAGTCCTATGAAGAACATTGCAGCCAAGTCACCGCAGAAAGCATCTACCTCAAGTATAATTGTATCAGTAATATATAATGCGTCACCCACAAAGTTCAAGAGCTCATATGAAAGAACTGACTTCTTGATGGAAAATTAGAAGGCTAGTACCAAGCAAAAGAAGCACAAAATTCCACAACCATATCCTCCGAGAACATCTTCTGAGGAATCATCTGGAGAAGACTCAGATCGGTGGCTCTCATCCACGCCGATCGCAGTTTACGATCGTTTCGAGCGACTCGAAACGAAATTATCAGTAAGAAAGCGCTCCTCCATTGAGGACGTGGAGCAGGAAAATCCTGTCGTTACTGCCAAAACGACAGTGAAAAATAGGCAGGATAAACCTGCTGAAAATACTAGCCCGGCCCCTAAGAAAAGGAACAAACTGATTCGACCACCACTGGGCAGGTAATTTGTTTTGATCACATGTTAATGTTGAAAACGGGTTTTTATGCCTTTTGGTGTTTTCTGTGTCATTATCATTATAGTTTTTATTGTTTTTTTCACATGGACGTTTTTATTTTATTGCAATGTTGTTTTTCTTTTTCTTTTTTGAGTATTTATCTCTGACTATTGCCATGAATTAGTTTCTGTAAGGGCGCTGAGTTGAGCGCCCTTATATACAAATCATCATCACCCTCTCTCTACAAAATGTCAAATGGGGGAGCGGGTGTTATAAATCGAACGCTGACTCATTTCGTTTTTCGCGACATGCTATTGTTGTAATAGTATAATGTGCTTAGTTAGGAAGGGGTTCAATGATTCTACCCTCGTTATTACTTACCAACCCCTTGTCCTTTAAATTAGCTTCATTTGAGAAACAAGCATCAGTAAAAGGGGCTCACAAAACGCCAGCATTATCTCATTATTATTAGCTCCTGGGAACTTTGGTCTCTTTCTGAACGTACCTACTGACAGATGCATTAATAAACGAAAACTTGCAATTTTTTACTTTCTCTACTAGGTAGCTATTTTCGTTAGAAATGTTAAAAAAATATTATTCTTTAGAAATTCCACCCATTCATTCCATTTAATAATTAATTTGTTTATAATCCAATTTTGTGATTCCTATTTTACCCAGAGGTATAGTTTGCGAATTATAAAATGAATAAAATAAAATTACAGGACATAACCAAATACAATACAATATCATCAAGACGACAAACAGTAAATATCAAAATTAATCACTTAGTTTCAGAATTGTTTTGTTCAAGAAAGCCACGAGATACTAAGTTTTGTAATTCATCAAAATACGTGTAAATGAAATAAGACCTGACGCTTTCCTGGTGACGAATATGCTCAATTTATTCTCGGGAAACAAGCCGGATGAAAAGACGATTAGAAATTGACGGCAGTGTGCATCTCTTCCTTCATCAGGATATTATCAGAAATGTTATAACCACAAATGAAACACTGGATATAACACAAATATAAACAAAGACAAAACACTATCAAAATTCGCATTACTGAACAAACGACTGTTTTCAGTAAACTAAATGTCAGGTCAGGAGATGGCGTGAGTATAGAAAATTAATTGGGTCAAAGAAACGTAACCACTTAACTTCATTATCAACCTGTATTGATAAGTAATAAAAAGAAACATGCACATCAAGGAACGTACTGACCAATCATGTTGGTGGACTTGCGAGACACATGCGTTTTACCGATTGGCTACCATGTATACGGCCAAGCCTCCAAGCGTCTCCCTATCACATAGCTTTGAGATGAAGCTAGAGTGGTATCAAAGCTGGTATTGGAAAAATTAATTGCTCTTTCACACTAGCCGTATCTAGTCCAAAATATAGGAAGATAGAGTCAGACTGAAAACTTCAATGCCATAGCGCGATTCAACTCTGTGAAAATCTATCGGTACTCTGCACTGTTCGCAGTCTGGTTAAAAAAAAGGACCCACTATTTTTTGTGCGGATATTGCGCACCAAACTCCGATTTTAACCGGGTACATAGGAGCTTCATGGATGACGTGTGGATTTTCAATGCCCCAATGGCGTGAGTTCTGTGAGTTCACATAACCGGATAAATGGAACCATGCTTCATCTGTGAACCAAGTGATGGACAGTATTGCAGGATTTTGCACAATGAACTTTGAAACCAACGACAATAATTCAATCTTTTATCCTTATCTGGTTCCTGTAGTCGATGAACAAACGTAACCCTATATGGCTGACGTCCGCACTTTTCTCAGCTCTCTGACTCACTGAGTAGGTGTACACTGTCTCCTGCAACAAACGTCTTAATGATTATTTGGGTGACTGCTCCAGTCGTGCTCTTACGTCAAGAACAACCGTGGAAAGTCTAGAAGCTTGTCTTTTTCACTCACCAGAGATCCAGTGGTTTCCAATTTGTTTACCAGTCGCAGTATTGTGTTTCTTTTGGGAGGATTGCGAACACCAAATTCTCTCTGGTATGGTCTTTGAGTACCTGTAATTGAATTAGTAATCCAGTATTGCTACATAAGGAAGAGTCGTTAATTTAATATATACTGCATTTACACGTTGACTAGAACGAAATGTTGAAAACAGCTGCCAACATTAGCAATTAGGAATAAAACATCTGCGCATCTGGTGACAAGGAATCGAAATTCCAGATATTCTGCTTAATTTGGTGCTAAAATTGGGTCACGAATGAATTTCCAATGGAATAATTAAAGACATAAACGTGTTTGTTCTATATAAATCACTTTGTATTACAATAATAAGTTTGACATAATATCTTATCAGAAACATCGTAAACATGAACTTAAATTTCTTAATATCTTTTTAATCTGACGTAATAGGAAATTTCTGTGGCGATTTTCAAAGTCCTTTTCCTTGAGAATCGTGTACATTTATCGCGAAGGTACGTAAAAAGTTGTTTCTTTTGGGGGGGGGGGAGGAGAGGAGGTAGTGCAATGAACACCTTAAACCATGCTCTCTACCCCTTTCTGTTTAAATTTATTCGCTATATAGATGCATTTTTGGTAGAAGTTTAAATAAACGCAGTTCATTAAGTGGATTTCTGTTTGCTGAAGCAACAATCTATTATTTGCATTGTCCATACCCCGTATACTGACAGGTAATTATATAACAAGTAGTTTTGGTTCCAATGAACGGGCTGCTAATTTATTTTCGAAATAATTATCATTGCTAATCATTTGTTAACGAACATTTTAACGTCAGAATTAGTTAATTAGCCCAATTAGGGATTAATGAATGTTCCAACATATAAATATTGTGACATGCAATCCTGTAGATTTTATGTTTGTGTATTTATTAAGCAATAAGAACTTTTATTGTATGCCCTTTAATGAGTTATCATTTTGTAGTTGATATTTGCACCTCATTAATAGTCAGGGTATTTAAAAAAATGGGGTAAACGAAATAAAACTACTTGTTTTAATATATAACTGAGGTGCCCAAACGGCGTTCATATGAGCTAATGACGTCACGCTGTGGTTTCACCTCAACCCCTAAACTTTGTGTTTGTGCGGTACAAGACTCATTTCCCCTCCACTCAATCAATCAGTGATGGTTCTCGCTATGACATCCAAACGTTCAGCATTCCACAGGCATAATAACACAATATTGTACAGGAGGATTGTTTACTCCTGCGGGCAGCGGTCTACCTGGAGCGTAGGGAGCGTCGGCACAGAGCTCACGAGGGATGTGCAAGTGGTGGCATGCGGCAGTTTTCAAGCTCCAGTTCTGGGCGTTACGTTTGTCACATACCTACTAGACTAATGTCGTCTGCACACATACACAATGCTATTAAATAAAAGTTCTCCTAGTGTAGCTCATTTAGAACATGCATTGTTCTTGCAGCATTGCCACAAGATGGACCCGAAATTATGGGCGAAGAACGTGTCTACCAAGTGGGCGATGTTCTCTGCCTCAACTGCACTTCGGGGAAGTCCTATCCACCTGCTCGACTCCGCTGGTATATCAACGATGTCCCCGTGAGTATCCGTTGGTAATATTTTATGAATAATTTAAAATAAGAAATTAAATAGAATTAGCTGAAATACCCTAAATTGTCTGGTTTGTCCAATTAGTCTTGCGTTTATTTGGAGATATTTAAAAATTATAATGCACTTAAACAGGAGTTAAGTATAACTTATTGGACACTACACGAAACAAAACTTAAATAAAATAAATATAAACATTGAGAAAACTGTACAAAAGTATTGCTGAAGTACCACGTATACTACAGGAGAAATAGACATGCTATGTATGAATTAACAACATTTTGATTTAAGAACCAGAGTGTCATTTATATCACTTTTGCACAACCTTAAAGAAGCGTAACTTTGTTACCGTTATAATCATTAATTACAGAAACAGTATAGCCAACTCAAATTACTACATAACAATCTATTCTACTCGGAAATTACGATCCTGCTTCATGTGGTAAGTGTGATACCTGGCTTTGTTCTTTTCAAAGTAATGAAATTGCCTTTCCATACCCTTCTACTGTTTCGAAACAAAACTTAACTCTCTGATTTAAAATAGTAGTGTGCTTGAAGTTACCTACTACTTCGCTTTTTAGTGCCTGCAGAACTGTGTTCGTGTCTCTAATGTTATTTATGTAAATATGTGGTGGTTTAACAGCTTTGACTTGGGAGTTATCTTCACTATTGTCCTGATTCGTCCTGATATGTTTTCATTGGATTCGTCCTGAGTTAGATTACTCAGTAGTTCAAATGGATTCGGAGTGGAAAATGGAGATATGTTGGCAGCAGTGTTAGTACGTAATCTTTTCGCTGCGTTGTTTATCGCATGATTAGCTTTTGTTTCATTCATATTCAATGTGAGCTGAGCTCAGTAATAAATGCTTTTTACACAATGAATTGTCAAGGGATCTTATTACTAACACTTCTACATGTGAATAACTAAATTATCTACTACTTATAATGGAATCCAGCACAATATGAGCTTATAAATCTCCACAGATAACTTAATTTGTTGCACTAGTACAGATAACAAATAAACACGGTCATGACCCACATCGAACTCTCCTGCGATTGGACACTCGAAATTCCGGAAGCCAGACTTTCAGTCTGTAGCCAGATTAGAGCTGAGCCCTCTACTGGCGGTAGAATATTTTATAAGTTAGGGCAAATGACGGTAGAGGTTTGTTTTGGTGTTTTTTTTTTTGTTTTTTTTTTTTAATATTTAAGTTGTGTACTGATACTGCAATGTTTTCATGTGCCTAAAACAAGTCTTGGACTTTTCTGTTTTTCGCCGGGGTCGATGTCGTACTCATCTAGACTACGTATAAGGGAGTTGAAGTTATGGGAGAGGTTTTGATAGAATGGGAGTGAGAGGGTGTGGATGTAGTCTGTTAGGGTAGGAATGTGTAGGTCACGACGGATTACAAGGTTAGGGAAGTACCATGGGGAATCCGTGGCAATACGGAGGAATCGAGACTGTAGGACTTCAAGGCAGTGCAGGTGAGTCTCAACTGCTATACCCCAAATGGTACAGGCATAAGTGATGGCTGGTAGGAGCACTTGTTTATACAGGAGCAATTTATTGGATATGGACACCCCTGAGCGTCGATTGTACAATGGGTATAACATACTCATACGTTTGCTGACGTTGTTGGCTGTGTACGTTTTGTGGTCCTTCCACGTCAGTTTTACACCAAGCAAAACGCCTAGATATCGTAGATATGATTGGCAATGTACTTCCTCTCCGGCTAGACGAACAGGTGGTAGGTCCTCTAGCTGCCTTCTGGAGAAAGTGATGGCTTGACTCTTCTGAGGGTGGATGCTCAATCACTGGTACACAACATCCCCTCTGCTGGGACCATTTTGGGACCGCCAGCCAGGGATCTTTGGGGCTCGGCTGCTGGGCTCACCGTCCCGCTGTAGGGGAGCGGGTTCGTTGTCCTGACCTGTCGGGGGAAGTCTCTATCCAAGTAAACTGTAGGTACCCTGCCCTCTGTACTGTCGTGGCTCGTTGGGTCGGCCACCCTCGGTCTCCAAAGCCCCCTCCTTGCTCGCGGTGATGCCCCCACTTACATAGGAACAGCGTAGTGGCCTACATACCGAATCCCAGATCACCACGTGGCCCTACCGATGTTAATTGGTAGCCTTCCCTTTTGCGGTCGGCGCGCCTAAGTGCCGTATCCACTTCTATCCCGTCTTGACCCCAGATGGGGGGGACTTGTTAGTCTGTAGGTCTTGCCCTATGGAAAGCCCCATGGAGGCGCCGAGCGCCCTTTCGGGACACCTCGGTAACTCCATGGTCGTGAGAGGGGGGGCTCATTCTTCACTCTGTGCCCTGGTAGATACCCTCGAGCTTATATTCCGAATCCCCTCCGTCATAAAATCCCAATCCCAATAGAGATATAACAAATGAAAAAGGATTTATTGTACACAATTATATTCCATTGTTGTGGCTGTGCTTTCAACTCCCGCGCAGCGTTTACTGAAAAAGTTAGGTTTAATATTCACATGTTCACAGCAAGCAGAGGAGATGTTAATGAAAATTTAAATATGTTATACTCATTAAAATCATATAGAGTAAAATGGAAGGAAACTTAAAAGAAAAAACGGGGAAAAGTGGATTATGGGCGTGTTTTGTGGAAAAAGGGATAAATGTGTCAAAAAAGTGGAAAAAGTGTCTGTGAAAATGCCTATTTTGGCAACTAGAAATAAAACTTCACACTGTGGTATCTTATATTTACCCTAAGAAAAAAGGTGCACACCTAAAAGTGCTAACCCTGGTTATCAGTAATGTCCAACTTTATGTGAAGAATGGAAGGAAAGTTTTGCCTGCCCCTTCTATTCGTCGATCTATGCCGCATTCATTGGACTCATAAAATAAACCCCTCTAAATATTTTTGGCTTCCTGAGTGAGTGAAGAAGGAACGCTTGATGTAGTAAATGATGCAGCGACAAAGTGACGACTCGTTTAAATCTATTAAACTGCATGGCATGTTTCGTCTTGATTTCCAGATGAAGCCAGATTACGAGCGCATGGTTCAGCATCAGGGGCTAGTGACGTCAATGATTGGGCTACGCTTGGAAGTGAGAGCGCATCACTTCCTGGAGGGACGAATGCAGGTCCGATGTGTCGCAACCATTCCAGCAATGGCTCTAAACCATCATCGTGCACCACACGACCTTCTAGAAGATAGGCGCGAGGCCTTACTACTCGGTGGGTATCAAAATACCGCATAAACCCCATGGTTTCTGCAGTCATTTGTCATCTTCTAATATTGGTTAAACGCCTTAACGAAGTTTAACATTTTGTTAAACCTTACATTGTTCGAGGAAACTGAATTTACGTTAACATTCAATTTAAAATGAGATTAAAATTAACAGCGATTGGTGAAATCGCCCCAAGGTTATTCAAAAGACCTGATTTCCTCCCGTCATTAAATATCTCTTTATTATAATTATATTTCAGAAGTATAATTTAGTAAGTGCTGTAAAATGGAACTCAAGATTTTTAAAAATATTACTTGTTTATCTTTTTTTGGTGTCAGAAATTACTAATTTAAGAAAAACCTAAGGTCTCCGGTACCATACGATCTTTCCTCATTAGGAAACTACGCTTACTTTAGCGTCCTTCTTTTTTCAAATCGTTTCACATTTAGTTCTGTTCAAATATATCATTTAGATTCACAATTTTTCAGCAAATAGATCGGTAATTCTTCTGTGAATGATTTTCGTGTTATTCAGCCCTCCCCCCACAAAAAACTACAAACAATTAACAAGGATTCGAAATTTCTAATGACGGAATTTAAAAATCATTTTAGATCTAGTAAAAGAAAATTACATAACAGGATGTTGAGTTATTATAAGGTAGACAACGTACAATTAAAATTGACCATATGAGGGTGAGTCAAATGAAAACCTTAAATTTGTAATAACAAATAGAAATTTCGCGCCGTTATACTGTAAGTTGGTAAGCGTGCTACACACAGCGTGCAGAATGGCTTGCAGGTGGCAGCATAGTGCAGATGCACACATAGCGTCGCAGTATGGCCGCCCCACTTGCGACTTGCACCAGCTTTCTGTTATTCCGCTTTTGCGTAGTGAAGGTGTGAAACATATTGAATTTCATCGACAAATGAAGGTTCAGTAAGCTAATGCATGTTTGTCACAGCAGAAAGTCTACGAATGGAGTAGGAAGTTCGCAAATGCTGTGAATTCAGTGGAAGATGCTCCACGTCCAGATCAAGCACAACGAGTTGTGACTTCACAGAACATTGCAGCAGTTGAAGCCATAGTGAAGGAAAACCGCCGAGTGACACTGAATGACACTGCAGCATGTTTACAGATTAGTCATGGGTCAGCACACCACATTGCGTATGATGTGCTCCTGTTTCACAAAGTGTCTGCAAGATGGGTGCCACGGCAGCTGACTCCTGAAATGAGAGACCGATCGTTGATGCTTGTGAAGAACTTCTTCGGCGCTTTGAACGGTAGGGTGATGGTTTCCTTGTAAGAATCGTTACTGGGGACGAAACCTGGGTTCACTTCCACCAACCGGAAACGAAGAGAGCGAGCAAGGAATGGCGCCAACCCTCATCACCAAAACCAAAGAAGTTTCTAACAGAACCATCAGCAGGGAAGGTTAGGCTGACGAAAAAGGCGTCATTTTGGAGCATTACATGACTAGAGGGACTGTCACCAGTGCATCATACACAGATCTCCTAAAAAATCATCTGCGGCCTGCAAACAAATCAAAGTGACGTGGATTGCTGTCAGCAGGTCCTTTTGCAACATGCCAATGCAAGGCCCCACACTGCCCGTACAACAGTTGCAACAGTCATAGATCTGTATTTTGAGTGTCTTCCTCATCCTCCATGCTCACCAAACCTTGAACCAAGTGATTTTAATATGTTTGGACCACTCAAAGACGCAATGGGAGGAAAGAAGTTCCGTTCCGATGAAGAGGTACGCCATGCAGTGCGTGAGTGTTTGCGCGGAATTCTAAAAGTTTTTTTTTTCTAAAGATATTTATGCACTTTGTAAGTACTGGAGGACTTGCATTGTGCGTGGGAGATTATTTTGAAAAATGATACAGCTTTGTATCACTTCTGCACAGTAAATAATATTTAAACAATATTTAAGGTTTTCATTTGACTTACCCTCGTATGACGTATTGAATAGGACAATGTAATGCAGCTTAAAATTAAATGAATTGAAACTACAAGTATCACAATGAAGTATCACGCTTAAAAATATCTAATGTAAACATAGTGCCTTATTTTTCACCGGAGGCCGGCTGGTGGGCGAGCGGTTAGTGCTGCTACTGAAGACATGCTGCAGCCAGCAGACCCTGCAGAAGATGCGAGTCGCCCAGGTTTACCTGGGCGGGGTGTTTGCTGCTCAGCACCTAGCCGCTTAGTGCGGCTTTATCTGGGCAGTATAAAGGAATTGTCTTGTGTCGCAGGCGGCTGTCTTGGGCAGTAGTATGTCTAGTCATATGTTTGCGCAAGCGCCCCAGTGGGGGGTGCGCCCAGTGCTGGCTTCGCTCTTCCGCCTGCCTGAGAGGCAACTGAGCACCGCCCGCTTGACTGGCTAGATGGAAATGAACTAATGTTATCTGTGCCCATATAAGTTCTATAGCATTTAAATCACAGTGATACGAAGGTAGCCGTATTGCAGCGTGGCCGTGCATTTGCGCTATGCGACCTATTTCATAAATTTTGAGACCGTCTTTTTTCAGCTTTATTAATTCGTAAAGTACGGCTTTGGTGGAATGCGGATCAAACTCAATATCATTGTCACGGAGCCATGATTGCATTACTGATTTAAGTGATTATGATATCGGAGCCTTGTTAATTTGAGTAGAATGATAAGATGCGTTGTCTATGACAATAGCACATTGGGGGGGGGGGGGGACTGTTGGGTAACAACTGATTAATAAACCAATTTTTAGAAGTTTCACTATCCATTTCTTCACGATTGTCTTTGCTTGCTTTCGACTTAAAACTCAGAAGAACGTTGGGAATGAAACCTGTCGAACTGCCCCCGTGTAACATTATAAAACGCTGTCCTCTGCCTATTGTGATGCGTAGTGGACATTCAAAATCGTCCTCTTCAGTTTTCCACACTTCGGTTTACATATGATTTATATTGATCCAGGTTTCAAGTAAATAATAGGAGCACCGGAAGTCCTTACCTCTTTCATTTTTCTTAGAAACGCGAATCTTTTTGCAACATCGTCTGGCCGTTCCATCAGAAACTTTCCTCCGCGTGAGTTCTTTACAAATCTAAATGTCATTTGATGCAGTACTTTTCGCAAACTCTATAAACTCCCGTTAAACAATTTTTCTTTTCTTTTAGAACTTTATTTAATCTTCCAAGCTGGGCAGAAAATCAGTCCCATAGAGTGAATAAATAAATTGTCTTATTGCAGCGGCACAGACTATTGCTGTTTTTGCAGGTTTTGCATTCGGACGTTTTTTACCAGGAGTCTCTATAAAATTACCATTTACTTGCACTTTATTTTGTTCTTTAAGTATTCTTTTCCCAGTACGAGATATAGCTGTAGCCGTTCTTTGAATTATGCTCCACACAGATATAGTTGACTTTCCGCATTTTAGGGCCTCGCATCCGTCTGTAAAATATCTATGAATCTAAATCACAATTTCCGTACCATCTGATCTTATAGCTTTTCCCTTTCTTCCCACGCCTCCAAGAACTAAAGCAGACACTAGCACTATTCCGAGCAGCATGTTTAAAATAATCACAAGATTTTCAACTTCTAAAAACATTTTTCACGTTTCCAACATGTTAAAAACCGATACTTCACCCGCAAGGGTTGCAACATCACTGATGTGTTTACCCTCACACCACAGGAGGTCATTAGGGAACTCAATAGCGCTTTAAAAGGGACTGGTCATTTCAAGGAAAGAAACCCTGCGACCATGCTAGACAAGGATAGTGCAAAAAGTGCCAAGTTAGATCTCGTGCATTACACCTCCTGCTGCCCTGCCGGCTACCAGAGGAAAATAAGGCACTGTATAACACAATACTGAAAATAAAATTTCAGATAAATGGGCTAAAAAGTTCAAGAAATTACTTTTTCTGTGTAATACCAACAATGTATACTTTGTAGAACAGTTATTAAATAGTAATGGGTGAAATAATCCACTCGACTGCTTACATCATAATGTCATGTCGTTTTTGTTATGTTTCAGTTGAAGGTGGAACCGTAAGGATTACATCGTCTTCTTTCATCATAGTGATAGTGACTTCACTAAGCCTATGGTTCTTGGCTACCTGAAAAAAAAACAACTTACAGCATAATACAGCTAGAGACAGAACGTTGGAATAATTATAGTTCATGTGGACCGAAATAAAAACGCTCAAACAATGGAGACAATAAGCAGTGACGTCAGATATTTGAGTCTTTCAAGTGGTTGTTGTGTATTTCTCTGACAAGGAAGAACTTTTAGCAAGACTTCTAAACACAAATGTTGCTCGTTAATTCTTCAAACTTTAGGCAGCTTGTTGAAAAGAACGTCACATAAAATACGGTGAGAAAACGTTCAGTCAATCCTGCACTAATATTCATATTGGTGTTCATCTTTCAACGAGCCGCTCGAAAAGTGATTTACAATCTCTAAACTTTAAGGGAAACCGTTATTTAACAATGTTCAGTGGACAAAGAGGAGTTCCATGACGGAAATGTAGTTTATAACTAAAGAAATACAAAGTTTTGTGACCAACGACGCCGAGATTAGAACGAAAACCTATGTTTTGTGCCATTTAAGTTAAAATAATTTTGTCTATATGATGTACAAAAAGTTTTGGAAACTAAATAATATACAGTCTATAATAGTTTTTCTTTTATAACTTAAGCAAGGAATGGGAAGATGACCTTTATCAATACAACCAACCTTCCTTCGACGATAATAGCTTTTATTCATCCCATGCAAAAGAAGGTAACATTTCTGCACTTTCGCATCTTTAATATGAAAGTGTGAATATACATAAAGAATTGTAGTACACCCAAAACACATAAATGATTTCACCAGAAGTACGAAGATGTCAAAGTAATTTTAAAGTTACAAGTCTTTAAGTAGGTAATTTCCTGACAATTTTAAAAAATGGCTGCTAACATTTTTATTAAAACATCGTGTTTTTATGCAAAATAAAATAATGATCTGGCAATATCCTCAGAAGTCCACTTTATTCTGGATGAATAAATGAATGAATAAGGCCCAGATGTCACACTAAGTGCAAGTACCTCCTACAATAGAGTAGCTTACTCATGCCCGATTTCACCAACACATGTTAAAATCGACGTTGTCAAATGAATGTAAGAATTGTCATATCGTTAACAAAGCTGTTAAATTTCTTGCACTTCACCAACCTGTTTTCTGAAAATGTTAACAAACACGTGTTAACGCCAAGAGACTTGTAAATATTACAACTATAGAAGGCTATGGATGAGTCGTATTATTTTCTGAACGTGCTGCGATGCGCTTTTGTTTTCATTTTCGTCTGCAAGCAGCTGAAAAAAAATGGTGGGTGAACAAAATCGTAAGAGAAGCCGTGGGACAAATTTCTCATCGATGGAGAAAGAATTGTTAACTGAATTAATGACGAAGTATAAGGATATCGTGGGAAATAAGAGGACGGATGCGGTGAATGTAAAAGAGAAAGATGCCACGTGGGAAGAGATTGGAAACGAATTTAATTCAGTTGCATGTATCACTACTAGAAACACGGAAATAACTTCGTCAGTATTACGTAAATTTAAAACGAGGTGCGAAGAAGGGGAAGTGGCTTGAACGTTTCAAGACGGCAGGTGGACAATGTATTATCGACATAATTCAGTGAATTACAAAATCGCAAAGCTATTAATACTTGAAGCAAAGGTTAGATCGATTTAACAACAGAAATACGACTTGTTAGTGTAACAAGAGCTTTAACACGAGTGTTAACCTAACACTTGTTGGTGAAATCCAATTTTTATTATAACTAGTGCTAAACTCGTGTTAACACTTAACATCTGTTGGTGAAATCGTGCATTTATGTCCCTCACGTAATCAGCTATGCGGCGTAGAGTGTTTATTTACCTCATTAGTGTCACATGCCTAGAACATTGATCCTGTATTTTTTTTAATTATTTACGTCCTCCCAACGTTTAAGTCATATCGGACGATGTTGAACTGGATGAAATGATGTTTAAATGAACCAGGATCCACAGAGGTTATAGTTTTCCGAAAACCCCGGATAAGATCTTATCCAGGGACCTCAGACTGCCATCTACGCTACCGAGGGGACACACTGATCCTATGAATAATCATTTGTATATGGTACAAACTCACTGCTTGGACAGTTCCTGCTTTTTTTTTTTTTGATCACGTGCTCCTAGTTCTGCCAGTAGTGGACCAGTGGCTATCTGCTATTGCCTTGGCTTGCGACATAGCATACCTCTGTGTCTTCATGGCTTTTACATAATTAGTAAACCAAAGTGATAGATAATGTCCTACTACCCCTCCCCACCACACACACACACACACACACACACACACACACACACACACACACACACACACACACACACACACACACACACACATATATATATATGAAATTACATATATTTGAATGTAAGGATAAATAAACAATTTACACTGATTAACAATAATAAAAATAGCATGCAACAAGCAACGTCTATAGTCTTATATTCACATATCTACTGTTTCTTCCTAGACTTTTTGTACTGTCGGTACCATCAACAATGAATATATAAAATATATATTATGTCGTTAGAAACCCCATTTATATTAAGTAGAACATTTATGCAATGAACCATTCCCATATATTGCTTGTCATTTGTTTGAGCTTTCCAATATTTCTACGAGGGCTGTTTAATAAAGAATGATGACAATATTTTTTGACAACGTACCTTTACTCATCCTCATAATTTTGATGGTACTTCTCAAAATAGTCTCCCCTGAATGCGATGCACTTGTCCCAGCGTTTCTGCCAGTCTTCAAAGACATGCTGGACACAATTTTTTGAGAGATCCTTCAAAATCGCGTCCGCAGCCTTCACCACTGCTTCTGTTGATGGATAATGCCTCCCACGAAGGCGTTTCTTCAAGTTAGGGAATAGAAAAAGGTCACATGGGGCTAAATCCGGACTATAGGGAGGGTGACGGATACACTTCACGTTGATTTTTGCAATATATTCAGCAACAACATTGACAATATGCAGCCGCGCATTATCGTGGTGCAGCATCCAGCCTGCTTCACGGAAATGTGGTCTTTTGCCCCTGATATGTACTTGCAATGTTTTCAGGACATCGCTCTAGTATTGTCCAGTTACTGATGTGTGTGCAGGTACAACACGCTGATAAACCATTCCATGAATATCAAAGAATGAGATGGCCATATCTTTCCCAGCAGAAGCAACCACTTTTGATTTTTTGGGGGTTGGTGATGAAGGAGATTTCCACACTGAGCTTTGCTGTTTGCTCTCAGGATCAAAATGATGTAGCCAAGTTTCATCAGCAGTGATTACGTTTGAAAGAAACTCCGGATCTTCCGCTAACATCAACTTTAACTGCATGTTACCTCCACTGCAGCGGTACGCGTTACTGAACATGTCTGAACTTGCCTGGTTCTCACAGGCGGGAACCAGGAGTACCAACAATGAAACTACTACGGCGTGTTTGTTTCACATTAAGTAACAGAATATAATAAGATATAAAATTTATATAATATATATAAAATTTCAGTGCGAAAAATTATGACCGTAAAAAAATGATGATCATTCTTTATTGAACAGCCCTCGTATGTTCCTGCATAATTAGTCCTTCATTTTTATGTCTTGGTCATGCAGAAAGAACCGAATGAAAAAGACATCACGTAGGAACCAGTTCTTTACATATTTGACTATCTCTCGGGTCAAATGTATTATCATATCCCCATTGTAATGTTAAAATATGGAATAACTGCTTTTGTGGAATATTTTATCTCGATCAATATGCATTGTAACAAAACTATAAACTTTTGAAGAATATTTTCAACAGAGTGAATAGAAAATGCCATATGAGTGCTCGTATAAAACATATTTTATGTCGTGCTTGTTTTATACACATGTAACCAATTTGTTTACACCTGACACGTTTATTACATTGATCTGTAACCCCAGCTCTCTTCTAAGTTGTGAGAGAGGTTTCAGAGAGAGAAAGGTATTGACAAAATTTAATTCAAGGAAGTTGTAAACAAAACTGAGGAACAATGGAGCGCCTCACTGGCTGGTAGGTGAACTACAACTTTTTCCGTCGCATATTAAAATGAAGGAAGAAAGAGAGAAAAAAGCATATTGTAACAGTTCGTGAACGAAAATAAGTAAAAGCTAAAGTAGCAGAAGTTACTATGCTCAGGCACTGAAATATATAGGGTATCCGTAAAGCCTTTCCAACATTACAACTTCCAAGTAACTGAAAATTATTAAAGTTAGACCTGTGCGGTTTGTGGCAGATGAAAGACAGACTTTCAAAGTCTGCCAGTACTCTTCCACATGTGACGTTTGTCGCCATCAAAACATCCAAGCGATATCAATTTCTCGCCATACAATCAACAGAACTTCATGGATGATGTTAGCAACAGCACGTGATCCTTCTCAAAACGTTATATACGTGTTGCATATACAAGTGTGGTCTGAGTAGTTTCCGACCTCAACATGAAGATGGCAGCACTTGTAAATAAATAAAGGCTAGCGAATTTCGTTGTTCATCTGTTGACAGTTACTCACCAAAGTTTCAGCCATTTTGGACGCTCAGTTGTTATGTAACAGTCCTTTGAGTCAGTTAAAGCGAGTGTTTTTATGAAAATTCAAAAATCGAGTATCCAGCTGCCATTAAATATGTATTTTTGAAAGGAAATACGACTATGCAAAATAAAGATGAGTTGGATTCTGTGTATGGGGACTCCGCAACGTCATTTACCACAATTAAATTTTGGGCAACTGAATTTAAACGTGGCCGTAAGACTTGGGAGACCATGAAGGTTCGGGACGTCCAAAAACCACAACTACATACGAAAACATCGCCAAAGTTCACCAAATGGTGCTAGACGACCGCCGAATTAAAGTGGGAAAGATAGCAGAGGCTATGAACATGTCGAAAGAACGTGTTTTTCACATATTACATCAACATTTAGACATGAGAAATCTGTCCGCGCGTTGGGTGCCGCGTTTACTCACGTTAGACCAAAAACGTGTTCGAATGAACATTTCCAACGCTCTGTTGGCACAGTTTAGGCGCAATATATCTGAGTTTTGGCACCGATTAATTACTGTAGATCGAACTTGGAAACACCAAACAAAAACACAGTCCTAACAGTGGAATGCAAAGAGGGAACCGGCTCCACAAAAAGCAAAAACTGTTTTTCCGGCTGGAAAAGTGATGGCAACTGTTTTTGGGATAGTCATGAAGCTATTTTAATCGATTATGCTCAAAACGGAAAAACCATTACAGGAGCATATTACGCATCATTACTTGGCAAGCTGAAGGCAGAACTTACGGAAAAACGGCCTAATTTGCAGAAAAAGAAAATCCTGTTTCACCAAGACAATACACCGTCTCACACCTCAGCGGTAGCAATGATGAAAATCCATGAATTACGGTTTGAACTGGTTGACCATCCATCTTACTCACCAGATCTAGCCACAAGCGACTTCTTTTTGTTGCTTCATCTGAAAATTGCGCTCGTAGGACAGAGATTTTTGTCAAATGAAGAGGCAATCACCTTCGTCAACAATTATTTTGTAGAGAAAAACGCCGAGTACTATTTGGATGGCTTACAGAGATGGAAGATTCGCTGGGAGAAGTATGTAGAGTTACAAGGAGACTACGTTGAAAAATAAAATAATAAAAATTCTGAAAGCATATCATGTATCTTTATTAGGTTGGAAACTATTCAGTCCACCTAAGTACGCTGTCCTTTACACAACCCTAAAGAAAAAAACTCCAAGGCGGTGATGTTTAGGGATCGTGGTTAGAAAAATGTTATTCAGCAACTCTCTAACGTTTAATCCTCAATGTGGTGGCGCGCCATCCTGCTGGAATATCACCGTGAGCTGCAGGTCATTAAGTTGCGGTACAGCGTGAAGCTGTAACATGTCGAAGTAAATGTTAGCTGTTGTTGAGTTATCAGTATTTGTTATTTATTTGTATACTTTCGCTTGTTTTACCCTAATCCACTTTTCTCTTAACCTATATAAGAATTCTCCTACACATGTATTTTTCTTTTCACCCATCCCCGTTAACATTGACACGCCACTACCTCTTTGCTCACACTGTCCCATTTCTTAACCCATATTTTTCTCCTGCAATGAGTAATCAGTAAAAAAGAAGGGACAAATGACTCCCTAGTACATTAAGCCATACCAGACATTCACTTTTGGGCTACTGTCCTCATGTTCCATAACTATGAAGTCTGGGATTTGAGTACTTACAGCATAGTAAGTCGCCACAAAAGACGCATGTCTCATAGCATATGCGAACCCCTAGCGGTCTATCGGGAAACATACGAGTCAGTTGGAGAATTTAATGTCATGTCGGCATGTTGGCCATAGTAGCTCAATGGGTTAGAGCAACCGTGCGGAGAGCGGGAGATCCGTGGTTCAAATCCCGGCTATGGCATTGAATTTTTCAGTCTAGACTAAAAAATTCAATGTCATAGCCGGGATTTGAACCACGGAACTTCTGGTTGCCATCCAGCCTCTCTAACCATTGAGCTACTATGGCCAACGTGCCGACATGACATTAAATTCTCCAACTGACTCGTGTTTCTACCGGTAAACCACTTAGGAGTTCTCATAAAGCCGGGATTTGAACCACGGAATTTCTGGTTGCCGTCCAGCCGCTCTAACCATTGAGGAACTATGGCCAACGTGCCGACATGACATTAAATTCTCCAAATGACTCGTGTTTTTCCCGGTAAACAACTTAGGAGTTCTCATAAACACATGAGACAGCTACCTTAATGGCGACTTACAACAGAAGATCCGTGGTTCAAATCCCAGCTATGGCATTGAATTTTTCAGTCTGACTCTATCTTTCCATACTTACAGCATAGTAAGTCGCCACAAAAGATGTGTGTCTCACAGCATATGAGAACCCCTAGTGGTTTAGCGGGGAACATATGAGTCAGTTGGAGAATTTAATGTCATGTAGGCCATAGTAGCTCAGTGGATTACAGCAACCGCACGGAGAATGGGAGATCCGGGTTCAAATCCCGGCTATGGCATTGAATTTTTCAGTCTGGCACTACTCATTCATATTTATTGTATACTTTATAAAGAATTAATTTGCGATATTTCGGTTAATACAGACAAATAAAAAATTAAAATATTGCAACACTTTCATTATCTTATTACTGAATTTGCATTACGTACACTTCTAAGATAAGTTAAGATAATTTATGTGTTTGATTTAATAGAGCTGGAAATTATACTTTTTTTTTTTTTTTTTTAGGTGGGAGATATTTTTATATTTAAAAACCAAAGACTGGAGTACAAGTAGTGCAGCACAAACATTAATGCACTTAGAGCTGATAGTGTATTAAAAATGTAAAGTTGAAACAAATCAATATTTCTAGAGACATGCATCAAAATTAGGTATGATTCAGGTTAGCTGATTGCCCTAGAAATGTCCTGTACTTTTGTCTGGTAGTTTCTCTCCTTAATTCTACAACTTTTCCCCTGCAGAGAGTTGCTTTCTTCCTCTGTGATGATGCTCCTTTAAAATTGGCGGAATATGAAACATCTCGTTGCCAACAGATGACTGAAGGTTTACGAACATGTATATACAGAACCTAAAATACCTAAATTGTACCATTTTTAGGTTATTTTTCATTCCCAAGGCCCCCTAAGAGAAGTCTTAAGCAAGGCAGGAATATTTTCTGTGACTATAGCTTAACAACGTTTCATTGCAGTATAATAAAACAAACTTCTCAGATAGAATTGTACTTATGAGGTTTGTGGAATCTCGTTAGTTGTTCCTTTATCCAAACACCGCTGGGACTAGGAAATGTGGGGTTGAAACACAACAGGTTGAAGAAAAATCGACACGACAGGAGTGGGGGAGTTTGCTTCCCTCTGGCGGCAGTTCGAAAATTACACTCAAATCTCTAACTCTCGCTGTTTCTCTTGTGCTTCTCTTTCTACCTCTTCTCCGAGCGAAGTGGGTAAGAAATTGGCCGTGATATCCCCCAGGGAGTCGCAAAATATAATAAAAATACTATCAGTAAGAGAACTGTTCGAATTGTAGCTTAGAGCCAGTCAAAGTTTTTGTAGAGCCCGGGTTCGAAAAGAACTGATACTCTTGGTCTCTTATTTCTCTTAAAGAACAGAAATTCCTTACAAGAAATATCGCTTGACTTGAATTAATAAAACTACTCGTACTTAAGTTCCAACATCTTCCTAAGTTAGGCTTCTTGATGATGATAATAATAAAGGGCATCGAAGAAACTAAACAATTTAGAGAAAGCATAGAACCTTACTGAAAAATTCAATTTCATAGCCAGGATTTGAACCACGGATGTTCTGGTCTCCGTCCAGCCGCTGAAACCCTTGAGCTACTATGGCCGACGTGTCAACATAATATTAAATTCCCTAACTGACTCGTTTATTTCCCGGTAAACTTACTAGGAATTCTCATAAACACATGACAACTACCTTAATGGCGACTTACTATGCTGTAAGTATTTTAAGGACCGTAAAAACACGAAAAGTGAAAACAAGGAAAACGCGAGTCAGTTGGAGAATTTAATGTCATGTTGGCACGTTGGCCATAATAGCTCAATGGTTTAGAGCGCTGGACGGAGACCAGAACATCCGTGGTTCAAATCCTGGCTATGGCATTAAATGTTTCAGTCTGGCTCTATGCTTTCATAGTGCATCCTACACACGGCTAGTGTGAAAGAACAATTAATTTCCGCCCCAGCAGGCAACTCAAAATGCAATAGAAGCAAACCTGGAATCAGAATCCTTGCCAAAATCAATTTACGTTACTGTGAAGTCTGCAATACACAGCTCACCGTTAAACATCTCTTCATGCAATGCAAACAGTATGCTAAACACCGACGGATTCATGAGATTGTTGGAGACATCTCATATACTCAACAAACCACCAACTTTCAAGCATGTACTGCTTCACAGATTTTTTGATAATCGAATAATCTCAAAAGGTCTGTGGATCCCCAGGTTCCCTGACCTAACCTCACCGGATTTTTCTTGTGGGGGTATCTAAAAAATAGTGTACAAGAATAGGCCACGAACACTTTATGCCCTCAAGGAATCCATTCGATCTGAAATAAGTAACATTGGCGAGGATACTCTCCGTAAAACTTCAGTGAACATGGTGAGACGAGTACAAACATGTATAGATGCTGGTGGAGGACACTTCCAACATTTTCTCTGAGATGTAAATAGTGTAATGTAATCTCCCAATTGTGTATAATATTCTCCCAAAGTTGCACGTTTGTCCTATTATTGGTTCAGAAGTTATGGCCTATTGAAATGGTTCAGGTTTATATGGATCGCACTGTATTTCGGTTTAATATTGTACTGGCTCCCTGACAGTTTACCTTTATTCTAGCCCTTATGCAACTTTCCGATGTGCCCTCCATTTCTGTGCCTCTTTACTTGCTTATCCTTGACATCCATTATTCTCTGATTCTCCATCTCCGTTGTTCTGTGCTCTCCTTTTAATGTAAAAATATTTATAATTACTACGTAAGGGCTTTATTATTCCTGTTCTCATTTCACTACATGATGCTCTATTCTTATTTTATTTTCACATAAAATACACTTCTTTGGTGAACCTCCTCTCGATATGGCTCCTGTCCTTAACCAAGCTAAAACCTCCCTCTCATCTATCACATAGGTCACATGTCTCCTTCCCCATTCTGTCTTCATTTTCAGGTAAAGTCTGTCTAGTGAACGGGAGTGCAGTTTGACGCTCAAAGGAAACTACTCTCCCGCCCACTAATGACCGTCATAAATCTATCTCCACACTTCAGAAATGGAACACTCTCGTTGAGGACCAATAGCAACCCTGATTTTCTCGAAGTGACAGTCGCATGTCTACTCCACGTGGAGTCTCAGTTGCCAAAGTTCCAACTTCCAGTTGATCTGTTTCATTACGTGTAGAAATTCGTTGTGTGTCACGATGTGGAGAGTGTGGGAGGAAATGCAGTGGTAAATGCAAATGAAGTAGTAGATAACTTTCGGTCAAGTGAAAATAATCCAAGGGATGACAATAGTGTGAATAACTGGGCCGAGTTATATTACTGGAAAAGCCTCAAAAACAAAGTAATAACGGGAACTGTTTCTAAGCAAATTCAAGCACTTGTTTTGAACACATATAAATATGTGCTGACAAATAATCTTGGTAAGGGGTCATGCAATGAACCTGATAAATTCTGGGTATTCACAGAAATACAGTAAGAAATATTGTGACGAAAGGAAAAGAAAAAAAAATTAAAGTAAAAAATCTAATAAAACAAAGACAAATATATCACGACCTAAGATATAGGCAAAGACGCCGATCAAGTGTGAAAACAAAAGGAAACGTTTCTCTAAATTAGATAATTTCACATGCGTTTTAATTCGTCGAGAAATTTATAGATTCTCTGCAAAAGGGGCAGCGCCCACCTTAGACGAATTTGTGATTTTCCTTATCGGCACTGTTCTTTGCGCGGTCTCCTAAAGGAGCTGGGTTTCAAATACTGCACTTTGAATAAGATAAGGGTTATTATGGAATCCAGTAGAATTGTAGCTTGGCGATATATATCAAAACTAAGGACGTTTTGCAGTAATGGACATAAGATAATTTATTTAGATGAAACCTCGTACGATACAAATGACGTATCGAGAAAGGTGGCAACCTTGCAGAAAGATCTGGGAGAAAAGGGCGGTTGTTGTAAAACGATTATAAGGGTTCGTCAAAGGCAGCGGCCGACGTGCACACCAGTTAACTAAACAGACTTTACCTCTGACGTTACTAGAGGAACCTCGGGCCGAAATTTCCAGCCCCTCCCTCTGGGAGTTGTTCGGATTGGGTTGGTCTCGGGGGCAGTGGTTTCCGATACCCGTGGTTGATCGGGTACGTCTCCGGACGGGGTTGAGGGAAGCCATCAATATTCCCGGGTACTAGCCTGCAAAGCCGTGGGAGATCGGAAGGTATGCTAGATCGCCAGGCGGCCCCACCGAGGTCATATCGGTAGCCTTCCCACTTTGGTGTTGGCGTGCGTAAGTGGCGTATCCACTTCCATCCCGTCTTGTGTCCTTGGACCAGATGGGGGGGAGGCCTTGTTAGTAACCCTGGTCTTGTCGTATGGAAAGCTCCACGGAGGACGCCGGGTGCCCTCGGATACTCCCTGGTTGATAGAGGCCCGGGTCTTGGTCCTACGGTTCCAGGACTGATGGAAGTAGAACCTCTGGACTCAACTATACATTTAGTGATTTCTTACTTATCAAGTTTCTCCATGTCAATTGTCTGTCGATGTCCTCTACCCTATTCTTAATCATTGTCCAAAAACCTCCTGCCAGGTATCCCCCATCCCTATTATATCCAACATTTTCTCTAGCTCACCAGCTATCCTTACGTGTTGAGTTCTTCCAAGTCTTACAGGGTCTTCCAAGTACGGCCCTAGCTATTCCATTTGGCGTGGGCTTATTCGAACTTAATGCCTCTTTACAAAACTGTTCGCATGTGTGTTCAACATGCTTTCTTATCTCGTTAGCCTTCCATAACTCCGCCCATATGTCATCTCTGATGAAAAGAGAGCATAAGCACGGAACCTTGCAGCCTCTATAAATATAAGATGTAATAAGAATTACAAACTTTGAGTAGAATATTTTGGGTATTGGAAAATACACAGACCACCCCTTACAAAATACTAATAATTTAAAGTTTATTTTTGTGGACGATCGAACACAAATACTTAACCAAACTTTTAGGTATTTAAGCTTCGGTCTTGTAATTGAGAAATGCACACAGGACTGGGTATAAGATTCTTACGTCAAATAGAGATTTGAGGTTAGGGAGTTTGACCTGTAGCAAGGCAATCGATGTGGGATCACTCGACCCGAACGCCAATTATTTTCCACCCCTTGCCCATCAGTAGCGCCACATTTTGTAACTTTCATGTGCAGTCATCTGTTTAATGCGGTATTGTGAGGTCAGCCGACACAATTCATATTAGTTAAATCACGTCGGGTTGAAATACACGAGAATCCCTTGCCCTTTTCCTGTAAGTATGTTAGCTGTACGTCGTCATAACGGAACTGGTAACTTGGTGACGTAATAATACTTACCCTCATGGGGTGTAAGGAGCTTTTTGAAGATATTCTTGCATATTTATAGCGACATAATAAAGTGTTTGAACACAACTAAGCCATGTCATTTGTAATACATACTCTCTCTTAAAAGTAAACGATTAGAAATGTCAAAAAAGTCATTCATCTTCTCTCTCTCTCTCTCTCTCTCTCTCTCTCTCTCTCTCTCTCTCTCTCTCTCTCTCTCTCTCATACACACACAGATATATATATATATACAAAACATAATTATTCAAAATCATCGAAGTTGTCATCAAAATATTCATCTATACTTTAATAGGATCTGCTTAACACGAATTTAGTCAGGTTAGATATAAACTTAGCAGCTGACAGTATTTTTTAGTGCTTCCGGAAGCTTATTAAGTTTTTATGTTCAAAAAGTTTTAGCCTGTGACCTTTAACTATATAGTTATTCTTTCCCCTTGTTTCATATGTATGGACATTGAAATTTGTGGAGGTTATATTCCTGTTATGTACAAAAAGTATTGTTCGCAGAATAAATGTGCAGGGAAGAGTAAGTATGTTTAATTTTTTAAAATACGGCCTGCATGAACTCGTGCGTGTTATTTTTGCCAAGTATCTGATAGCTCTTTTCTGTAGGAGAAAAATTCTGTTAAAGTTTAATTTGGAAGTGTGTCCCCACAGCTCGATGCTATAAGAAATATGAGAATATATTAATGCAAAATATATTAACTTACTAGTATCTACTGAGAGAAAATTGGCTAAATATCGCAACACAAAAAGTCCTTAACTTAATTTACTTTCTAGTATATGTGGTTGTTCCAGTTAACTTGTCATCAAGCATTAAACCTAAAATATTTACACCTTTTACACACTGGATTAGACTGTTGCCTATTTTAAGCTGAGGTTCGAAAGGACGTCTCTTAAAATCAAATAGAATTAATTGCACATTCGTTCCAATCTTTAAAACAAATTTTAATGTGTGTGTGTCTGTGTGTGTTTTTTTATTATTCATTTATTATACAGCATATTCCATTACATAGTGAGTAATACTATATGCTTGGGTGCACAGTTACATTAAATTTTGTTTTCACTATTGTATTACATATTATCACATTTCCTCGAGACTTACAATTCTATAAACTAAAATAAGTATTTGCATCCCATTTGACTATTTACAGATTATCGAAGTTGATACTGTTTAAAAATTTACTGAAACTTTTGGTATGTTTTTGTATAAGTTCCTTTTTTTCTAGTGTCCAGCGTCCACCAGCCATTGTTATTGCTTTCTTTAGATTTTCCCTTTCTTTGTTTAACAGATGAAACTCAAAGATTAAGTGGTACACAGTTTGTTCGTTTTGGTTGCACTTACACATTGGATTGTCACTTATTTTAAATCGGTGGTAATACACTTTAGTTTTCCCGTGACCTGTTAACAATGACGTTAGATTTGATGTTAGTTTTATTTTAGTTTTCGTCCTGTCATTTATGTTGGGAAAATAGGATTTTGTAATTTCACCTTTTGATGTTTGTTGCCATTCTTGTTGCCATTTTTCCATACGAGCATTTTAGCCTGCTGATTACTTCACTTTTTGGTATTTTGTTGTAGGTTACTTCTAACACATTGTCTTGTCCTTCTTCCTTTGCAAGTTGATCCGCTATTTCATCCCCATAATGTCCTACATGTGCCTTTATCCATCTTAGGTTAATCTTCCAGTTCCTTTCTTGTAGCTTCCCGAGTCGATTCCGAATATTGTGTATTAATGCTTTGTGGATTTTAGGGTTATTGAGTGTGTGTGTGTGTGTGTATGTGTGTGTGTGTGTGTGTGTGTGTGTGTGTGTGTGTGTGTGTGTGTGTGTGTGTGTGTGTGTGTGTGTGTGTGTGTGTGTGTGTGTGTGTGTGTGTGTGAACAGCGTGAACCAAAACTAGAGTTAGTTTAAATACTGAATTTGTTACAGCATCTTCCAAAGATGATATGGTTGAGCATTAAGTACGTACTTCAAATCTAGGGCTTTATAGTTCAGTCCACTATTATGTCAGTTAATTTCCAATAACTAAAATGTATTTAGGTATGTCTATTGTTGTATTCATGGGAAGTGTTGTGTGAGATGGAAGTCCTTACTGGAAGTAATGTGTACGATTTTGCCAATTGTCTGTATAGAGACATAAAATGCACATTCCAATGGTAGTTGAGGGAGTGACCTTATGAAATTAGATATTGCTGCTACTGAAAGAAACTGACACATAACCTTCCATTTAAACGCTCAATACTATGTGGAAATTCTCTCGTAGTTCTAGGGTAACTTCTCGCTTTAACGAGATCATGAACAAAGTAGTTGCTTTTAGCTGATTTCTTAATTGTGATTCAGTGTGTTCATCTGCTACCTGCAGGTGTACCTCAGACCAGTTTGTTCTTGTAGAAACTGGAACCAATAACGTAATCCCCAGTCGCTGCTTGATGCGTCCATTCGCGCTCCAGTAGTGCATGTTATATTACCATTGTTGCAGAACCGCGCCGGCACAGTGAATTGGACGGAAGAAAAAACCTTGTTTTCACTTTTCCCCTTTCTGTCATTGAAACTGCTGTTGCTGGTGTTACTCATATCGGTTTAGTGTGCACTAGAGATGCGGCAAACAGTTATTTTTGGGTGAGGGTTATAGCAGTCGCAGTTACAGTGCGTTAACGGTTATTAGTGACGATGAAGTTACTTGTTGCACTTTCCCCTTTCTAAAAAGTTTCTTTTTGATTATGGGTGTCCAAAAGTATGTATTTATATGTATTATTTAATATCAATATCAAATATTTGGATGAAATACAGTACTACAGGATTCGCCAGATACATCAGGAACATCCATAAGCCGCCTTCGAAGATTAAACATCTGCTGAAACCAGTGAAAGACAAACTGGAGTTCCGAGTTCCCGGAGTGTACCGCGACACCGTATATACCACAAACCGGAATGACCATCGCTACTAGAATAATCGAACATGAACGGAGCATTCGCTTAATGCAACTGGACTGGCAGAGCATTGTTTTGATAACGACCATAGAGCCAATTTTCGGGAGACGACCATCTTGGCAATATGCAACAGTTACTGGGAGCGGAGAATTAAGGAAGCTTTGGCCATTTCCTAAAACGGAGCACGCTTAATCGTGATGCTGGATTTCAGCTCAGCTCCTCTTGGAAACCGGCCTTAAAATGGAAATCCGTTGATTTAAGGAGCACAGATTGTATTCAGCTTGATAATCAAGTTAAGTAATTACGTTTCTTTGACCCAATTAATTTTCTATACTCACGCCATCTCCTGACCTGGCATTTAATTTACTGAAAACAGTCTTTTGTTCAGTAATGGGAATTTTGATAGTGTTTTATCTTTGTTTACAGTTGTGTTATATCCAGTGATTAATTTGTGGTTAAAACATTTAATAAATATCCTGATGATGGGAGAGATGCACACTCCCGAAAATCGATTTCTTATCGTCTTTTCACCTGGCTTGTTTCCCGAGAAGAAATTGAGCATTTTTATATCATAACTACACAATAAAATGCAGACATGGTGATGAATTAAAATATTTAATTTAAATGAGAAGATTGATTGTGTGAAGTTACCAACCTTCGCCCGAGTAAGAGATCGGAATGATGGAGTGAAGACAAAATGCGCTATGAGCTTAATACCTGAATGTACAAGAAGAACTATACAATGTATCAAACAGAAAAAGAAGAAAAAAAAAGGTTTAATACTGAATACCCTATGGGTCCACACCATGGATCCAATACGTCATACAGCGCTGATTCAGCATTTTTTAATTTCTTTTCTCCCCCCATAAACTATAGATAAGCTACAGAGTTTGTTTCGTGTCATCAGATGAACCAGTGGAACATTATATGACGACTTCTGAGGAGCTTCATGAGGGTTTATCGCCCGATGTTTATTTTACTTATTTTTAATTTACCTCCATCAACGTTGTCATATTGGATTGAAATTGATAAAATGATGCTCAAATGAGCCCAAGGTCCATAGAGTTTAGAGTTTAGAATTACCATTCTTCTTTCAGGAGAAAGGAAACCCTCGCGAAACGAACCTTCTCCAAATAACTCACCCTAACCGAGACCGAGCGGAATGGTTCAGGCGGTTTCGTCGTGGCCTCCACTCGGGAGGTCCGGGTTCGATTCCCTTGACCCACCTACCTAAACCATGGGGTTTTTCGGGGTTTTCCCCTGTCGCTAGGCGAATTCTGGGTGGGTTAATTACATCCCACTCCATTTCATCTCCATTATCATTTCATATCATCTCTCATCTGGTGGTCTCTTTTAGGATAGAATTGTCGGCGGTAGTCTCGGCGGTGCATGGCAGGCTGATAAGCTCTGAGGAAAACTACTTCCTCCTGCAGTAGGTCGGTTGCTGGCCTCAGCTCCTCTTCTAGGACCATTTCGGCACCGCCAGCCTCTGACCTTTGGGGCTCGGCAGCTGGGCTCGTTGCCGTCCCGCAGTAGGGGAGCGTATCCGTTGTCCTGGCCTGTCGGGGAAGGTCTCTATCCAAGTAAACTGTATGGATACTGCCCTCTGTACTGTCGTACCTCCTTGGTTCGGCCACACTCTGTCTCCTTTGCCTCATCCTTCCTCCGGGGGGTACCCCACTTGGGGTATAGGAACAATGGGCCCAGCATGTTGGCCTACGTACCAAATCCCCTCCGTAATGAAATCCCAATCCCAACCTAACCGAGATTCGAAGTCGGGGCCTTCTAAGTGTGAGGCAGACACGCTATCTTCTACGTTACCAAGACGTAGAGGTTTACTTTAACGACTAGTTCGATCGAATTCAAAAATGAATTGATTTTAAAGGGGAGATATTTAGACAAATAAATATAATCATTTACATTTTTAAAACTAATATTTCTTTCTAGTAATGTTATTGTAATGTTATGCGATATATAACGTGCAGGTTCGACTTTTGAACTGTTTTTCACGTATATTCGCCGCAGAAGGTCTATATTTCTGGTATCGTTCCATCAATACAAGGCAACTTGATCCACCCACTCATGTACAGATACCTCGTGGTAATCCGCAGAGAATAGCTGAGGCAGAATGGATGCCAAGTTGGTTTGTTTTCTTTATTCGTGGAGGGGGTGGGGGGTTAAACTGACTGCAGTTCAGGCATGAGAAGCGTAATCTCCCCCGGAACACTAAGCCGATATTGCTCGTCCCCGTGTACCTCGTCATTTCAATCTGAGGAAACCCAACCTAATTGTTTCTCCTTTACATCAAGCTCATGAACTACTGCTGTAACCATTATAGAGATTCAGATCGATGCCAGTTTCACTGCACTTCCATCCTCGGTTACTTATTGCATTCATTTAACCAGCTGCACATAAGAATTAGTTTATTTTTACACCAATTTATACAAACCATTCTAATGCAAGCTTATTGTTGTCTTTACTACTTAGCTATAAGTTTGTGGAGGAAGTACTGCATTCCCACCAAAATTGTACACACAGATTTTATTGGAAAAGTACGTTATAAGTAAGGAGCGGATTTATAGGCACAAAAAAATGTGTCAAATAGACAGGCAAAAAGGCACTAAAAAGGGGCAAAATAGGCACTTAAATAAGCACTAGTAATTTGATAACTAAACACTTAGAAATACATAATTTTAGTAAAATCTCCCTTAAAATGCACTATAAATGCACTATAACAAAATGACAATCATTACAACATATACTGCAACAAATTCGCTAGGTTCCCTAGGCGACATAATTGTACATTTATTCCACATTTCATAAATGGTCCACAGCAAGTTAAAGTAACATAAATTGAATTAAAATGTAATAAATTAAAATACATAAAGGTGTGAACTAATCAAGTATGTTAAAAAACCAAAACATGGGTTTTGGAGGGGGTGCTTAAGGGTGAAAATTGAAATATCTGAAGCTTTTGTTAAATTTGTTTCAAATTTACATCATTTATTTTTGTGAACGATCAAGAATGGAGTAATACCAAGGTTCAGCTTTCTAGTTGCAATAGTTTCTGAGGAATTAATAGTTTTTGTCTAAATTACAGACGATTTTCAAAATGTTGCACATATTTTAATTTTAAAAATTAATGCTTGGGGTATAAGTTTCTGCACCCATTTTAATCTACGAGGGCTGTTCAATAAAGAAAGATCACAATATTTTTTTGACAAAGTACCTTTACTCATCCTCATAATTTTGATGGTCCTTCTCAAAATAGTCTCCCCTGAATGTGATGCACTTGTCCCAGCGTTTCTGCCAGTCTTCAAAGACATGCTGGGAACCATTTTTGAGAGATCCTTCAAAATCGCCTCCGCAGCCTTCACCACTGCCTCTGATGATGGATAATGCCTCCCACGAAGTGGTTTCTTCAAGTAAGGGAATAGAAAAAAGTCACATGGGGCTAAATCTGGACTATAGGGAGGGCGAGGGATGTACTTTTTGTTGATTTTTGCAAGATATTCAGCAACAACATTGGCAATATGCGGCCGCGCGTTATCGTGGTGCAGCATCCAGCCTGCTTCACGGAAATGTGGCACGCTATGAAATATTCAGTATTTCAGAAAGTGATGTTAAGGTAATTCGTCGATCCTCTCTCACAATGGCAGCAGCAGTGTTGATGTTTTCTTCCGTAAGAGCAGTAACTGGAGCATCGGGTCCATCTTCCTTTGAAATTGACTGTCTCCCCTCTTTAAACATTTTAAACCACCTTCGAGCTGTGCTGTAGGGAAGAACTGGCTCTCCATAGGCCTCCTGTAACATTGTATAGGCCTCAACTGAAGATTTGTTGGGACGAAAGCAGAATTTCAAAGCCGCATATTGTTCCTCGCGTGTTAGCTCCATTGCAGCGGTAGACGATACTGAACATGTATGAACTTGCCTGGTTCTCACATGCGGGCACCAGGAGTACCAACAATGAAACTACTATGACGTGTTTGTTTCACATTGAGCTAACAGAATATAATAAGATTGAATTTTAGTGCTAAAAATTATGACCGTAAAAAATTATGATCATACTTTACTGTACAGCCCTCGTATATTATTTTTCATTATGTAAATTTATTGTTCTTAAAAAATGATGCAGATGTTGCATTTTTAAAACTATTCACATAAAAATTCTAGTTAACAGTGAATAAGTTTACAGAAGAATTTGTTCTAATAGACCTTTTATATTAATTCCTTCAGCAAGTCATACTAGTGCATGGTGGACTGATAATTTCTGGCCGAATGCTGTCTCTAAAGTCACGGAAGGAGGACATGTTTGTTCTTCCTTAACAAAATATGTTAGGCCAGCATGCTATTCCCGAATTACCCGCATGTCTAATTCGACTATCCTGGCCGGACGGTTGATTACAGTGCATGTCGGTTAACCGCAGAACTACATCACTGATTGATGTTTGGTGATGACCCTGTCGGTCATATGCAATGAGATTGATTTGCCAACCGCTTCTGAAAACCTCTAAATTCATATCTATTTATAACTATTGTCATTCTTCGATAGTCCAAGGACTATTACTGCTTCATTTATTTAAGAAGTTAAAATTCTTTATACAATATAGATTTATTACAGAATGATTTACATAGAACTGGCACATTTCTTTCTTTAATTATTCTATTGGAAATTCATTCAAAGACCCAATTTTAGCACTAAATTAAGTAGTATTTACTGGAGTTTCGATTCCTTGACACTAGATGCGCAGATGTTTTATTCCTAATTGCTAGTGTTGGCAGTTGTTTCCGACATTTCGTTCTAGTCAATGTGTAAAAGCAGTACACATAAAATAAATGACTCTGACTCTTCCTTGTGAAGCAATACTGGATTACTAATTCAATTACAGGTACGCAAAGCGCATACCCCAGATAATTTGGTGTTCGCAATCCTCCCAAAAGAAACACAATACTGGGACTGGTAAACAAATTGGAAACAACTGGATCTCTGGTGAGTGATACAGATAAGCATCGTTCATCTAGGCTTCCCACGGTTGTTGTTGTTGTAGTAAGGGCATGAATCATCCAAAAAATCATTAAGACGTCTGTGGCAGGAGACAGGGTACACCTACTCAATGTGTCAGCTGATAAAATATTGAATTATCGTTGGTTTCAGATGTTCATTGTACAAAATGCTGCCATATTGTCCATCACTTGGTTCACAGATGAAGCATGGTTCCATTTATCCGGTAATGTGAACTCACAGAACTCACGCCATTGGGCCATCGAAAATCCACGTCATCTATGAAGCACTTATGCACACGGTTAAAATCGGAGTTTGGTAAGCAATATCCGAACAGAGAATAGCAAGGGCATTTATTTTAACCGACTGTTAACACTGCAGAGTATCAACTGATTGTCATGCAGTTTGTTGAGCAACTGGACGGTATAGAGCCGAGTCAATGATATTTTCAGCAAGATGGCGCTACATGTCATACATCTAATGAATCCATGGAACTAATTGTAAGTTTCTTTGACGACCGGAAAATTTCCAGCAACCTGTGGCCAGTGAGATCTGCGGACTTCTTTCTATAGGGTTACCTACGAGGGCTGTTCAATAAATAATTACCACAATCTTTTTTTGACAACGTACCTTTACTCATCCTCATAATTTTGATGGTCCTTCTCAAAATAGTCTCCCCTGAATGCGATGCAATTGTCTCAGCGTTTCTGCCAGTCTTCAAAGACATGCTGGAAACCATTTTTGAGAGACCCTTCAAAATCGCCTCCGCATCCTTCACCGCTGCTTCTGATGATGGATAATGCCTCCCACGAAGACATTTCTCCAAGTAACGGAATAGAAAAAGTTCACATGAGGCTAAATCCGGACTATAGGGAGGGTGAGGGATGCACTTCAAGTTGATTTTTGCAAGATATTCAGCAACAACATTGGCAATATGCGGCCGCGCATTATCGTGGTGCAGCATCCAGCCTGCTTCACGGAAATGTGGTCCTTTGCGCCTGATATGGACTTGCAATGTTTTCAAGACATCCCTGTAGTATTGTCCAGTTACTGATGTGTGTGCAGGTACAACGTGCTGATAAACCATTCCATGAATATCAAAGAATGAGATGACCATAACTTTCCCAGCAGAAGCAACCACTTTTGCTTTTAGGGGGTTGGTGATGGAGGAGATTTCCACACTGAGCTTTGCTGTTTGCTCTCAGGATCAAAATGATGTAGCCAAGTTCCATCAGCAGTGATTACGTTTGAAATAAACTCCGGATCTTTCTGTAACATCAACTTTAACTGCATGTTACCTCCATTACAGTGGTAGGCGATACTGAACATATCTGAATTTGCCTGGTTCTCACAGGCGGGAACCAGGAGTACCAACAATGAAACTACTACGGCGTGTTTATTACACATTAAGCTTACATAATATAATAAATTTGAATTTTAGTGCAAAAAATTATGACCGTAAAAATTATGATCATTCTTTATTGAACAGCCGTCGTAAAATACAGGATTTACGCCTCACGTTCCCAGACATTGGACGGTCTCAAGTACATCACATAGGAGGTTCAAGCTATTGACAACAGAGTCCTCCAACGAGTGGCCAGTAACATGGGATGACGTGTTGAGTTATGTCTTATGCAGGTTGGAGAACATTTTCAATATTTGCTCTAGGGGTACATAATCTCGTAAAATTCCTCAACATTTTAGGTATAATAATTTGTTTGAAACAA
The DNA here is from genome assembly GCA_030765055.1 of Mantis religiosa. NCBI lineage: Eukaryota > Metazoa > Arthropoda > Insecta > Mantodea > Mantidae > Mantis > Mantis religiosa. The sequence goes on along the minus strand of CM060960.1, from coordinate 20,728,100 downwards.
TTGATGAAATAAATGCGTCAGTTCTATATAAATGGCCTTGTACAAAGAAAACGGAATTTATATTACATGAAAGGCACCTCTTAAAAATTTGACCTTATTCCTACTGTATCTACAATAAAATGTGTAATATGGAATTTAAGAAACGTTTATCAGGACTTTTTTTAATAAAGGAAATAAAATAATAAGTATTAATAGGAGGAGATCATTGAAGAATGAGTAGAGAATGTCACGTGCTTGTAACACGTCAGATTTTTTTTTCTTTTCTAGTCGAGACATATCGGTGAAATGCCAATATCCAATTTAAAAATGCTTTATGTCTTAAATAGAGGACAGAGAAGGTAAAAGCGAACCGTAACTAAATTTTCCAGAAAAGAACTTTTGAGTATGTGAGTCCAGTCATTGAGTTAGTGACATGATTATTACGTTTTGTCGAGGGAGAATTCCCTATGCAACATCAGGCTATGTTCCCAGGGGGCCAAGCGGTAACCAGCACGCTTCTAAGGGCTCCCCAGGGTTGCCAACAGGCTCGACTAGGACAAAAAAAAATGAATCACGACCAGACTATAGCAATTCTAGTCGATAAAGAGACATAACCTAGAGAATGGTGGATGACAAATACTATGAAATAAATGAAAGGCATAAAAGGGGGCATGAATTAAAACGAAAAGGAAAAAGGTTAATAAACATAATAATTTTATTAATAATATATTTATTATTATTATTATTATTATTATTATTATTATTATTATTATTATTATTATTATTATTATTATTATTATTATTATTATTATTATTATTATTATTATTATTATTATTATTATTATTATTATTATTATTATTATTATTATTATTATTATTATTATTATTATTATTATTATTATTATTATTATTATTATTATTATTATTATTATTATTATTATTATTATTATTATTATTATTATTATTATTATTATTATTATTATTATTATTATTATTATTATTATTATTATTATTATTATTATTATTATTATTATTATTATTATTATTATTATTATTATTATTATTATTATTATTATTATTATTATTATTATTATTATTATTATTATTATTATTATTATTATTATTATTATTATTATTATTATTATTTATAATTTTATTAATAATATATTTATTATTATTATTATTATTATTATTATTATTACTACTACTACTACTACTACTACTGTTGCAATATATATTCTCCTGATAAAGGGCATTCGGCTGTTACATCCGAATCGGAAGAAAATGCACAAAGAGTGATGTTCATACTGAGTAAAACAGCATCAACATCAATTAAAAATAAAACAAGAAAACAAAATTAATGAAATTTAAAGACTTCTTATCTGGAGAAAATGGTCATAGGTGAAGCCATTTTTAGAAAATTGTTAAGTTCCAAGAACTTAATCTCGCCTAAACATAACAAAGCAGTAGATCAAGTGAATAAACTCTTTGTGATTATATTTGTTTACTTATTTAGTAGTATTGTCACCACGTGGCACCAGGGCTCGTTGTTCAATCTCAAAAGGGTAGCAAAATAAAAATATCCTTAAAAAATAAAAGACGATTATAATTATAAAAAATTACCTACCATCCTTGGGTTAATAGACATTTTCAAAAAAATTTAAAGAGTTTCATATAACTTCAGTTCCTCAAAATAAATATAGTATTAATTTTTTTTTTTTTTTTTTTTTTTTTTTTTGCATTTCTCTGAAATGGATAAAATTCATAATAATAAAAAATCTGGTATTTATCAGTTTAATTGTTTCGATTCTGAAAAAGTTTATATTGGAAAAACAAAACGTAATTTGGAAACCAGAACGAAAGAACATTTTTGTAACATAAAGTATAAACAGATTGATAAATCGGCCATAGCAGATCATTTTTGGTCATTTAACCATGAAATAAATCCAGAAGTTAAATTATTAAAACAATTAAAGAGTCCGATAGAGGTAATGGTTTGGGAAAATATATTTATTTAAAAAAAACAAACATCACATAATGACTTTTGAAATACCAGCAGTCGATTCTGTTTTTAAATTTGTTTTATTTTCAAATTTTGGCAGTACTAGCAAGAACATATTAACATCTAACGTTCATAACGATGATGACAGCTTTGTTATTTCCGGCTGAGGACATGTAAAAGTTTTACATGAAATCGCGATCCCGAACAATTTATAAGTAAAGTGTCATTTCTTATAAGATAAGTGAAGTTTTAAGTTACAGATTGTTATATTTTTAGATATTTGTTTTTCTTCACTGTTAATAGCTTCATATTTTACTTATTTACTAGAATAACAGTTTCACCCCTTTTATAAATGTCTGAGCAAGCGTAACTAAGAGTGACCAAATTTTATAGTGACACGTGTATATCCTGCCTTGGACTCAAAGGTACCTAATGATTATCTTTGTTCCATGTGGCCAGATGTTCCGTTTGCAGTTCACGCTCAAAATAAACTTTATTTGGGAACACCTCATCATTTAAAATAACTCTCCATTATACGGGGTGGCAATCAAATTATTAAATACTAGAAAGTAGCTATCAAACGTAAAGTTCCTTTGTTTTGGGGAAAGATGGCATTCTATAATTATTCACTATCGTTCTCAAACTATATATGTGAATAAACATTAAAAGCAAAGGTCGAGCAGTTATGGTCTGGCCGGTGATAACGTAAAAAGAGTCCTCATTTTTCTTGGCGGCTGGTCCTTTTGAGAGGATGTGACCGACTTGCGGATGAGAGAGGGAGCGTTTGACGAGCTGCATTGTGGGACAGAGAAAGCAAGCAGGAGCTGTAAACTGATTTTCAGCGCCCCATCACCCCTCAGGGCCTTGTCGTTCTGCTAGGTTAAAAAGCACCTCGCGTCACGTGTTTACATCATCGGACCCTGCAAAATTTTTGTGTTCATACGAGCATTCACATGGCTTCCTCCACTCACTCAGGTATGCAATATTCTTAAACACGCTTCCATTGGGATTGGGCTTTCACTATGGGGCACCTCCGGGAGGAAGGATGAGGTGAAAGAGACAGAGGGCGTCCGACCCAAGGAGCCACGACAGTATAGAGTCCCTATAAGGTCCCTGCAGTTAACTTTTACCAAACGACACGCAAACTTGCGCAAATACATTTATCTTTTATACTGCACGGGTAAATCCTCACAGCGTGTAACCTGCATCTGCTCTTGGCTCTTGGATAAGAGACCTCCGCCGACAGGTCAGGACAACGAACTCGCTCCCCTACAGCGGGACGGCAACGAACCCAGCAGCCGAGCCCCAAAAGTCCCAGACTGGCGGTGCCGAAATGGTTCCAACAGAGGAGCGGAGACCGGCAACCGACCTACCGGAGGAGGAAATAGTTCTACTCAGAGCATATCATCCTTCCATGCACAGCCGAGTGTGTGTGTATGTGTGTAGTGTTTAACGCCCGCTTTTACTACATACGGCATCGCAGGCGATGACACTGATGATACATGAGATGAAGATGGAGCAACGGTGGAATGATGTGACAGGGGAAACTGGAGATCCCAGAGAAAACCCTCACGTTCAAGAGGTCCCGAGTTTGAATCTCGGTCAGGGTGAGTTACCTGGATAAGGTTTTTCCGGGGTTTTTCGTTATCCTTCAAGACGAATGTCGGGTAACTGTAAGCTCCATGGACCCTGGACTCATTTGAGCATCATTTCACCCAATTCATTCACCGTCCGATATGACTTAACGTTGGAGGACGTAAATTAAAAGAAATCCCTGAGAAAACCCGCCCCAGCGCCGTGTTGTCCACCACGAATCTCACTTTGCGGTCGCCTGGGATCGAACCCGGGCCGCCTTGGTGAGAACCAAGCGGTCTAACTACTGTGCCACGGCGCCGTCATGCACCGCCGAGACACCCGCTGACACCACCAGATAGGAGATGATATGAAATGATAATGGAGATGAAATGGAGAGGCAGGAAATTCGGTGGATGTAATTAACCTACCCAGCATTGGCCTAGCGACCTGGGAAAACCCCTGAGAAAATTTATGGGTCAGGTAGGTCGGCCAGGGGAATCGAACCCAGGTCTCCCAAATGCGGCCCACAGACGAAACTGCCTCAGCCATCACGCTCGGTAACACGTTGAATGTGAATATTGAGAAATCCCACATGTCCAACTTTTTACAAAATTGAGTTATCTATGACAGGCCAATCATAATGAAACCCATGACTGTGCTGACATGCCAGTGTGTCACCAAAACTGAAAACAAACTCTCATATGTATATACAAAGGCTTTCTCATAATCTTAATTTACCAACACTGTCTCAAACAGAGAGAATACAGGAAAGAAAGAGACAGATAGAGCGGCCAGCACGTGGGTGCAGCCTTAAACGCTTGCCGAGAGAGATAGTTCCATTGTGTTCTCGCTGCGCCACGAAAGGCCTTGAAGCGTCGACAAGTTTCTGGAGATATAAAAGAGCCGCGGCTAGCCAGTCGGTGGTTAGTTGAAAATTAATAATTTTATAAAGATATCTTATAATTGGCTCACTTTGAATTACCTTCATAAGTCTGCGGCTCCTAAAAGTAAGGTTAGTGGCCACCCCTGACATATAGTGTTACACCATACGCCGTCAGATGCTGCACGGTCTGAAGCTCAACATTACATAGAGGATTAAAGATACTCACAATACTATCCTCCAGTAATTTGAGGTGTGATAGTCTTTAGACGGGAACTTAGCACTTGAAGCTATGCAACAAGTTTCTTACCTATACCCTTTATTGGGTTCAACAGAGTGGAAGGGTTGAGCTGAGAGGAGAGACGATGGAGACATGATAGCTGAGCAGGAGAATCCGTTTACAAACTGAGACTTCCGGTGCCAGCTCGTACAACTCATCCCACAGGGTTGTTGCCCTAGACTTATAAACCACCCTCGATCTGGAGAGAGAAGGTTGATAGAGCTATACAACGTCGACAGCCCTGTAACAGTCAACCAGGGTGAAATTAAAGGAAATGGAGGGACAGAAAACTCGGAAGATGTAATTAATCTCCCAAGAATTCGTTATCGATCAAGGGAAACCCAGGAAAAAACCAAGGTTCAGGAAGATCGGTCGTGGAGATGAACCGACGACTTCCTGAATGCGAGATGGATACATTATTATGCAGTACTATATCGTTTGATGTCCTGAAACATACACCGACATATGCCACATGTTAAAGGAGAGCTTTCGATTTAGGGACCACAGTACATGTAGGACAGAATAAGTTGTGCATCGATCACTTTGAAACAACTATAGTCTGATTTTTAAAAGAGGATAAGTGATGGTCATCAAGCAAGGGACGCGAAAGGTAAGGTCGTTGCTATGGTAACGTAAACAAAGGTTGCCAGATTGGATACACTGGTGAATCACATACTCCTCAGCTCAGTTATCGCTAGTTGTATGCGGGAAACAGAGTTTGCCTAGTTGCGCTGTGTATTGTTAGCCTATTTTGTTAAATTATAATTAAAACACGTTTATATGGAAGCAAGACGTTGTGGCGGTAGGATTAGAGGTGGACCGAGGACTCATGGCCCAAGGCAAAGATCAGCTCACGGTCGGGTTATTACATTGCATTGCCAAGCTACAGAATTTGTCTGTTCTCTTAGAGAATTCTTCCAACAGGAAGACGAGAGTTTGGTCCTTATCAGTGAACAGCTTATTCCTTTTATCCAAAAGCGACAGTCACATGTCAGTAGACATGCTTGCATGTAAAAGAATTCCTGTGGGTCAAAATTCCGGCATATCGGCGGCGTTGATATGAACATATCAATTAACAAAGTCGTTAATAATAGTATATAGCGAATATTAATTTATACGGGTCGAGGAAAGGTTTGAAAAAACGAGGCACTTGCACCGAGTTTTTTCAATTCTCGAGCTTCCATTATGTTGTAACTAAAATGTTGTGGTGGCGATCACAGGTTACCACTGCTCCAAGTTGTAGGCCAATTTGATGCAAATATAATATAATGGCGAACACAGAAGACGGCGAGCAATGAGGTTTCTCTCAGGGTATGCGTGGATGTGTGTGAGAAGGAAATTTTACAACACTGGAATGCCCGTTTCCAAATTATTTATTCACTGCTTCTTATTTCAAACCTCGAAATGGAAGCTGCCGACCGAGGGTTACCAATCACGGTTTATAATGACTAAATGCTAATTATATTTCTCGATAAATTTTGATGACCTGACAAATATTCAAGACCGAACAAGTTGACCGCTCTAATAGGCTTCACGTCTGACTCTACTCTTTTTTTGGCTGCACGCCGAAGACTTTATAATGGTTTTCTGGCCGCGACACGTCTCCATCGGCGAAACGCCGAAGAGTGCCCCCTGACCACAACTGCGTGTGTATTTTTATATAACTTTCACTCTCCAAATTCCTTTTTCAAACCAAAGACCCTTTGTGGCTGTTTTGGTCGCCATTGTAAACGATCCAAAAGAATTCCTATTTATATACGTGTGACAATTCCTTTAGAAACCTTCTAAGGACACTGCGTCTTTCATGGCTTTGTTATAAACACTTTCCCCAACTCACTGACCTTGCCCTAGGTCGTCACAAAGAACCAACCTTCCTTCGACATCTATCACGACTGCTTCTGTCAAACCATAATTTCGGTATCAATGTGCTTACCACATATGTATTGCACATCATTTTTTGCACTATGTGTATTTATATGAATCTGAAGTTTAGTAGTTAAGATATTAGCTGAAATATTAATAAATATAATTGAAGATAAATTATAGATTTTATAACGTGCATCGCATATATGTGTTGATATGAAGAAACACTTGCCGCATTGTGCGGGAATGTCAACTTACGATACACAGCAACAATAGCGGTATGTATGGAACATTAGTTACATAGTGCAATTATTTAAAAGAAATCACACACGTGAACACTCTACAATTCAGTGAATGTGTGGACAACTTATTTCTGTTTTTAAATTTGGCTAATACAGATTAACTGTGCATATTTTTGTTGAGGTAAGATAACTCGAACACTTGTTTATTTTTGGAGTGTTGAGAGGATAAAGAAAGGGCATCTGGTGGGCAACATTGCACTACCCACGTGGAGAAACATGTCTTTCACGTATCTTCTTTTAAAAATCAGACTGTGAAGAAGCATGCTAATTCCGTGTGTATTATTACTCTCTGAAATTAGGTAATCATACCTCACTGTAATCCATGCTAGATGAATGTTTCAACAATGTAGCGTTTTCGATCATCACTTGTGATAGCGGGATTTTGAGCTCATACACCTAAACCAATTTGTGTCGAAGGACAGGGTATGCATCTGCAAGTTTGCGAGGGTTGTTATAAAAGTGATTAATGGTGACTCATGTCACTGGGGTCGCTCTAGGGGACCAGTATTACTTCCACGTAAATGGGATCTCTCATACGATTCGAGGTTGTTAGCTTTCGAACATTGTGAGGGAACAGATGGGGCTAAATCCCTGGGAAATAGAACGTCTGGCAGTGTCAGGACAAAACACCAAGCATGTCACCAAAATAATTATTATAGTAAAATAAGATTCACGTGGTCGAGGAAATTTCTGAAACCAGAAGGAATGTACAGTGAGAAAAACTAAAATAATGTCCAGTGATTTATGTTTATAAGAAAATATTACACCCCTTTGTCTCACCCCAACCTTACCCCATACCTGATTCCAGCACTCCGCTAAGTGTCTTACCTCCCCAGTTGTCTTTCGCTGCTAACTTTTTGATATCAACGTAATACGTCTGGTGACCAAGCATGCCTTGCAGCCACTGATGTGAATTAATTCTTACTCGCCGCTCCCTAGCACTGACCTTTGTTCATACGGCCAGAATTTTGTTCCCCAATTTAAAAATTTAGTTTGGCGTAGCAGGACTGTCATGGAACACATATGATAAGGACCTTGTACTAATTGAAAATTACGAGGGCTGTTTTTTGTTTGTTTTGTTTTGCTTTTGTTTTTCCAACGTACCTTTACTCGTCCTCATAATTTTTATGGTTCTTCTCAAAATAGTCTCCCCTGAATGCGATGCACTTTTTCCAGCGTTTCTGCCAGTCTTCAAAAACATGCTGGAAACTATTTTTGAGAGATCCTTCAAAATCACCGCCGCAATATTCACCACTGCTTCTGATGATAGATAATGCCTCCCCCGAAGGCGTTCCTTCAAGTTATGGAATAGAAAAATTCACATGGGGCTAAATCCGGACTATAGGGAGGGTGAGGGATACACTTCACGTTGATTTTTGCAAGATATTCAGCAACAACATTGGCAATATGTGGCCGCGCATTATCGTGGTGTAGCATCCAGCCTGCTTCATGGAAATGTGGTCTTTTGCGCCTGATATGGACTTACAATGTTTTAAGGACATCCCTTTAGCATTGTCCAGTTACTGATGTGTCTGCAGGTACAACATGCTGATAAACCATTCCATGAATATCAAAGAATGAGATGACCATAACTTTCCCAGCAGAAGCAACCACTTTTGCTTTTTTGGGGGCTGGTGATGAAGGAGATTTCCACACTGAGCTTTGCTGTTTGCTCTCAGGATCAAAATGATGTAGCCAAGTTTCATCAGCAGTGATTACGTTTAAAAGAAACTCCGGATCTTCCACTAACATCAACTTAAACTGCATGCAGATCTGCATACGAATGTCCTTTTGTTCGGAAATCAACAATCTTGGAACCCATCGCGCACAAACACGTCTCATGTGTAATGTTTCTGTCACCAACGTGTGGGTGGCACCCAATGAAATGTTCAGTATTTCAGAAAGTGAACTTAAGGTAATTCGTCGATCCTCTCTCACAATGGCAGCAGCAGTGTTGATGTTTTCTTCCGTAAGAGGAGTAACTGGAGCAACGGGTCCACCTTCCTTGTAAATTGACTGTCTCCCCTCTTTAAATATTTTATATTTTATATATTTTTTGAGATGTGCTATAGGGAAGAACAGAATCTCCATCGGTCTCCTGTAACATTGTATAGTAACATTGTAATATTGTAATTTCAAAGCCGCATATTGTTCCTCGCGTGTTACCTCCATTGCAGCGGTAGGCGATACTGAACATGGCTGAAACTTGCCGAAGGGAACCGAACCCGAAGGGATGGGGGGGAAAGTAAAGGTATAACCGGGATTTGAATCAGAGATCTCCCTTAACCATTGAGCTGTTGAGCTACCATGACCAACGTGCCAACATGACATTAAATTCTCCAACTTAATAATAGACCAGGAAATTGAAATAATGTTTTTGAAAGACCTGACACTTTTCACCTGCGTGTAGGCTTAGGACTCTATGAGGGACGGGGTCCCACAGGAGGGAGAGGTGAGGTGAGATGTTAGTAAGCGTCTTCGTACCTTAGGAGAGACGTCCTCAGAGGAGAGTACCTAACAGATTGAAACTCTCCGGGAGCGGCTCGTTCAACCCGGCTCTTCTATCCTCTGCAGATTAACATTATGTTATATTGATTGTAGGATAAATATAAATTAATTATTTTAACTTAATCTATTTTTCTTCGACTAAAATATAATTATCTTTAGAATTACCTTCCTTACTTTTTTGTTGTAATTTACGTCCTCCAACGTTCAGTCATATCGGACAATGAATGGAATGACGCTTAAATGAATCCAGGGTACATAGAGCTTAGAGTTACCCGACATTCGTGTTTCAGGATGAGGGAAAAGCAAAAAAAAAAAAAAAAAAAAATCCTCTTAAATCACCCAGACCGATAATCGAACTTGGGACCTCTTAAACGTGAGGCAGACACGCTACCATCTAAGCTACCGAGGTGGGCCAATTTTTGAATTAATTGATTACGTAAATATTTCTTACACTACTCCTGGGTGAGGGGATCCTCGGAGACCACTCCCAATTTGGAGGATGAGCATTTAGAGAGAGAAATTGTCTGCGTGCCGAAAACCCGACGAGATCTTGAAATCTTGAACCTTGAAAGGTGACGTGAAGTTAGAAGTGAAATGGGAATGGAAATTTGGGGGATGTAGCTATCCAGCATTCACAGAGTGATCCGAGAAACCCCCAAAAAATCCAATAGGTTCCTGAGGACCTAATAGAGGGGGGACGGCTATGGTAATTTCGTCGGGAGACCCCTGTGCTTTTTCGGGGGTTTCCCAGGTCGCGATGTGAATGCTGGGTGTATTAATTACATCCCCTAAATTTCATGCCACTTCATTTCATCTCCATTATAATTTTATATAATCAGAAGTGCCGGCGGGGGTCACGGCGGTGCATGGTAGGATGATATACTCTGAGTAAACCAATTCCTTCTGCAGTAGGACGGTTGGCGGTCTCCGAACCCTGGTCTTATGGTGCGACTGTTTCCAAACCACTGTCGTCCTGGCCTGTCGGGGGAACTTTTATCTAAGTGAAATGTAAGGACCCTCCCCTCTGCACTGTCATAGCTCCTTCGGACGGCCAATCCCTGTCTCCTCTCATCTCATCTTTCCTCCTGGGGATACCTAACATGGGGGTATAGGTACAAAAGTTTGGACCTCCGTACCGACTCCCCTTCAAAATAATTCAGTTCCAGTTCCCCGAAAGACCTCCTAAACCAGTTCCAGTTTTTTTACGTCCTCCAACGTTGTCATATCGGACGATGAATGAAATGGGTGAAATGATGCTCAAATGAGCCCAGGGTCCATGGATAATAGAGCTACCCGACAGTCGTCTTTAAGGATGAGGGAAAACCCTGGAAGAAACCTTATCCAGGTAACTCACCCTGACCGAGATTTGAACTCGGGGCCTCTTGAACATGAGGCAGACACGCTACCATCTACGCTACCGAGGCGGGCACCTCCTAAATCATTCCGTTTTTATGTACACTTATGTGACATGTTTACCCTGAGCATTAATGCATAATGCAAGCAGCAGATATCTTTTGTGATCATTCCAGAGATGCAGAAAGACAAGACTTGGATTTCTAAAACAGATTTAACTTCACAGACGCTTTATTCCAGAAGGATCGCTTTCAATTGTCATACCACTTCATGAACATTTGTCACGTTTGTTTGAGGTTTGAAAGTAATGACGGTTGCGTTTGTGTCTGCTCTTTCTCAATATGGCAAGAGAAAACATTTGCAATTCCACATCCGGCAACTTCTGTATTTCAAAGGATTCAACAACTTTGTGGCAGAAGATGAAAGAGCGGTGAAAGAAAGCTCTTTTGTATGCCATGACAGACAAAGTGTATCATGTGATGAAACGGAAACTGCTGAGAAATAACACATTTTTGCTGCATCTATAGACACAACTTTGTGAAGAGGAAAATGTTTGCTAAAGCAGGTGGTCGTGTTGCGTCACATTTGGTGGGAAGAGTTCAGTGCCAGCATCAAAAAGAACATTTGTCATAAGTTGACCCAGGAGCTCTGTCGCAGAGTCTGGATGTGTGAATGTGCGTATACACGCATCATTCAAATATAGCAATATGTATCAAAGGTAAAGGGTTGCCTAAATGAACATTGTAGCTAAAGGTGACATATCAATTTTTTGGGGAAAAAGAAGAAACACATACTGTATATCAGGGGTGCAAATTGAGTCCTATACTATTCAATTTATTTATAGACGACATAATAGAGAGGGTTAAGGAAATCAATGCCCATTGCCCAATAATAATGAACAAAGAGATTCCTGGTTTATTGTATACGGATGATTTAACGGTACGAGCAATTTCCGTAATAGGTCTACAAATATCACTTCAGGCAATCCATAGGTTTTGCGCTGACTAGGGACTAAGAATAAACAGCAGAAAAATAAAAAATAATGATATTTAAAAGAGGATCGATACTTAGGAAAGGAGAGGAATGGATTATAGGAGACCAAAAAAGTAGAAGTGGTAAACGAGTATGACTATTTAGGTGTAAGGATGTGTAGCAGTGGAGGATGGGCTGCACAAGCCAGAAAAGTGATGGCTAATGGCAGGGCGGCAATGTCAGGGGTAAGAAAGTGTAAACATAAACTGGAGATGTCAGTTAGATGGTTAGAAAGATTGTATGAAGCCAGAACAATGTATGTAGTGGAGGTATGGGGCACATCAGAGATAGGAACACAATTAGACGAGATGTATGGATTGTTTTGCAAAGAAGTACCAGGACTGCCAAAATCGGCATCAACAGAAGTGGCATTACACTACACATAAGTGTATTAAAGGTCAGAAAGGGGAATAATTGAATCCGTGAATGAAGCAACAGAAAAGCATAAAAAATACAGACACTTGGTGGTCGCAATTGGAAATAATGATATTAAAGATAGACATGGGAGATCTATGGAGAGCAGAGGAGACAAATTATAGCGGTTTTTGGAAGGACGCGAGAAATAGAGTACAAGACATAGATAGGCAAGAGATATGGGAAAGTATAGAAGAAAACAAATCTTTGAAATTTTATAAGCAATTAAAGACAGAATGTGGTAGGGAAAAATATATAGATCAATGTGACAAAACTGGAAGAGGAGGCATAGCATGTATGAGCGTGGGAATATTATATTTAAAAGGGTTGAGAAGTAATGAGGTAGGGATATGTGAATTTTGTGGAGATGAAGAAAGCACTGTTCATTACCTGATAGAATGTAAGGAGTTAACAAATTACAGGAGAAAAATATGCGATAAGAAATGGGACAGTGTAAGTAAAGAGATATTGGCGGTACGCATGTTAACGGGGATGGGACAAAAGAAAAATAGATGTATAGGAGATTTCTAAATAGTATTAGAGAGAAGTGGATTAGGGTAAAACAAGCGAAGGTCAAGAAGAAATGACATCAAGTTGCTGAGGAAAAGCAAAGGCTTATGGTCAGGGGACCTGAGTCAGCGAGTAAATGTTAGGGTCAGCAATTTCATGTAACAGGATGTATAATACAGCATTTTCGATGTTAAATTTTATTGTACTGAAGTTGTAATGGATACTGTACAAATACATAAATATCAAATATATGGAGAAAAAGAAAGAGGTAGACAGAACAGGGGAACCGTGCATCTTTTGTAGCTAACAGCTTCTTGGATTCCTTTGAAGTGACGGAATCACAGGTCACAAAGACACGGCTCGGACGTTTCGTCTGTAGCTCGCTGTCGGGAGGTCTAGGTTCGCTTCCCATGGCCGGTCTACCTGACCTATAGGTACACATATTTAATGAGACAATACTTAAAACCATCAGCGTTCTAATTTTTAAACTCTACATTCGACATTAAAAGGCAAAACAGTCCACTTTTATAAGTTCTTTTTATTAAGGAGAGCCGGAACAGTCTCTCGCCAATGTTAAAATGAAAGTTTTCTGATGCGCTTAGCTCAAGAACAACTGAACGCATCAACTTAAAACTTTCACTTGTTATTTTACAGCACTTTCATAATTCATTAAAAGTAATAGATGTAGTTTTGAAGTTTTAATAAAGGATATGTGAATATTTAAATAAATGTCTTGAATATACTCCTAAAAATATTCAAGATTTATTTTTAAAAAATTCAAATTTTCACATACCTTCATGCAAGTACCTTCAAAAACAGTTTAAGTATTGCTTTAATTCCATAAAAATGTAGACTTGTAGCTGCAGTAGTTTTATAGATGAACGCACCCATAGTATAAACAAAAATAGAAAAGAGAAAAGCAGTTAAAGTTTTGCTATGTTCGATCTCCACCTCAGAATTTCTCCACATCCATATTCTGCTTATTTTTCATCATCAGCATCCTTCCTCTTTCGTTTTTCACTCCTTCTCTTCTTCCTAGACTCCGTGGTCACTTGATCTATGGTATTATTATTATTTTGTTAAATTTGGCGGGAGGCTGATAAATTGAGAACATCAGCCAATGTCTTACCTGTCTCAATTCCCTTGCCAATGCTTCTCAAGTCATAAGCAAACATTACATTTACTTCTGCACCACTTTCATTTGTTCTGGCTGTTTCAAATGTATATTCTTTTCTACAGTTCTGGCAACTGAGTGATAATGTAGCTAATAATCCATTTCGTTTCTTGGTGTCCTATGATATGACAGTTTTCATTTTCATAAAATCTACAATGTAGAAAGTTTGTATATCTGCTAACTGAAAAATTGTTCATCTAAGATTATTCTTTACTTCAGTTAAATTGTCATGACTGCCAGTACACAATGAAGAAACCAGATTTCCCCTTGAAGAACCAATTTTCACTTCACATTCATCGCCAATGTTTGAGGTTAGGTTTGACGAAGTCAATATATTGTCATGTGTTACTACACTTTTTCCGTTTTAGGGGTTGTAACTCTTTTATTATGTAATCGGGATTACTTCAACTGTTTATACTGGTTCCCATGTCGATTTCTTACCCCAACAGGATTATTTCTTCCCTGGAAAATAGCATCAGTAATTCAAAATATACGTAAACAAAGCATGGAAGAATTAACATCAGCTGCACAGATTAATATTAATAGAAAAAACAAGGACTTCCTTTCCTAATAAGGACGTGCTCTGGAATGTAGTTTATGACACACTGGCATACCCAAATATGGCACGCTGTGCAGTCTTTCCAAAATTGGTCTATTTAGGACCTTTAAAACTACGAGACAGGGAAATAAATATCGTTATTATCGGTTCTACGAAGGCTGTTCAATAAAGAATTATCATAATTCTTTACGGTCATAAGTTTTCACACTGAAATTAAAAAAAGAACTAGGATTTTCACTCTTTCGGGGTCAAGTATACTTCTTTTTTCGGTAACATATGAGTGCTGATGTGCTAAATATTCTTTTACAGAAAATTGTTACAGGAGGAATGTACAGATATTTAGCAGTTACTTTTTATAGCTCTGAAAATGTTAAATTTGTTTTCCAGTAATCCAGTGTACAAAAAAGAGGAGGTGACAGATGTTGGTTGACATATGTAGTGATTTCTTCTTGAGAACTTTAAACTGACAGTTGACACACGATTATTTTCTTGTATAATGTTACTGTATATGTACCACATTCCTAGCAATTTCTCGGGCTTTGCCGTATATGACACCTAAAATGAAATAAAGACTGTAAACTGATCGATTTTTACGAGTATTTGGGAGTGTAGAACAGGAAGTTAACGTTCATCCAGTGTTTGTGCCTGTTGTAACTGCCAGCAACAGACTGAACACTTTCGAGGAGAGAGTGCCATACACTTGTCGCCTTCTGAATGGTTAACGTGTTCTTTAAAATATTGTACTTCCGACAGTAATAGTTTGCCATTTTAAAATATAATATAAATTGCAGAATTACCACCGAAATATCGAGGAAGTACTCAGCAAATGCTCTGAAGTATCGTTCGGTGTGGATATTATGCAAATATCGTGATTATCAAGGTATTGCAAGTATCGAGGACCCACACCTATTGAATATACAGGGTGTATAGAAATTAATATCGGGGTTTTAACTCTTTATAATATTTATTACATTAAACTTACAGTTATAAATGATATGTCAAATGAAAAAGCAACTCAAACAGGTTTGTTTGTTGGCACCAGTGCGCATGTGCGTGCAATATTTCCGCCGAAATTCACTATACAGCGGTACTACTGTCCGACCGTTCTATCTCCGGCTCTGACGTTTTGCGACTGTAAAAGGTGGAAGGGGAAACCTAATAGTACCAACATACAGTAATGAGCAATTGAAAACATATCTTCAAAAATATCTTTAGAATGAAAATATAGGACTATATTAATTTTAAAACACAGAAATACAATTTACAATTTCATCATAATGCAAGATATTTATTACAACACCACTCAATTCGAATATTTCATTCACACCTTTCACACACACACACACACACACACACACACACACACACACACACACACACACACACACACACACACACACACACACACACACACACACACTAACTGCATCTGTCGGTAGTACTGGGAGTCTCTACATCAAGTGTCGTGGTCAGGAAGTTAAAACTGTCTGCTAGCGCCAATCAGCATTGTCGCTGGTAGGCGTGGCTCCCGAACCCAACACCGTGTTGCCAGCTTAAATTTGTTTGAGCCACGTGGCCTAATAGAGGCTTGCGCTGGTGAACTTTCTTTGGTATATTTTTCGTGCGTGAATTCCGATGTTTAGTGTTCGTAAGTCCTATTATTATCGCCATTATAATAATATGGCTACTGGTTCGTGAAATATGCAAATACATGAAATATTTAAAATACGCATTGTTCCTCTGCTTGAAATTCCCGCTAAAGAACTGGCAACAGCCTGCTTCCCCCTCTCGAGAAATGTCAGAGCCGGAGATAGAACGGCCAAACTGTAGCAAAGATGACGACTAGTAAACAGATAGCGTTTTGGGTTTTGCAGTTTGCAAATACCGAATCTGTTGTTACGGTGGAACCTGCGTTCCGCATTAGGTTCGGTAGTGATCCTCCAAGTGATTATAACATTCGTAGATGGTATCATTAGTTTCATGGTATCGGCTGCCTTTGTAAAGGGAAGAGCACGGGACGACTAAGAGTAGGTGAAGAGACTGTTGAGTGAGTGAGAGAGTCGTTCACTCTTAGCCCAAAGAAAACAGTCCGGAAGGCTAGTCGTGAAATAAAAGTTCCTGTGTCGACTGTTTGGAAAGTTGTAAGAAAACGCTTACGACTACGTCCTTACCGTTTACAGTTATTACAGACTCTAAAGCAAACAGACCGCGGATTACGTGCCAACTTCGCAAACGACATGTTGTTTTATGGATCGTGTTGTCTTCAGTGATGAATGGACCTTTCACCTTAGTGGACATGTTAACACTCATAATGTGCGCATTTGGGGCTTAGAAAATCCTCACGAGATGGTACAAATGCAACGAGATTCCTCTAAAGTGAATGTTTTTGTGCCGTATCCCGGCGAAAAGCTTATGGGCCTTTCTTTTTGGTGAACGTACTGTAACTGGCACTTCTTACCTCGATACACTATAGCAATGGCTCTTCCCTCAGTTGGAAGAAAATGAGGCAGAGAACTTCATTTTCCAGCAAGATGGTGCACCACCTCACTGACATAACGCAGTAAGCGATTGGTTGAACGTCACTGTACTCGAGCGCTGGATAGGCTGCAGGGGCTCCAATGACAGGGCTTGCTATGCATGGCCTCCACGTTCTCCTGACCTAACGCCATGCGCTTTTTATCTTTGGGGCTTCATCGAGGATCGTGTGTACGTGCCTCCACTACCAGCTGACCTCCCTGAATTAAGAAACCGGATTGAAGCAGTTGTTGCTACAATTACTGAATACACACTTATCAACGTTTGGGAAGAACTCGGCTATACACTTGATGTGTGCCGTGTGATAAAGGATAGTCACATTGAACATTTATAAGGTTCTTGGTAAAACTGTTTGAGTTGCTTTTTCATTTGACATATCATTTATGACTGTAAGTTGAATGTAATAAATATTATAAAGAGTTAAAACCCCGATATTCATTTATATACACCCTGTATAATTTTGTTTTCAGTGCGTGTGGGTATATATGTTTCCAAAGAAACCTGACTAATTTTTAGTGATATGCAATAGATACTGCTGTTTTGTATATTTAAGAAATACAGAAATAAAACGTAACTGGAAAGATCTTGGAGAGGTGAATTGAAGCCTGGCTTTAGAGGAGGCATAATGAAGAATGTCAAAAGGGGAGAGAAACGGCGTTCTTTATAAGACAGAGAGGAGTGAAAAGCCGTCTCTATTCACTTGAAATATTGATAAGGTTTTATGGGAAGAGATTTCCTTGATGTCACGATGAATAATTAAAGGAATGAGGAATGGACGGGGCATCTACTTCCTCAGGGTGCTACACAATCCTGTCATATCATTTTCTTCTTTCTTACCACTTTACTTCTTTTGTGCTACTTTGGTCTTCACGTATGCTTCTTCTATCTTTCTCGTTGTTTCTGAGTCTCCTAGTCTCTTTCTTCGATCCTACCTCCATCTATTCTTTTACACTTTTTCCCACTTTGCTTTCTTCATCTCTATCTACTTATCTAATTACCTCTCATGCTATCCTCCGTGCTATCTTCCTACCTCTTTCTCTCTCCCACTTCGCTTTTTCTTCTGTTTTTTACCCTACCTGTATCTTATGTCTTTCTTTCCAACTTTTCTCTTCGTCCCGTAAGCTATACTGTGTGCAGTACAAATACGTAGACTATTACAGTACATACAGTACATGTGTTTTTAGGTGAAGGTGTGGCGACAGTAATTTCTAAACGCAATTAAAATATTTCGGTGATATATGTTTTATCGGTTTTCCATCATTCTATGGATAACCCGGGTTTCGTTAACACGGTTCAAGTTAATCTCTTTAACGAGGTTATACTGTACTTTCAATTGCATAATTAACTATTTAAAAGAATAATAAAATTTTGGTATAGGTATTTGGCCAAAGAAGAAGGGGAAATTATGAAATTATGCATGAGACATCAAAAAAAGATTAGTGAACTCAAATAGATGGTCGGCAGAGATAGGAAAAAAATAGGAATGGGAGATTAGAGCAAGCGATGTGGGTAAATTGGTAAATGCAGAATATAAGATGTAGAAAGACAGGAAATATGGGGAAGTCTAGAAAATATGAAATCAATTACAGTATTTTACAAGCAAAGAGAAAGAAATTGGGGACGAGAAGCAAACGTAGATTACTGCAATAGGTGAGAGAGAGAGAGAAAGAGAGAGAGAAAGAGAGAGAGAAAGAGAGAGAGAGAGAGGGGAGAGAGAGAGAGAGGAGAAGAGAGAGAGAGAGAGAGAGAGGAGAGAGAGAGAGAGAGAGAGAGAGAGAGAGAGAGAGAGAGAGAGAGAGGAGAGAGAGAGAGAGAGAGAGAGAGAGAGAGAGAGAGAGAGAGAGAGAGAGAGAGAGAGAGAGAGAGAGAGAGAGAGAGAGAGAGATGAGAGAGAGATGAGAGAGAGAGAGAGAGAGAGAGAGAGAGAGAGAGAGAGAGAGGAGAGAGAGAGAGGAGACGAGAGAGAGAGAGAGAGAGAGAGAAGAGAGAGAGAGAGAGAGAGAAGGAGAGAGAAGAGTGTGAGAGAGAGAGAGAGAGAGAGAGAGAGAGAGAAGGTTAGCTTGGATGAGAACGGGAACAATATTTCTAATATTATATCAAAGAAAACCTACTAACTTTTCAACCAATTAATGTTCAATTAGAATTAGAACAAATAGTTACAAAATCTGAAACTTCCAAGCCTGTACTAAAAGCACTAGCATTAGAAACTGTCAACAATGGATACCCACCTGAAGAATGGTTACATATCTACCAGATGGATCTAACTTGGACAACAACTCAGGAGCAGGAATTAAGTGTGCACTGTTCTCATTCTATCAACCAGCAGGATACCACACAACAAATTTTGATGCACAAGTAACGGCTATTCATATTTCACTCCAACACCTTCTATACAGAATAGATAAATTCAAAAATGCTGTCATACTTTCTGATTCTAAAGCAGCATTATGTGCAATAAGTTCATATAAAATGAGGGTCAATCCAAATAAAGAATGTCACAAAATGATCCAACAGCTTCAAAAAACTACAGAAAAGAATTATATTACAGTGGATACCTGCACATTGTGGAATTGCTGGAAAATGAATCAGCTGATTTTCTAGCCAAAAAAAGGTGCAAATTTAATTCAGAACAAAAGTAAAAACTTACCCTTTACATCCATAAAAAGATTAATCAAAAGCAAATATAAAAACAAACAAAACCAATCAATATCTAACAAGCCACAGATAAAACAATGGAACATTTTAATTAAAAATCCAGAAATTATTCCAGAAATCCCACGTAAAGCTGCAGTAGCAAATTTTAGATTTCTAACGGAACATGATTATTTGGCCAAACACTTACACAGAATAGGAATTTATACAAGTCCAAATTGTCCTTTGTGCAACCAAGAAGTGGAAATGACTGAAGAACATCTTTTAACCTGTGAAGCCGTACCTGCCGGACCCACTACACAGAAATATGGAGAGCAAGAGAGCTAATGGTTTCATTGCCAAAGCCTAGCATTTGAAAACAACACATATTTCTAAGAGTGATAGGAGATAGGGAAAAGGGATCTGTGATTTGTGTGGGGAAATGAAAGCATAGAACACTATGTAACAGAATGTGAGGAGGTTGCAATATGGAGAAAAAAGGTTTGGGAGGAAAAATGGAGAAAGTACAGAATAGGATAGTAGCTATAAAAATGTTAACGGGCAGGGAGGAAAAGAAGGTAAGAAGTATTGGTGAGTTCTTGCAGAAAGTAAAAGAAAACTGGACAAAGAAATGTAAAGAATATAAGAAAGGAAGATGGGGGGGGGGGGAAGTGGCTAGTTAAGTAACAAGGAGGTAATGGGGGTTAAGAGCTACCTGGTAGAGCAAACCAGGGTGTCATATAAGCCAAGGTAGCAACAAGGTAAAGACAAAATAAATGTAGGCTAAAGTTGTAAATTGTAAAATTTTGGAGTATGCACAATAAATAATCTAATCTAATCTAAAAAATAAATAAAGACACAACAATGAAGAGCAGCTTGTTTCAAGAATGCTAAAGCTAAAAAGAGAACATATCTGTGCACAAGTTCTACTAAAACCCAATATATTTTGAAACAGTTGAATAAACATATCTGAAAGAAGAATTTGAACTTCCCGCGTGTGTGGAATAAAATCAGAAGGGAAAAAAAACACATCACACTAACTTGAATTGGAAGATGATTTTAAAATAAATAAACTTTTGCCGTTTTCTTTGTCGACTTAGTACTGAAGGTGTTTTAAGGTTCTGACGTCCACTAGAACCCTCCACTTATCCTGAATGAGGAAGAAGGGATCGGTCAGAACCTCACGGGAATTAAGGGGCTAGCGACCCCTTACCATTATTTTGATTTCCAACGGGATTACCCTTAAAATCTTTCTAACAAGAATCAATATCAATTGATCTTTCTTAGGAAAGCATTATGGGGACGCGTTGGTAAGTTCTGCATCTAATACACAACCATGATCCAAATTGTTCTGGTAATTTTTCATACTAAACTGTTTCAAAGTAGCACTGTGCCAAGTGTAGCTTTATTTTATAATGGGCCAAACTTGAATGTAATCATCTGAAATAAATTCAAATAAAGCCAAACTCGTAAAATGTGTTTATGTTTAGATTTATCAGACCTGCTTCTTGTGTCATATTGTCTTAGGTTAAGGGACGCCAGAACGGCATTCTGGGGTGAAATTTAACAAAATGATTTATTGCCAAAATAATCATCCCAGATGTTTGTAGAAGCGAATAACGATATTTATTTTCCTGTTCCATAGTTTTAAAAGTTCTAAATAGACTTATTTTAAAAAGCTGCACAGTGTACCATGTTAGTGTATGCCAGTGTGCCATAAACTATATTCCAGAGAACACCCTTATTAGGAAAGGAAGTCCTTCTTTTGTCTATTAATATTAATCTGTGCATCTGATGTTAATTCTTCCATGCTTTGTTTAGTATGTTTTGAATTACTGGTGCTGTTTTCAAGATGGGAAGAAGCAATAATTTTGGTGTAAGGAATCGGCATGGGAGCCAGTATAAACAGTTGAAGTAATCCCGATTACATAATAAAAGAGTTACAACCCCTAAAATGGAGAAGTGTAGTAGCACATGACAATATATTGACTTAGTCAAACCTAACCTCAAACATTGGCGATGAATGTGAAGTGAAATTGGTTCTTCAAGGGAAAAACTGGTTTCTTCATTGTGTACTAGCAGTCATGACAATGTAACTAAAGTAAGTAAGGATATTAGATCTACAAGTATTCAGTTAGTAGATATAAAAAGTTTTTATAGTGTAAATTTTGAGAAAATGAAAATTGTTGTCATATCAAAGGACACCAAGAAAGGAAATGGATTATTAGTTACATAATCACTCAGTTGCCAAAACTGTAGAAAAGAATATACATTTGAAACGTGCAGAACTATTCAAAGTGATGCAGAAGTAAATGTAAGGTTTGTTTATGATTTGAGAAGCATTGGCAAGGGAATTGAGGCAGGTAAGACATTGGCTGCTGTTCTCAGTTTACCAGCCCCCCCCCCCGTGGCCAAATTTACAAAATAATTAATAATACCATAGAGCAAATAACCATGGAGTCTAGGAAGAAGAGAAGGAGCGAAAAACGAAAGAGGAAGGATGCTGGTGATGAAAAAGATGCAGAAGATCTGGGGAAATTCTGAGCTGTAGATCCAACATAGCAAAACTTTAATGCTATTTTTCTCCAATTTCTAATGTTTCAGTTAAAATAAGAGTTTTTTGCTGCACTTAGCTCAAGAACCACTAAACGCATCAATTTAAAACGTCTGTAAAATTGGCTTTAACACATATTTTCTTAAAGATAAAATGTAAATAAGGTTATTAGATGGGCTTGAGCGATAGTTAAATCTTGTTAATGCTGGTCGCTGTATGATGGCTTTGAAATTACGTTTCACTTTTATAAAAAGAAACGAAAATTAACTTCCTGTTTGAGGAAAGGACAATTAGTTAAATCTTGTTAAAATGTAATGAGCTTTAACAGGGTCTGGCGAGTGAGATAAGAACACACACACACACACACACACACACACACACACACACACACACACACACACACACACACACACACACACACACAGACACACACACAGACACACACACAGACACACACAGACACACACAGACACACACGCACACACAGACACACACACACACACACACACACACACACGACTGGAAATTGAAGATCTGAATGTCAGATCTTCGGTCTCAAGCCAGATAAGGGCTAGGCCCTCTACTGGCAGTGGAGTGTTTTCTAAGGAAGGATAATATGCAGCAGAAGATGAGGTTGGAGTTGTATATAAGCCATCTGATGTGTTATTTTATGTGCCTAGAAGCAGCCTCGGGCGTTTGTAGCGCTCTCCAGGATCGATGTCGTGCTCACCTAGACCGCGGATGGGGGAGTTGAAGTTGTGGGAGAGGTTTTGATAGAAGGAACGTGAAAGGGTATGGATGTAGTCTGTTATTGTGGGGATACGTAGGTCACGTCGGATAACTAGATTGGGCATGTACCAAGGGGAGTCTGTGGCAATGCGGAGAAATCGGTATTGTAGAATTTGAAGGCGGTATAGGTGAGACTTGGCTGCTACTCCCCATATTTCACTGGCGTGTGTGATGGCTGGCCGGAGTACTTGCTTATACAGGAGCAGTTTTGTAGACAGACATCACCGATCGTCGGTTATAGAGAGGGTAGAGCATACTCATTCTTTTGCTAACTTTATTAGTCACATATGTAATGTCTAGTAGAGCAGCAAGATACTTAACGTAAGTTTTCCAATGGACGTCCTCACCAGCTAGGGGAATTGGTGGAAGCTCCGCTATTCGTCTTCCACAGAACGTGATGGCCTGGCTCTTCTGTGGGTGGACGCGTAGGCGCCAAAGTTTGTAGCAGGTGGTGAGGAGGTCGGCATATTGTTGAATCCTGAGAGCACACAGGTTGTACAAGCTATCTGCTAGCACTGTCACCTGTAGTTTAACGAACATCCGAGTGGCGTCACTCAGATACCACAACCGCTAGACATGGATTCCATATTACGACCATATTCCACAATGCCACCTTCTCCTCTATTACCATTATTAACGTCCTCCAACGTTAAGTCATACCGAACGTTAAATGAAATGAAGCTGAAATGAGCCCAGGGTCCATAGAAATTAGAGTTACCTCTTTCAGGATGAAGGAAAGCCCTTGAAAAAGCCTTATTCAGATAACTCACCCTGATCTAGATTCGAACTCAGGGACTCTTGAACGAGAGGCAGGGACGTTGGCATGTGTTACAAACCATAGCCTTGTGAGTGTTCTCCTTACCTTTACTTAAAACAATAAGCATGGAGTGATACGATGCCAAAGAACGGAAACCATTTTCAAGAAACACATAAAAAGGCCAAGAGTTCCCAGTCAGCATTATGCAAATGTTTCCGTTTTCTTTCGCCCGTATGTCCCATAATTCCTGCACTCGACACAAAAGCAGTGTTGTTGCTGAGCCTGCGGGAAGGAAAGCATGCCTAATTTGTGCCAGCTTTTTGTATTGCTAGCGAAATGGGGTATAAGCTAGTAGAACTTCCTTCACAGCAAATATGGAATATAATGCATTCCATAATAACATTTGATATCGAAATGTCATTAAAAATACATATCTTAGACTCCCTGATGAACAAAAAATAAAGAAAGAAATAAAAAGAAAAAAAAAAAAAAAGAAAAACAGAAAAGATAAGTAAAAAATAAAAAATAATAAAATAACGTTAAATTTTAGAAAAAAACTCAATAATAATGACTGAGTTAAATTTCACATTTAATATTTAAGTTTACCATTTTTAAGCATGTGGAAAAGAATTTTTTAAGAATGTTCCTCCATGCATATTGTGACGAACTAACCATGGATTGTACTGGCTAGGTAAGTAACACGGGGAATTACTCAGGGTAGGAAAATACCAGCTTGGCGAGAGGTTGGAATTTTCTAGCAGGTTTCATTTCTACAAAAGGTATGGTAATGCTAATTAAATGTAGAATTCATTTAGTAAGAATATTTACTAGGAATAAGCAGATTACAAAGGTGGCCATAGCGGCCGGTTACCTGCCCTCAAGAGGTTGCGTACAAACGCATCTATCCGAGCCAAAAGCTAGTCGAAGAGAGAGCGAGCATGTCATGCCATGATGCCATGTGGTGCTGGCTGGCTGTATATAGCCATAAGGTTTTTGCTGCGTGCCACGCGTTAAGGGTTTTGCCGCAGGTAAGGTAGATTTCGCGATATTGTAGGGTGAAATGTGGGTTTTTAGAATGGTGTTATTTATGAGGTTACAAGATGTACCTAGGGGTTGAAGGACAGGATGCAACACCTTGCACCCTGGTGTTTTATTTTTTTTTGGGAGTAATTTTGATGCGAAGCAGCTTGGAAGGATTATGTGGAGCTCAGCTTTTGCTGCTGTTTGGATTAGCTCCTGGTTTATCTCGGATGCCCGCAAGCCATGCGGGGTAACCGGTGCTGTCTAGAGCGACGTCTAGTGGGGTCATAATCTCCCAGGGATCTGACAAGGGCGCTTCTGTGGTTGGGTAAACTTGCGTACAATTTTGATGCCCGGCGCCTAATTTCATTCTGCACGTATGGAAGACTCGAGGCCTCGTGAAGCAACCTGGTAGGAAAATAACATTAATTAATACAGTCACTCGTGACAATATTACTCCTTATAAGGAAGCAGTTTCGAAAATGTTTAGTTTTTTGAAAAAATGGCTCTAGCAAGTTTGATTAAAGTACAACATATTCAAGTAATTTGTTTGACAAACATTTTGGAAATAACCTCTGAAATCGTCTTCATTGCGAATGGTCTTTGATCGCCTAATAAACCGTAAAATATAGATAAACTCTTGTAGAACGATTTGATGATATCCGGTATTTTAGTCTGCCTCAGAATACGGCGTTGTTTGAATTGGTTGTTCAACTTCATTAAGTGTCGAAAGTTGGTAATAAATTGACTTTGCAACTTTTCAATATAGATTTATTAATCGTGTTTTAAATAGATTTAGACGATAATCTGCCAGTCGGCCAGTCCTATCTCAAGGTGGCGTCTTTCATGGTGTTCCACAAGGTTCTGTATTAGGTCCTATATTATTCCTAATTTTTATAAATGACATAGGATGTTTAAGACTAAAAGGTAAATTGACTATGTTTGCTGATGATATATGTTTGTTATATATAGATAACTCTGAGCACTAGCTGATATATGACATACAGCAAGACCTGAATGCATTGAATACCTGGTTTAAGGGCAATAAGTTAACATGTCTGTAAAACAAAATATATGTTATTTCATAAAAGATCATACGTACCAGTAGTAAATAACAAGATACATGTTGATAACGCAGTGATTGAAAGAGTAACAAAAATCACATATCAAGGTTTGATTCTAGACAGTACGCTCACATGGAAGGACCATATCATGCATGTAAAAAATAATATTCTTCCTGTGTTAGCAGTAATTCACAGGCTGAAATTCAAAGGATTCAGTGTAAATCATTTACGAAGTATCTACCATGCTTTAATTCAATCTCATTTGGATTACTTAAACATCTTATGGGGTAACTCTGTTAAATATTTAATTCATGACCTCGAAGTACTTCAAACTCGTGCCTTGAAAAAAATCTACAATCTACCCTTTAGAACAAACACAAAAACATTCTACCATGTAACTAACATTTTACCATTACAAGTAAACATAGAGTTGTCCTTGATAATATATCTCCACAAAATAAAAAATAATCTTCTAAAGCCCAATCTAACATTTGAAAGCTCCTCACACACATATATATATATATATATATATATATATATATATATATATATATATATATATAATACAAGAAATAAAGGAAACTTAACAAAACCAACAGTGAACACTTCTACTTATGGCCTGAACAGCTTAACCTCACACATTATCAACTTATATAATGCGCTGCCACTGGAACTGAAAGGCTGCAGGAACATAAAAGGTTTTAAAAGGAAAGTTGCTGAAAATTTTCTGAAGGCATATATTGATAGCTGATAAAGTGTTACACATTTATAGCTGGTTTGAAAGCTGAACTGTTTAAAAATTAATATGGATTAATGTCCCATAGAATATGTAGCTTCTTTTTCTCTGTTAAGTTCTTTGTTACTATTATTTCTTGAGTTATAGTGAATGTTTGTATCTTTGTATGTTTCATATATGTTATTCTTGTACGGTAATTCATTCCTACTATGAAAATGTAATATAAGTATTGTTAAGGGCTGTTTGCCATCATTTTATATATTTTTGTACGGTTCCCTAGCATGAGCTATGGCTCTGGGAACCTTTTCAGAAAACAATAAAAAAAATACCAAAACAAAATAAATTGTTAACTTGTTTAATAGATTAAATTTAATTCTCGATCAGTTAACACAACATGATGTAGCACAAATGAACCTAACATCTGCCCAATGCATTAGCTTTCTAAAATTACTTGTAGCAGTCCATAAGCGTCCAGCTTCATCGACGTTCAAACTTATTCTGTCCATATCCCTCTGGTGATTATTGATTTTCTTCCCCACAGCAGCTACACGTTTCTTTATATTTACGTCAGTCGTAGCAACCTATATATAACCTTTATTTTTACAATTTCATTTTCTAAACTTAATTTAAGCATTATAATATCTTAAAACATTTTTTAAATATTTTTAAACTTTAAATAACATTAAAAAGGCTGGCCCTGTAGCTTAGTCGGTAGAGCACCTGCCTGCCGTGCTAGGGGTCCCAGGTTCGATTCCCGTTGGTGGGGGTAGGGATTTTTCTCCGACCAAGATAATTCCCCCATCTTCCCCAGAGTCCGGAAGTATGAATGAGAGTGTGAATGTGTACGTGATGTAATGATTAAACCCCACAGATGAATACCAAATTACAGACTCCGTGGTGGAGACTGAAGCTGCATAGGGCGCTCTTCCATATCCTTTCACACCCGGCAGCTATTGCAACACAGGAGGTTCGGTCGGTAATGTAGTGAGCTTCTGTTGCGACCGAGCTGTGGTGCATTCTCTCCCACAGCTAGTTTACGGCATGAACGAAACTATTTAACTTGAACTTTTCCTGTTAAATATGAATAATGATGACTTCCAGAAAGCATTATAGCTTTAATATTGCTGTAGCAAATTAATAATTTTGTCTTTAAAAACAATTACAACTTTAATAAACGAGAGAGTGAGATCACTCAAGTTAATCTTGAGGTTATACGACATATCTGTATTCCCTTTCACTCAAGTTGCAAATCCAAAGCTTCTTACTGTAATAATTATAAGAAATGTAACTTAACACTAAAATAATGATTTTGTAAGTACAGGGAAACAGGAAAGGATACCATAAGGTTAAGTGTAGTGCAATTTCTTTGTACACAGAATGTTGAAAAATTCCGTGGAATAAAAGTGTAAAAACAAAACAATATATATAAATTTTAAATGAGGACACCAACAACTATGTACAAAAAAATAGCACTATCTCTTTCAAAAGAGAACAAAGCAGCTCTGTTAATGGTTATATTTAATATTAGTACATATATTATTTTCAGCACAAGTATACAAAAGTATATTCAGTGATAAACCTGAAATTTGTGATTGATTCATATGACATAATAATGCATCAATACAATGCAAATGTCACTTTAACACGTCACATCAATTTTCTAAAATTATTTATTCCAATTGTTTTGTGACATCTGAGGTGCTCATTTAATGTCAAGTATAATCAAGGTCATCCTTAAAATATGGTAACCCTATATTCACTGAAGTGTTAAGTGACTCACAAGTTTTGGCCTTAGACACTTTTATATATATGTTAACAAGGAAGATGGTTAACCAACTACTATTTTATGAAGCTTCACTAATTTGAGATCATGCCACACTCTCTCTTAGGTCCTAGCTGCAGCTGATATTTTACATATTTCAAAAATAACACTGGGGAACAAAAAAAAAAAATATTTTCATATACCCGAAACAAAATAGGCAAATTCTTATGTAAACTGATCTGCTGATTCCAAAAATACCCCTCAAAATGCTGTATCACGTAACGCGTTTTAGGTATTCATAATTTTTTATGAAAACTTACAGAAATGTGATGTGATAACTCATATTTGATTAATTGAAAATAATAGGTATTTTATTGCCAAATAACATTGAAAATAATAATAATTATTGATTGTTATTATTAAAATAAATAAACACAAATAATGATGGAAACCAATACCTGAATTATCTCAGAAGCGTTTCACTGTTGATTTTTTTTGGATCGACTCTCCCGTTTGAGGAACCGACAATAGTCTCCGAACATGGCTGAATCCCAGCGACCCTGGTAACGTCTTTCCATCTCAGAAATGTCCTGGTAAAAACGCTCACCTTGCTCATCAGTTACTACAGCTCCTAGGTTTGTAGGGAAACTATCAAGGTGAGAGTGCAAAAAGTGGATTTTAAGTGACGTACGGCAACCCATTTCTTTGTAGCTCCTTATTAGTTCTGAGACTAAAGTTTCATAATTTTCTTCTTTGTTATTGCCCAGGAAGCCTTCCACCACTGATTTAAATGATTTCCATGCTGCCAGTTCAACACGTTTAAGCTTTGATTCAAAAACACAGTCTTTAAGAAGTAGTCTTATTTGAGGACCGACAAATATACCTTCCTTCAATTTAGATTCACTTATTTTGGGAAAGATACTTCTTAAATACTCAAATGCACTTCCACTTTTGTCCAAACATTTAACAAAATTCTTCATTAACCAGAGCTTTATGTGAAGTGGGGGGAGAAGAACTTTGTTTGGGTCTACTAGAAGCACATACTTAACACTGCTTGCTCCAGGGGTATAGTCTTCCCTTTTCCCCCACTCTTTCACTATAAAATGCTTGTCAACTTAATTTATTTTGAGTTGGACACACCCATGTAAATACGATTTTTATAATAGAATCTAAAATTAATTTTACTGATAAATCTTACATGATGGAAAATTTGTTCTAGTTATTTCGAATAGTATTCATATTCTTTACAGGTATAAAATATTATTTAATAATAAAATGGCTATTATTTTAAATTAAGTCAATATGAGTTGGTATCATACCTCACTTCTGTAATTTTTTATGAAAGAATAAGAATAAGAATATCTCAAAAACGTTACGTGATGCAGCATTTTCAGAGGCATTTTTGGAATCAGCGAGTCATTTTGCATAAGAATTAGCCTATTTTGTTTCGGGTACAAAAACGTGTTCCCTAGTGTAAGTGGAACATTTGAAATGAAATTAAAAATGCATATAATGATACGATGATGATTATGATGATCATACAATAACATTCGAATAATTTCTTGCAATGCACAATTACACTTGAAACATGTTAAAGATTTTACAACACCAAAGCCAGTACAATCAGTTATTCAGATACATCAATTTGTATAGTGTATAGAATATTACATAGTGGTTACTGCATTAAACAAGATGGAACAAACTCAGATTTTGGAATTTCAGGTCATAATTTTTTACTTGCTATTAAAAGCTGTGACATCCTTCATCACTGTCGAAGATATACAATGATGACTAAGGCAAACTATTTACAAATTATACACATTGGCTAATCATCATTTAACAGATCAAGTTTAGATAATTTTCAGGCAGGAGTCCCTGAATTCTGTACCAAATCACAACCACTGGTTTGGTATTTCTGAAAGTTCACATACTCTGGGTAGATTGACACGACGAAGCAAGTAGTACACAAAGTAGACACGGTGTATCACACTCTCAGAAATAGATTTTGCTCTCTGAAACAGAATTGACAAGAGAGGTTAGATATCTGAGATTAGATATGTGAGTTTAGATTATAATCAATGAAACATCTTGACAGTTTTGTATACTACAATTACCATCTTTACAACAAACTTTGCAATGTGACATTAGAATATTAGGAATGCAAGTTATTTGCCAAAGCAGAAAATATGATGATGCAACTACTCTGTAATTTAAATAGCTATGGTTTCCATGTCTGAAACTACTACATATGCAGATTATAGTTTCATTGCACTACCAATGTACTGACATGGGCTTACATCACATTTTATTAAGTTTAATTTCTTCGAGCTAGGTGTACTATGTACATATTATTGTTTCAAATTCTCAAAACCAGCCAGTACATCATTAGGGTAACCAACATATACACAGAGCTGACTGCTAATAAAACACATAATTTTGGAATTTCGATCTGTATTTGGGGAATTTTAGGGATTTAGGAAAACTTCAGTGACTCTTTATTTATGTATTCACTGGATTTTTTAGTATTTCTTATTATATTGTCACACTCCTATAATAATGACAGTTCATGATACTGAACCGTGCTATACATCCGGTAAAGAGACATCTCTTGCCAGCGACAACATTTAATATTGATGTGCAGCACTCAAAAGGTACTTTTCATACCCAGGTGTTTCGAGAACCTTAATGCGGCACCAGAAATTCTTATCTCACACATCAAATTGACGTGGAGAGGCCACATTACATATATGGCTAATAAAGTTAGCATAAGAATGGGTATGCTCTACCTTCTCTATAACCGACGATCTGCCTACAAAACTGCTCCTGTATAAGCAAGTACTCCGGCCAGCCATCACATACGCCAGTGAAATATGTGGGGTAGCAGCCAAGTCTCATCTACACCGCCTTGAAATTCTACAATCCCGATTCCTCCGCATTGCCACAGACTCCCCTTGGTATATTCCCAATCTAGTTATCCGACGTGACCTACGTACCCCCACAATAACAGACTACATCCATACCTACCCTTTCACGTTCCTTCTATCAAAACCTCTCCCGCAACTTCAACTCCCTCATCCGCGGTCTAGGTGTGTACGACATCGATCCTGGAGAGCGCTACATACGCCCGCGACTGCTTCTAGGCACATAAAATAACACATCAGATGACTTATATATAACTTCAACCTCATCTCCTGCCGCATATTTTACTTCTTTACAAAACACTCCACTGCCAGTAGAGGGCCTAGCCCTGGTCTGCCTTGAGACCGAAGGTCTGACATTCAGATCTTCAATGTCCAGTCGTGTGTGTGTGCCAGACCCTGTTAAAACCCAACGGGGGATACCAGGTGGCCGTGACTTGATAGTAGTAATGTTTACTTCGAGCTGCTTAGTTTATACGTATATTTATGGTAAATTGCTTCGGCGAGAAGTTCTTTATTATATCTCCAAGTGCATTAACATCTGAATATTACTAATTAGTGTTATTTGCTACTAACTTGATGTAACTATATAAATTCGCCTAAAATTGTGCGAGTGATCTAAAGATCTTGGGCATGGACACTCATAACCTTATCAGTGCGTGTGCTAACACATGTAAAATTGAAAGTGTCAGCTCCCCTGCAATGGAGGAAAATGATTTCATGAAACCGTAAGTAGTGCAGTATATGTTAAACCTATAAATGTATGTTATTCGGATATAAATATGTCATTTTATAAGAAAAGTCGTAAAGCAACAAAACAATCGAAGGTGCAAAAAGCAACTGAAGATCAAGCTATTACAAAGAAGGCTGCCAAACATTCGAAGTTATATTTAAACCAGGTTAACAAACCCTTCAACACAAATGCTTTATGCGCATTTTCGGTACCTTCAACAAGCACCACGCAAACTAGTCAGCAACTTCAAGCGGATAACAGCGCGTCAAATGCATACTTTGCTACCATTCCTACGCAAAATATATAACATATAGTAGAGGGTAGCTTAGATAACAATAACTCAGTTGGTGAAGTTGGGACTACCAAAGAGAAAATGTTATTGTAGCTGCAGCACCCAGACTTGGCAGGCGTAGGTAAAAACCGGCCTTAGTACTTGTCTGTATAGTAGGAGCTTGTTCCGAAGAGCCATAGCTAATTTGCGGTTGTATTGTGGATACAACATAGCCATCCTTCTACTGACTTTGTTAGCCACAACTGTTATGTGCTCTTTCCATGTAAGGCGCACGTCCAGAAGAACACCAAGGTATGTTGCCTGCGTAGACCAGGGTACATCTGCATCTCCTAGACGTAGGTTGGGTACATCCTGTAGTGCTCGCCGTGTAAACGTGACGGCTTGGGACTTAGTGGCATTGAGTTTTAACCGCCAGGTCGCAAACCAGGCATACAGCATATTCGCAAATATTTGAGCCCGCTGCACTGCGATATCATGTCGCTTTAATGCTGTTGTTATGGCAGTATTATCGGCAAATAGGTAGTGTGTTTATGTATGCAAGGAAGAGCAGGGGACCAGGTACTCCTGCTTTTATGGCGTAGGGTTGGGACTGGATGTCGTGTTTCGCGACTACAAATGATGGGTTTTGAAGGTGATGATGCATTAGGTGTATGAGGTAGGTAGGAATGTTGTATTGAATGAGGCGATGTAGGAGGCCTTCGTGCCAGACTGAATCGAAGGCTCGGGAAATGTCTAGGAAGAGGGCTGCAACGTAATGCTGATCGTTGAACCCTTTCCTATGATCATGAATTGAACAAAAGAATAAACGTTTTAAACCAGAATGAGCACAACACACAAGATTGAAGTTAGGATAGAATGCTTAGGTTAGGCCTTGAGCAAACTCTTAGACTCTGTTATGGTTTCCAACAACTTCTTCCATTCAGAATTTATCTTCTCTAAGATAAACCTGAGTGATAACTACATCTTAGAGTACTGTTTTCTTAATTTCTTTCAAAACAAATTAAAGGGAACTTTGATTTTAGTCCAGAACCGTGCAGAGTGAAGTAGCAAAGTTTGAAATAACAGTTTCCTCAGAGCCGGAGAGTGAGAAACATAAAGGGCAAGAGAAATAAAATTCTATTGTTGGTTTTCAATACGGTCTGCCACTAGATATTAAAATGTAAATTTAATTAATGTTTAATGCATATACCTTTTGCGACATGAGCTTGTCTCTACAAATGAGAGAACTTACAATGTTCACTTATTTGTAAGGGTGGTGGTTTTTCGCAAATGCGGTATAGCGCGATAAAGTGTGAAATTGACTCAAAATGCGAAATCGAAGATTTTCCCAAGTAAATATTTTTCCCCACTGCTTTTTCTTCTGGGAACTTTAACTGAAGAGTCTGTAAAACCGTTGTATGTTTAGAAAGATAAAAAGTGCCCACTCTTCTGCAATGTGGTAAACAGCCCTTCCCGCTAAATTAGCTTATTGTTCCACGATTGACCCTATTAGGTGTTTGGTACCTGAAGCGAGTTCAGTTGTTTCACAAAAGAAGTCCCTCTTACCACGCGTGATGACTCTCAAAATCTATCTTCACAACCCAGTTAACGGAAAATCTCAGTCATTGTCTCTGAAAACCAATAGCAACCCTAATTTTAAGGGAGTGATAAACACATGTTGATTCCAGTTGGAGTTCTTAGTTGCCAACGTTACGATTTTCACTGTTCTGTACGCTTTTAGGCGCAATTTTCATTCATTCTAGGCGTAGGTCACGTCAGCAGGTAAGCGCAAACATGGTGAGAGCGAAAATATAAAACAGCGGGCAGATGCGGAAAATGTGCCAAATGTCTTTCTCTAAGACGCTGGTAATCTTTTGAATCCTGTCACTGCTGGCAGAGTAACTTCAATAAATTATACGATTTTAATGAAAGTAAACGTAAGATCCCATTTTTAGTGATGTTAAAATGGATAGTTTTGCTGAGGTTTATGAATATTTTCATTCAAACTGATACAAACAATGTAGAATAATAAAGATGTAGACTGCATGCAAATGCTGCTGACTGTTAAGCTCAAATACTCAAAGTTTGCCCGAGCAGGTCTGTAGTGTATTTGGGATCCTACCAACAGCGTAGAGGCCGAACGATTTTTGAGTAAATATAATTTGATAGTGAGTGACATTGACAGAACAGAATGTTGAAATATGTTCAGTGCATTCAACAGTATTACTGAATCATAGACTAGGCTAATTAAGTGCATTTTCTGTTTATTGTGTTAGTTCTACATCAGTATGGATTTATCTTTCTTGTGTTATGCACTATGCTTCAGTCTGTATCAGACTGATCTACATTTTTGTGTATTGCTTTAACCTATATTAATGTGAAATAAATAGACACTTTATGCAGTCTTAACTCATCATCATTAATAACCTTCCATAACTGTGTGTTAAATTTGATATAAATAATATTAATATTCATCATTTAACAAAATTAACTCAAACCTTCTTCAAAATGCCATAAAATGCTAAATTGCAATTCTATAAATGCTACAAATGCTAAATTATTATTATTATTTACGTCATTGTTGCAAGTGCATCACATTTCACGTCATATTTTAAAGTTAAATTGAGATATCAAAAATCTAAGACCGCTACTAGACTGTGCTCGTCTTCTGCTTTAACATGACACCTCTAACTCAAATTTTTTTTCGAAATCCCAAAAAACAGCAACAAAAATCAGAATCCGGTGTCTGTTTTTCGAAATTCCTATTTATTTCGATTTTATGACGTGTCACAGTTTACGTCATTGTTGCAAGTGCATCAAATTTCATGTCATATTTTAAAGTTTTAATTGAGATATGGAAAATCTAAAACCGCTACTAGACTGTGCTCGTCTTCTGCTTTCACATGACACCTCTAACTCAATTTTTTTTTCGAAATATCAAAAAAGGCGGGTCTATAGACCAGGATTTTCGAGCTCTTTTCCAAATTTTAAACGTGAATAGCTCTTGAAATAATAAAGATACAGTCGCCCGCATTTGATTTTCGGAATGCCAGTTTTTTTATAATTTTTTGTTTTTTGTAATTTACAAAATGTGCTCTACAAACGGAGATATGGACAATTTAATTTTTCAAAAAACGGCCAAAACCAGGGCTAGTTGTCAAATGACCGTCATCGATTTTAATTAAACTTGGTAAAATTATTGTTCAGAATCCCAGGGGCACGAATCCGGTGTCCGTTTTTCGAAATTCCTATATATTTCGATTTTATGACGTGTCAAAGTTTACGTCATTGTTGAAGGTGCATCATATTTCACGTCATTTTTTAAAGTTTTAATTGAGATATCAAAAATCTAAGACCGCTACTAGACTGTGATCGTCTTCTGCTTTCACATGACACGTCTAACTCAAATTTTTTTTTCCAAATCCCAAAAAACAGCAAGTCTATATATAGACCAGGATTTTCGAGCCCTTTTCCAAATTTTAAACGTGAATAGCTCTTGAACTAATAAAGATAGGGTCGCCCACATTTGATTTTCGGAAAGCTAATTTTTTACTCGATTTTTTGGTCTTTTGTAATTTACAAAATGTGCTCAACAAACGGAGATATGGACACTTTTATTTTTCAAAAAACGGCCAAAACCAGGGCTAGTTGACAAATGACCATCATCGGTTTTAATTAAATTTGGTACAATTATTGTTCAGAATCCCAGGGGCACGAATCCGGTATCCGTTTTTCGAAATTCCTATATATTTCGATTTTATGACGTGTCGAAGTTTACGTCATTGTTGAAGGTGCATCATATTTCACGTCATATTTTAAAGTTTTAATTGAGATATCAAAAATCTAAGACCGCTACTAGACAGTGCTCGTCTTCTGCTTTCACATGACACCTCTAACTCAATTTTTTTTTTCCAAATCCCAAAAAACAGCAAGTCTATAGACCAGGATTTTCGAGCCCATTTCCAAATTTTAAACGTGAATAGCTCTTGAACTAATAAAGATACAGTCGCCCACATTTGATTTTCGGAAGGCTAATTTTTTTCTCGATTTTTTGGTCTTTTGTAATTTACAAAATTTGCTCCACAAACGGAGATATAGACACTTTTATTTTTCAAAAGACGGCCAAAACCAGGGCTAGTTGACAAATGACCATCATGGATTTTAATTAAACTTGGTAAAATTATTGTTCAGAATCCCAGGGGCACGAATCCGATGTCCGTTTTTCGAAATTCCTATATATTTCGATTTTATGACGTGTCAAAGTTTACGTCATTGTTGAAGGTGCATCATATTTCATGTCATATTTTAAAGTTTTAATTGAGATATCAAAAATCTAAGACCGCTACTAGACTGTGCTCGTCTTCTGCTTTCACATGACACCTCTGACTCAAATTTTTTTTCCAAATCCCAAAAAACAGCAAGTCTATAGACCAGGATTTTCGAGCCCTTTTCCAAAATTTAAACGTGAATAGCTCTTGAACTAATAAAGATACAGTCGCCCACATTTGATTTTCGGAAAAAAAAATTTTCTCGATTTTTTGGTCTTTTGTAATTTACAAAATGTGCTCCACAACTGGAGATATGGACACAAATTTGGTACAATTATTGTTCAGAATCCCAGGGGCACGAATCCGGTGTCCGTTTTTCGAAATTCCTATTAACTTCGATTTTATGACGTGTCAAATTTTACGTCATTGTTCAAGTGCATCACATTTCACGTCATATTTTAAAGTTTTAATTGAGATATCAAAAATCTAAGACCGCTACTAGACTGTGCTCGTCTTCTGCTTTCACATGACACCTCTGACTCAATTTTTTTTTTCCAAATCCCAAAAAACAGCAAGTCTATAGACCAGGATTTTCGAGCCCTTTTCCGAAATTTAAACGTGAATAGCTCTTGAACTAATAAAGATACAGTCGCCCACATTTGATTTTCGGAAAAAAAATTTTTTTCTCGATTTTTTGGTCTTTTGTAATTTACAAAATGTGCTCCACAAATGGAGATATGGACACAAATTTGGTACAATTATTGTTCAGAATCCCAGGGGCACGAATCCGGTGTCCGTTTTTCGAAATTCCTATTAACTTCGATTTTATGACGTGTCAAATTTTACGGCATTGTTCAAGTGCATCACATTTCACGTCATATTTTAAAGTTTTAATTGACATATCAAACATCTAAGACCGCTACTGAACTGTGCTCGTCTTCTGCTTTCACGTGACACCTCTAACTCAAATTTTTTTTCCAAATCCCAAAAAACAGCAAGTCTTATAGACCAGGATTTTCGTGCCCTTTTCCAAATTTTAAACGTGAATAGCTCTTGAACTAATAAAGATACAGTCGCCCACATTTGATTTCCGGAAGGCTAATTTTTTTCTCGATTTTTTGGTCTTTTGTAATTTACAAAATGTGCTCCACAAACGGAGATATAGACACTTTTATTTTTCAAAAGACGGACAAAACCAGGGCTAGTTGACAAATGACCATCATCGATTTTAATTAAACTTGGTAAAATTATTGTTCAGAATCCCAGGGGCACGAATCCGGTGTCCGTTTTTCGAAATTCCTATATATTTCGATTTTATGACGTGTCAAAGTTTACGTCATTGTTGAAGGTGCATCATATTTCACGTCATATTTTAAAGTTTTAATTGAGATATCAAAAATCTAAGACCGCTACTAGACTGTGCTCGTCTTCTGCTTTCACATGACACCTCTGACTCAAATTTTTTTTCCAAATCACAAAAAACAGCAAGTCTATAGACCAGGATTTTCGAGCCATTTTCCAAAATTTAAACGTGAATAGCTCTTGAACTAATAAAGATACAGTCGCCCACATTTGATTTTCGGAAAGCTAATTTTTTTCTCGATTTTTTGGTCTTTTGTAATTTACAAAATGTGCTCCACAAACGGAGATATGGACACTTTTATTTTTCAAAAAACGGCCAAAACCAGGGCTAGTTGACAAATGACCATCATCGATTTTAATTAAACTTGGTAAAATTATTGTTCAGAATCCCAGGGGCGCGAATCCGGTGTCCGCTTTTCGAAAATCCTATATATTTCGATTTTATGACGTGTCAAAGTTTACGTCATTGTTGAAGGTGCATCATATTTCACGTCATATTTTAAAGTTTTAATTGAGATATCAAAACTCTAAGACCGCTCTTAGACTGTGCTCATCTTCTGCTTTCACATGACACCTCTAACTCAAATTTTTTTTCCAAATCCCAAAAAACAGCAAGTCTATAGACCAGGATTTTCGAGCTCTTTTCCAAATTTTAAACGTGAATAGCTCTTGAACTAATAAAGATACAGTCGCCCACATTTGATTTTCGGAAAGCTAATTTTTTTCTCGATTTTTTGGTCTTTTGTTATTTACAAAATGTGCTCCACAAATGGAGATATGGACACTTTTATTTTTCAAAAAACGGCCAAATCCAGGGCTAGTTGACAAATGACCGTCAGCGATTTTAATTAAATTTGGTACAATTATTGTTCAGAATCCCAGGGGCACGAATCCGGTGTCCGTTTTTCGAAATTCCTATTAACTTCGATTTTATGACGTGTCAAATTTTACGTCATTGTTCAAGTGCATCACATTTCACGTCATATTTTAAAGTTTTAATTGACATATCAAACATCTAAGACCGCTACTGAACTGTGCTCGTCTTCTGCTTTCACGTGACACCTCTAACTCAATTTTTTTTTCCAAATCCCAAAAGCAGCGAGTCTATAGACCAGGATTTTCGTGCCCTTTTCCAAATTTTAAACGTGAATAGCTCTTGAACAAATAAAGATACAGTCGCCCATATTTGATTTTCGGAAAGCCATTTTTTTCTCGATTTTTTGTCTTTTGTAACTTACAAAATGTGCTCAACAAACGGAGATATGGACACTTTTATTTTTCAAAAAACGGCCAAAACCAGGGCTAGTTGACAAATGACCATCATCGATTTTAATTAAATTTGGTAAAATTATTGTTCAGAATCCCAGGGGCACGAATCCGGTGTCCGTTTTTTGAAATTCCTATATATTTCGATTTTATGACGTGTCGAAGTTTACGTCATTGTTGAAGGTGCATCATATTTCACGTCATATTTTAAAGTTTTAATTGAGATATCAAAAATCTAAGACCGCTACTAGACAGTGCTCGTCTTCTGCTTTCACATGACACCTCTAACTCAATTTTTTTTCCAAATCCCAAGAAACAGCAAGTCTATAGACCAGGATTTTCGAGCCATTTTCCAAAATTTAAACGTGAATAGCTCTTGAACTAATAAAGATACAGTCGCCCACATTTGATTTTCGGAAAGCTAATTTTTTTCTCGATTTTTTGGTCTTTTGTAATTTACAAAATGTGCTCCACAAACGGAGATATGGACACTTTTATTTTTCAAAAAACGGCCAAAACCAGGGCTAGTTGACAAATGACCATCATCGATTTTAATTAAACTTGGTAAAATTATTGTTCAGAATCCCAGGGGCACGAATCCGGTGTCCGCTTTTCGAAAATCCTATATATTTCGATTTTATGACGTGTCAAAGTTTACGTCATTGTTGAAGGTGCATCATATTTCACGTCATATTTTAAAGTTTTAATTGAGATATCAAAACTCTGGGGCCGCTCTTAGACTGTGCTCATCTTCTGCTTTCACATGACACCTCTAACTCAAATTTTTTTTCCAAATCCCAAAAAACAGCAAGATTTTCGAGCTCTTTTCCAAACTTTAAACGTGAATAGCTCTTGAACTAATAAAGATACAGTCGCCCACATTTGATTTTCGGAAAGCTAATTTTTTTCTCGATTTTTTGGTCTTTTGTTATTTACAAAATGTGCTCCACAAATGGAGATATGGACACTTTTATTTTTCAAAAAACGGCCAAATCCAGGGCTAGTTGACAAATGACCGTCAGCGATTTTAATTAAATTTGGTACAATTATTGTTCAGAATCCCAGGGGCACGAATCCGGTGTCCGTTTTTCGAAATTCCTATTAACTTCGATTTTATGACGTGTCAAATTTTACGTCATTGTTCAAGTGCATCACATTTCACGTCATATTTTAAAGTTTTAATTGACATATCAAACATCTAAGACCGCTACTGAACTGTGCTCGTCTTCTGCTTTCACGTGACACCTCTAACTCAATTTTTTTTTCCAAATCCCAAAAGCAGCGAGTCTATAGACCAGGATTTTCGTGCCCTTTTCCAAATTTTAAACGTGAATAGCTCTTGAACAAATAAAGATACAGTCGCCCATATTTGATTTTCGGAAAGCCATTTTTTTCTCGATTTTTTGTCTTTTGTAACTTACAAAATGTGCTCAACAAACGGAGATATGGACACTTTTATTTTTCAAAAAACGGCCAAAACCAGGGCTAGTTGACAAATGACCATCATCGATTTTAATTAAATTTGGTAAAATTATTGTTCAGAATCCCAGGGGCACGAATCCGGTGTCCGTTTTTTGAAATTCCTATATATTTCGATTTTATGACGTGTCGAAGTTTACGTCATTGTTGAAGGTGCATCATATTTCACGTCATATTTTAAAGTTTTAATTGAGATATCAAAAATCTAAGACCGCTACTAGACAGTGCTCGTCTTCTGCTTTCACATGACACCTCTAACTCAATTTTTTTTCCAAATCCCAAAAAACAGCGAGTCTATAGCCCAGGATTTTCGAGCCCATTTCCAAATTTTAAACGTGAATAGCTCTTGAACTAATAAAGATACAGTCGCCCACATTTGATTTTCGGAAGGCTAATTTTTTTCTCGATTTTTTGGTCTTTTGTAATTTACAAAATGTGCTCCACAAACGGTGATATGGACACTTTCATTTTTCAAAAAACGGCCAAAACCAGGGCTAGTTGACAAATGACCATCATCGATTTTAATTCAATTTGGTACAATTATTGTTCAGAATCCCAGGAGCACGAATCGGATTTTCGGAAAGCTGATTTTTTTCTCGATTTTTTGGTTATCTGTAATTTACAAAATGTGCTCCACAAACGGTGATATGGACACTTTTATTTTTCAAAAAAACGGCCAAAACCAGGGCTAGTTGACAAATGACCATCATCGATTTTAATTAAACTTGGTAAAATTATGGTTCAGAATCCCAAGGGCACGAATCCGGTATCCGTTTTTCGAAATTCCTATATATTTCGATTTTATGACGTGTCAAAGTTTACGTCATTGTTGAAGGTGCATCATATTTCACGTCATATTTTAAAGTTTTAATTGAGATATCAAAAATCTAAGACCGCTACTAGACTGTACTCTTCTGCTTTCACATGACACCTCTAACTCAATTTTTTTTTTCGAAATCCCATAAAACAGCAAGTCTATAGACCAGGATTTTCGAGCCCTTTTCCAAACTTTGAACGTTAAAAGCTCTTGAACTAATAAAGATACATTCGCCCACATTGGATTTTCGGAAAGCTAATTTTTTTCTCCATTTTTTGGTCATTTGTAATTTACAAAATGTGCTCCACAAACGGTGATATGGACACTTTTATTTTTCAGAAAACGGCCAAAACCAGGGCTAGTTGTCAAATGACCATCATCGATTTTAATTAAATTTGGCAAAATTATTGTTTAGAACCCCAGGGGCACGAATCCGGTGTCCGTTTTTCGAAATACCTATTAACTCCGATTTTATGACGTGTCAAATTTTATCGTCATTGTTGCAAGTGCATCACATTTCACGTCAAATTTTAAAGTTTTAATTGACATATCAAAAATCTAAGACCGCTACTGAACTGTGCTCCTCTTGTGCTTTCACGTGACACCTCTAACTCAATTTTTTTTCCAAATCCCAAAAAACAGCAAGTCTAGACCAGGATTTTCGAGCCCTTTCCCAAATTTTAAACGTGAATAGCTCTTGAACTAATAAAGATACAGTCGCCCACATTTGATTTTCGGAAAGCTAATTTTTTCTCGATTTTTTGGTCTTTTGTAATTTACAAAATGTGCTCCACAAACGGAGATATTGACACTTTTAGTTTTCAAAAAACGGCCAAAACCAGGGCTAGTTGACAAATGACCATCGTCGATTTTAATTAAACTTGGTAAAATTATTGTTCAGAATCCCAGGGGCACGAATCGGGCGTCCGTTTTTCGAAATTCCTATATATTTCGATTTTATGACGTGTCAAAGTTTACGTCATTGTTGAAGGTGCATCTTATTTCACGCATATTTTAAAGTTTTAATTGATATATCAAAAATCTAAGACCGCTACTAGACTGTGCTAGTCTTCTGCTTTCACATGACACCTCCAACTCAATTTTTTTTCCAAATCCAAAAAAACAGCAAGTCTATAGACCAGGATTTTCGAGCCCTTTTCCAAATTTTAAACGTGAATAGCTCTTGAACTAATAAAGATACAGTCGCCCACATTTGATTTTCGGAAAGCTAATTTTTTTCTCGATTTTTTGGTCTTTTGTAATTTACAAAATGTGCTCCACAGACGCAGATATGGACACTTTCATTTTTCAAAAAACGGCCAGGCCCAGGGCTAGCTGACAAATGACCATCATCGATTTTAATTCAATTTGGTACAATTATTGTTCAGAATCCCAGGGGCACGAATCCGGTGTCCGTTTTTCGAAATTCCTATATATTTCGATTTTATGACGTGTCAAAGTTTACGTCATTGTTGAAGGTGCATCATATTTCACGTCATATTTTAAAGTTTTAATTGAGATATCAAAAATCTAAGACCGCTACTAGACTGTACTCCTCTTCTGCTTTCACATGACACCTCTAACTCAATTTTTTTTTCGAAATCCCATAAAACAGCAAGTCTATAGACCAGGATTTTCGAGCCCTTTTCCAAACTTTGAACGTTAAAAGCTCTTGAACTAATAAAGATACATTCGCCCACATTGGATTTTCGGAAAGCTAATTTTTTTCTCCATTTTTTGGTCATTTGTAATTTACAAAATGTGCTCCACAAACGGAGATATTGACACTTTTAGTTTTCAAAAAACGGCCAATACCAGGGTTAGTTGTCCAATGACCATCATCGATTTTAATTAAATTTGGCAAAATTATTGTTTAGAACCCCAGGGGCACGAATACGGTGTCCGTTTTTCGAAATACCTATTAACTCCGATTTTATGACGTGTCAAATTTTATCGTCAATGTTGCAAGTGTATCACATTTCACGTCAAATTTTAAAGTTTTAATTGACATATCAAAAATCTAAGACCGCTACTGAACTGTGCTCCTCTTGTGCTTTCACGTAACACCTCTAACTCAATTTTTTTTTTCCAAATCCCAAAAAACAGCAAGTCTAGACCAGGATTTTCGAGCCCTTTTCCAAATTTTAAACGTGAATAGCTCTTGAACTAATAAAGATACAGTCGCCCACATTTGATTTTCGGAAAGCTAATTTTTTCTCGATTTTTTGGTCTTTTGTAATTTACAAAATGTGCTCCACAAACGGAGATATTGACACTTTTAGTTTTCAAAAAACGGCCAAAACCAGGGCTAGTTGACAAATGACCATCGTCGATTTTAATTAAACTTGGTAAAATTGTTGTTCAGAATCCCAGGGGCACGAATCGGGTGTCCGTTTTTCGAAATTCCTATATATTTCGATTTTATGACGTGTCAAAGTTTACGTCATTGTTGAAGGTGCATCTTATTTCACGCATATTTTAAAGTTTTAATTGAGATATCAAAAATCTAAGACCGCTACTAGACTGTGCTGGTCTTCTGCTTTCACGTGGCACCTCCAACTCAATTTTTTTTCCAAATCCAAAAAAACAGCAAGTCTATAGACCAGGATTTTCGAGCCCTTTTCCAAA
This sequence comes from Mantis religiosa, assembly GCA_030765055.1. Classification (NCBI taxonomy): domain Eukaryota; kingdom Metazoa; phylum Arthropoda; class Insecta; order Mantodea; family Mantidae; genus Mantis; species Mantis religiosa. Next base: position 20,684,079 of record CM060960.1, on the reverse strand, counting down.
TTTTAAACGTGAATAGCCTTTGAACTAATAAAGATACAGTCGCCCACATTTGATTTTCGGAAAGCTAATTTTTTTCTCGATTTTTTGGTCTTTTGTAATTTACAAAATGTGCTCCACAGACGCAGATATGGACACTTTCATTTTTCAAAAAACGGCCAGGACCAGGGCTAGCTGACAAATGACCATCACCGATTTTAATTCAATTTGGTACAATTATTGTTCAGAATCCCAGGGGCACGAATCCGGTGTCCGTTTTTCGAAATTCCTATATATTTCGATTTTATGACGTGTCAAAGTTTACGTCATTGTTGAAGGTGCATCATATTTCACGTCATATTTTAAAGTTTTAATTGAGATATCAAAAATCTAAGACCGCTACTAGACTGTACTCGTCTTCTGCTTTCACATGACACCTCTAACTCAAATTTTTTTCCAAATCCCAAATAACTGCAAGTCCAGGACTTTCGAACCCTTTTCCAAACTTTGAACGTCAAAAGCTCTTGAACTAATAAAGATACAGTCGCCCACATTGGATTTTCGGAAAGCTGATTTTTTTCTCGATTTTTTGGTTATCTGTAATTTACAAAATGTGCTCCACAAACGGTGATATGGACACTTTCATTTTTCAAAAAACGGCCAAAAATTGGGCTAGTTGACAAATGACCATCATCGATTTTAATTCAATTTGGTACAATTATTGTTCAGAATCCCAGGAGCACGAATCGGATTTTCGGAAAGCTGATTTTTTTCTCGATTTTTTGGTTATCTGTAATTTACAAAATGTGCTCCACAAACGGTGATATGGACACTTTCATTTTTCAAAAAACGGCCAAAACCAGGGCTAGTTGACAAATGACCATCATCGATTTTAATTCAATTTGGTACAATTATTGTTCAGAATCCCAGGAGCACGAATCCGGTGTCCGTTTTTTGAAATTCCTATATATTTCGATTTTATGACGTGTCAAAGTTTACGTCATTGTTGAAGGTGCATCATATTTCACGTCATATTTTAAAGTTTTAATTGAGATATCAAAAATCTAAGACCGCTACTAGACTGTACCCGTCTTCTGCTTTCACATGACACCTCTAACTCAAATTTTTTTTCCAAATCCCAAAAAAACTGCTTTCGAACCCTTTTCCAAACTTTGAACGTTAAAAGCTGTTGAACTAATAAAGATACAGTCGCCCACATTGGATTTTCGGAAAGCTAATTTTTTTCTCGATTTTTTGGTTATCTGTAATTTACAAAATGTGCTCCAAAAACGGTGATATGGACACTTTTATTTTTCAAAAAACGGCCAAAGCCAGGGCTAGTTGACAAATGACCATCATCGATTTTAATTAAACTTGGTAACATTATTGTTCAGAATCCCAGGGGCACGAATCGGGTGTCCGTTTTTCGAAATTCCTATATATTTCGATTTTATGACGTGTCAAAGTTTACGTCATTGTTGAAGGTGCATCATATTTCACGTCATATTTTAAAGTTTTAATTGAGATATCAAAAATCTAAGACCGCTACTAGACTGTACTCGTCTTCTGCTTTCACATGACACCTCTAACTCAAATTTTTTTTCGAAATCCCAAAAAACAGCAAGTAGACCAGGATTTTCGAGCCCTTTTCCAAAATTTGAACGTTAAAAGCTCTTGAACTAATAAAGATACAGTCGCACACATTGGATTTTCGGAAAGCTAATTTTTTTCTCGATTTTTTGGTTATTTGTAATTTACAAAATGTGCTCCACAAGCGGTGATATGGACACTTTTATTTTTCAAAAAACGGCCAAAACCAGGGCAAGTTGACAAATGACCATCATCGATTTTAATTAAATTTGGTACAATTATTTTTCAGAACCCCAGGGGCACGAATCCGGTGTCCGTTTTTCGAAATTCCTATATATTTCGATTTTATGACGTGTCAAAGTTTACGTCATTGTTGAAGGTGCATCATATTTCACGTAATATTTTAAAGTTTTAATTGAGATATCTAAAATCTAAGACCGCTACTAGACTGTACTCGTTTTCTGCTTTCACATGACACCTCTAACTCAAATTTTTTTTCGAAATCCCAAAAAACAGCAAGTCTATAGACCAGGATTTTCGAGCCCTTTTCCAAACTTTGAACGTTAAAAGCTCTTGAACTAATAAAGATACAGTCGCCCACATTGGATTTTCGGAAAGCTAATTTTTTTCTCGATTTTTTGGTTTTTTGTAATTTACAAAATGTGCTCCACAAACGGAGATATGGACACCTTTACTTTTCAAAAAACGGCCAAAACCAGGGCTAGTTGTCAAATGACCATCATCGATTTTAATTAAATTTGGCAAAATTATTGTTCAGAATCGCAGGGGCACGAATCCGGTGACCGTTTTTCGAAATTCCTATATATTTCGATTTTATGACGTGTCAAATTTTACGTCATTGTTGAAGGTGCATCATATTTCACGTCATATTTTAAAGTTTTAATTGAGATATCAAAAATCTAAGACCGCTACTAGACTGTACTCCTCTTCTGCTTTCACATGACACCTCTAACTCAATTTTTTTCGAAATCCCAAAAAACAGCAAGACCAGGATTTTCGAGCCCTTTTCCAAACTTTGAACGTTAAAACCTCTTGAACTAATAAAGATACTGTCGCCCACATTGGATTTTCGGAAAGCTAATTTTTTTCTCCATTTTTTGGTCTTTTGTAATTTACAAAATGTGCTCCACAAACGGAGATATGGACACTTTAATTTTCAAAAAACGGCCAAAACCAGGGCTAGTTGTCAAATGACCATCATCGATTTTAATTAAATTTGGCAAAATTATTGCTCGGAACCCCAGGGGCACGAAACCGGTGTCCGTTTCTCGAAATACCTATTAACTCCGATTTTATGACGTGTCAAATTTTTCGTCAATGTTGCAAGTGCATCACATTTCACGTCAAATTTTAAAGTTTTAATTGACATATCAAAAATCTAAGACCGCTACTGAACTGTGCTCGTCTTGTGCTTTCACATGACACCTCCAACTTAAATTTTTTTGCAAATCCCAAAAAACAGTAAGTCTATAGACCAGGATTTACGAGCCCTTTTCCAAAGTTTTAAACGTGAATAGCTCTTGAACTAATAAAGATACAGTCGCCCACATTTGATTTTCGGAAAGCTAATTTTTTTCTCGATTTTTTGGTCTTTTGTAATTTACAAAATGTGCTCCACAGACGCAGATATGGACACTTTCATTTTTCAAAAAACGGCCAAACCCAGGGCTAGTTGTCAAATGACCATCATCGATTTTAATTAAATTTGGCAAAATTATTGTTCAGAACCCCAGGGGCACGAATCCGGTGTCCGTTTTTCGAAATACCTATTAACTCCGATTTTATGACGTGTCAAAATTTACGTCATTGTTGCAAGTGCATCACATTTCACGTCAAATTTTAAAGTTTTAATTGACATATCAAAAATCTAAGACCGCTACTGAACTGTGCCCGTCTTGTGCTTTCACATGACACCTCCAACTCAATTTGTTTTTCCAAATCCCAAAAAACAGCAGGTCTATAGACCAGGATTTTCGAGCCCTTTTCCAAATTTTAAACGTGAATAGCTCTTGAACTAATAAAGATACAGTCGCCCACATTTGATTTTCGGAAAGCTAATTTTTTTCTCGATTATTTGGTCTTTTGTAATTTACAAAATGTGCTCCACAAACGGAGATATTGACACTTTTAGTTTTCAAAAAACGGCCAAAACCAGGGCTAGTTGACAAATGACCATCGTCGATTTTAATTAAACTTGGTAAAATTATTGTTCAGAATCCCAGGGGCACGAATCGGGTGTCCGTTTTTCGAAATTCCTATATATTTCGATTTTATGACGTGTCAAAGTTTACGTCATTGTTGAAGGTGCATCTTATTTCACGTCATATTTTAAAGTTTTAATTGAGATATCAAAAATCTAAGACCGCTACTAGACTGTGCTGGTCTTCTGTTTTCACATGACACCTTCAACTCAATTTTTTTTCCAAATCCAAAAAAATAGCAAGTCTATAGACCAGGATTTTCGAGCCCTTTTCCAAATTTTAAACGTGAATAGCTCTTGAACTAATAACGATACAGTCGCCCACATTTGATTTTCGGAAAGCTAATTTTTTTCTCCATTTTTTGGTCGTTTGTAATTTACAAAATGTGCTCCACAAACGGAAATATTGACACTTTTAGTTTTCAAAAAACGGCCAAAACCAGGGCTAGTTGAGAAATGACCATCGTCGATTTTAATTCAATTTGGTACAATTATTGTTCAGAATCCCAGGAGCACGAATCCGGTGTCCGTTTTTCGAAATTCCTATACATTTCGATTTTATGACGTGTCAAAGTTTACGTCATTGTTGAAGGTGCATCATATTTCACGTAATATTTTAAAGTTTTAATTGAGATATCTAAAATCTAAGACCGCTACTAGACTGTACTCGTCTTCTGCTTTCACATGACACCTCCAACTCAATTTTTTTTTCCAAATCCAAAAAAACAGCCCTTTTCCAAATTTTAAACGTGAATAGCTCTTGAACTAATAAAGATACAGTCGCCCACATTGGATTTTCGGAAAGCTAATTTTTTTCTCGATTTTTTGGTCTTTTGTAATTTACAAAATGTGCTCCACAGACGGAGATATGGACACTTTCATTTTTCAAAAAACGGCCAAGCCCAGGGCTAGTTGACAAATGACCATCATCGATTTTAATTCAATTTGGTACAATTATTGTTCAGAATCCCAGGAGCACGAATCCGGTGTCCGTTTTTTGAAATTCCTATATATTTCGATTTTATGACGTGTCAAAGTTTACGTCATTGTTGAAGGTGCATCATATTTCACGTCATATTTTAAAGTTTTAATTGAGATATCAAAAATCTAAGACCGCTACTAGACTGTACCCGTCTTCTGCTTTCACATGACACCTCTAACTCAAATTTTTTTTCCAAATCCCAAAAAAACTGCTTTCGAACCCTTTTCCAAACTTTGAACGTTAAAAGCTGTTGAACTAATAAAGATACAGTCGCCCACATTGGATTTTCGGAAAGCTAATTTTTTTCTCGATTTTTTGGTTATCTGTAATTTACAAAATGTGCTCCAAAAACGGTGATATGGACACTTTTATTTTTCAAAAAACGGCCAAAGCCAGGGCTAGTTGACAAATGACCATCATCGATTTTAATTAAACTTGGTAACATTATTGTTCAGAATCCCAGGGGCACGAATCGGGTGTCCGTTTTTCGAAATTCCTATATATTTCGATTTTATGACGTGTCAAAGTTTACGTCATTGTTGAAGGTGCATCATATTTCACGTCATATTTTAAAGTTTTAATTGAGATATCAAAAATCTAAGACCGCTACTAGACTGTACTCGTCTTCTGCTTTCACATGACACCTCTAACTCAAATTTTTTTTCGAAATCCCAAAAAACAGCAAGTAGACCAGGATTTTCGAGCCCTTTTCCAAAATTTGAACGTTAAAAGCTCTTGAACTAATAAAGATACAGTCGCACACATTGGATTTTCGGAAAGCTAATTTTTTTCTCGATTTTTTGGTTATTTGTAATTTACAAAATGTGCTCCACAAGCGGTGATATGGACACTTTTATTTTTCAAAAAACGGCCAAAACCAGGGCAAGTTGACAAATGACCATCATCGATTTTAATTAAATTTGGTACAATTATTTTTCAGAACCCCAGGGGCACGAATCCGGTGTCCGTTTTTCGAAATTCCTATATATTTCGATTTTATGACGTGTCAAAGTTTACGTCATTGTTGAAGGTGCATCATATTTCACGTAATATTTTAAAGTTTTAATTGAGATATCTAAAATCTAAGACCGCTACTAGACTGTACTCGTTTTCTGCTTTCACATGACACCTCTAACTCAAATTTTTTTTCGAAATCCCAAAAAACAGCAAGTCTATAGACCAGGATTTTCGAGCCCTTTTCCAAACTTTGAACGTTAAAAGCTCTTGAACTAATAAAGATACAGTCGCCCACATTGGATTTTCGGAAAGCTAATTTTTTTCTCGATTTTTTGGTTTTTTGTAATTTACAAAATGTGCTCCACAAACGGAGATATGGACACCTTTACTTTTCAAAAAACGGCCAAAACCAGGGCTAGTTGTCAAATGACCATCATCGATTTTAATTAAATTTGGCAAAATTATTGTTCAGAATCGCAGGGGCACGAATCCGGTGACCGTTTTTCGAAATTCCTATATATTTCGATTTTATGACGTGTCAAATTTTACGTCATTGTTGAAGGTGCATCATATTTCACGTCATATTTTAAAGTTTTAATTGAGATATCAAAAATCTAAGACCGCTACTAGACTGTACTCCTCTTCTGCTTTCACATGACACCTCTAACTCAATTTTTTTCGAAATCCCAAAAAACAGCAAGACCAGGATTTTCGAGCCCTTTTCCAAACTTTGAACGTTAAAACCTCTTGAACTAATAAAGATACTGTCGCCCACATTGGATTTTCGGAAAGCTAATTTTTTTCTCCATTTTTTGGTCTTTTGTAATTTACAAAATGTGCTCCACAAACGGAGATATGGACACTTTAATTTTCAAAAAACGGCCAAAACCAGGGCTAGTTGTCAAATGACCATCATCGATTTTAATTAAATTTGGCAAAATTATTGCTCGGAACCCCAGGGGCACGAAACCGGTGTCCGTTTCTCGAAATACCTATTAACTCCGATTTTATGACGTGTCAAATTTTTCGTCAATGTTGCAAGTGCATCACATTTCACGTCAAATTTTAAAGTTTTAATTGACATATCAAAAATCTAAGACCGCTACTGAACTGTGCTCGTCTTGTGCTTTCACATGACACCTCCAACTTAAATTTTTTTGCAAATCCCAAAAAACAGTAAGTCTATAGACCAGGATTTACGAGCCCTTTTCCAAAGTTTTAAACGTGAATAGCTCTTGAACTAATAAAGATACAGTCGCCCACGTTTGATTTTCGGAAAGCTAATTTTTTTCTCGATTTTTTGGTCTTTTGTAATTTACAAGATGTGCTCCACAAACGGAGATATTGACACTTTGATTTTCAAAAACGGCCAAAACCAGGGCTGGTTGACAAATGACCATCATCGATTTTAATTAAACTTGGTAAAATTATTGTTCAGAATCCCAGGGGCACGAATCGGGTGTCCGTTTTTCGAAATTCCTATTAACTTCGATTTTATGACGTGTCAAAGTTTACGTCATTGTTGAAGGTGCATCATATTTCACGTCATATTTTAATGTTTTAATTGAGATATCAAAAATCTAAGACCGCTACTAGACTGTACTCGTCTTCTGCTTTCACATGACACCTCTAACTCAAATTTTTTTTCGAAATCCCAAAAATCAGCAAGTCTATAGACCAGGATTTTCGAGCCCTTTTCCAAACTTTGAACGTTAAAAGCTCTTGAACTAATAAAGATACAGTCGCCCACATTGGATTTTCGGAAAGCTAATTTTTTTCTCGATTTTTTGGTTATTTGTAATTTACAAAACGTGCTCCACAAACGGTGATATGGACACTTTTATTTTTCAGAAATCGGCCAAACCCAGGGCTAGTTGACTAATGACCATCATCGATTTTAATTAAATTTGGTACAGTTATTGTTCAGAATCCCAGGGGCACGAATCCGGTGTCCGTTTTTCGAAAATCCTATATATTTCGATTTTATGACGTGTCAAAGTTTACGTCATTGTTGAAGGTGCATCATATTTCACGTCATATTTTAATGTTTTAATTGAGATATCAAAAATCTAAGACCGCTACTAGACTGTGCTCGTCTTCTGCTTTCACATGACATCTCTAACTCAAATTTTTTTTCCAAATCCCAAAAAACAGCTAGTCTATAGACCAGGATTTTCGAGCCCTTTTCCAAACTTTGAACGTTAAAAGCTCTTGAACTAATAAAGATGCAGTCGCCCACATTGGATTTTCGGAAAGCTAATATTTTTCTCGATTTTTTGGTTGTTTGTAATTTACAAACTGTGCTCCACAAACGGTGATATGGACACTTTTATTTTTCAGAAAACGGGCAAACCCAGGGCTAGTTGACAAATGACCATCATCGATTTTAATTAAATTTGGTACAGTTATTGTTCAGAATCCCAGTGGCACGAATCCAGTGTCCGTTTTTCGAAATTCCTATATATTTCGATTTTATGACGTGTCAAAGTTTACGTCATTGTCTAAGGTGCATCATATTTCACGTCATATTTTAATGTTTTAATTGAGATATCAAAAATCTAAGACCGCTACTAGACTGTGCTCGTCTTCTGCTTTCACATGACATCTCTAACTCAAATTTTTTTTCCAAATACCAAAAAACAGCGAGTCTATAGACCAGGATTTTCGAGCCCTTTTCCAAACTTTGAACGTTAAAAGCTCTTGAACTAATAAAGATACAGTCGCCCACATTGTATTTTCGAAAAGCTAATTTTTTTCTCGATTTTTTGGTTATTTGTAATTTACAAAATGTGCTCCACAAACGGTGATATGGACACTTTTATTTTTCAGAAAACGGCCAAACCCAGGGCTAGTTGACAAATGACCATCATCGATTTTAATTAAATTTGGTACAGTTATTGTTCAGAATCCCAGGGGCACGAATCCGGTGTCCGTTTTTCGAAATTCCTATATATTTCGATTTTATGACGTGTCAAAGTTTACGTCATTGTTGAAGGTGCATCATATTTCACGTCATATTTTAATGTTTTAATTGAGATATCAAAAATCTAAGACCGCTACTAGACTGTGCTCGTCTTCTGCTTTCACATGACATCTCTAACTCAAATTTTTTTTCCGAATCCCAAAACACAGCAAGGATTTTCGAGCCCTGTTCCAAACTTTGAACGTTAAAAGCTCTTGAACTAATAAAGATACAGTCGCCCACATTGGATTTTCGGAAAGCTTATTTTTTTCTCGATTTTTTGGTTATTTGTAATTTACAAAATGTGCTCCACAAACGGTGATATGGACACTTTTATTTTTCAGAAAACGACCAAACCCAGGGCTAGTTGACAAATGACCATCATCGATTTTAATTAAATTTGGTACAGTTATTGTTCAGAATCCCAGGGGCACGAATCCGGTGTCCGTTTTTCGAAATTCCTATATATTTCAATTTTATGACGTGTCAAAGTTTACGTCATTGTTGAAGTTGCATCATATTTCACGTCATATTTTAATGTTTTAATTGAGATATCAAAAATCTAAGACCGCTACTAGACTGTGCTCGTCTTCTGCTTTCACATGACACCTCTAACTCAATTTTTTTTTCCAAATCCCAAAAAACAGCAAGTCTATAGACTAAGTATTTTCGAGCCCTTTTCCAAATTTTAAACGTGAATAGCTCTTGAACTAATAAAGATACAGTCGCCCACGTTTGATTTTCGAAAAGCTAATTTTTTTCTCGATTTTTTGGTTATTTGTAATTTACAAAATGTGCTCCACAAACGGAGATATGGACACTTTGATTTTCAAAAACGGCCGAAACCAGGGCTGGTTGACAAATGACCATCATCGATTTTAATTAAACTTGGTAAAATTATTGTTCAGTATCCCAGGGGCACGAATCGGGTGTCCGTTTTTCGAAATTCCTATTAACTTCGATTTTATGACGTGTCAAAGTTTACGTCATTGTTGAAGGTGCATCATATTTCACGTCATATTTTAATGTTTTAATTGAGATATCAAAAATCTAAGACCGCTACTAGACTGTGCTCGTCTTCTGCTTTCACATGACATCTCAAACTCAAATTTTTTTTCCAAATCCCAAAAAACAGCTAGTCTATAGACCAGGATTTTCGAGCCCTTTTCCAAACTTTGAACGTTAAAAGCTCTTGAACTAATAAAGATACAGTCGCCCACATTGGATTTTCGGAAAGCTAATATTTTTCGCGATTTTTTGGTTGTTTGTAATTTACAAACTGTGCTCCACAAACGGTGATATGGACACTTTTATTTTTCAGAAAACGGGCAAACCCAGGGCTAGTTGACAAATGACCATCATCGATTTTAATTAAATTTGGTACAGTTATTGTTCAGAATCCCAGTGGCAGGAATCCGGTGTCCGTTTTTCGAAATTCCTATATATTTCGATTTTATGACGTGTCAAAGTTTACGTCATTGTCTAAGGTGCATCATATTTCTCGTCATATTTTAATGTTTTAATTGAGATATCAAAAATCTAAGACCGCTACTAGACTGTACTCGTCTTCTGCTTTCACATGACATCTCTAACTCAAATTTTTTTTCCGAATCCCAAAACACAGCAAGGATTTTCGAGCCCTGTTCCAAACTTTGAACGTTAAAAGCTCTTGAACTAATACAGATACAGTCGCCCACATAGGATTTTCGGAAAGCTTATTTTTTTCTCGATTTTTTGGTTATTTGTAATTTACAAAATGTGCTCCACAAACGGTGATATGGACACTTTTATTTTTCAGAAAACGGCCAAACCCAGGGCTAGTTGACAAATGACCATCATCGATTTTAATTAAATTTGGTACAGTTATTGTTCAGAATCCCAGGGGCACGAATCCGGTGTCCGTTTTTCGAAATTCCTATATATTTCAATTTTATGACGTGTCAAAGTTTACGTCATTGTTGAAGGTGCATCATATTTCACGTCATATTTTAATTTTTAATTGAGATATCAAAAATCTAAGACCGCTACTAGACTGTGCTCGTCTTCTGCTTTCACATGACACCTCTAACTCAAATTTTTTTTCCAAATCCCAAAAAACAGCAAGTCTATAGACCAGTATTTTCGAGCCCTTTTCCAAATTTTAAACGTGAATAGCTCTTGAACTAATAAAGATACAGTCGCCCACGTTTGATTTTCGGAAAGCTAATTTTTTTCTCGATTTTTTGGTCTTTTGTAATTTACAAGATGTGCTCCACAAACGGAGATATGGACACTTTGATTTTCAAAAACGGCCAAAACCAGGGCTGGTTGACAAATGACCATCATCGATTTTAATTAAACTTGGTAAAATTATTGTTCAGAATCCCAGGGGCACGAATCGGGTGTCCGTTTTTCGAAATTCCTATTAACTTCGATTTTATGACGTGTCAAAGTTTACGTCATTGTTGAAGGTGCATCATATTTCACGTCATATTTTAATGTTTTAATTGAGATATCAAAAATCTAAGACCGCTACTAGACTGTACTCGTCTTCTGCTTTCACATGACACCTCTAACTCAAATTTTTTTTCGAAATCCCAAAAATCAGCAGGATTTTCGAGCCCTTTTCCAAACTTTGAACGCTAAAAGCTCTTGAACTAATAAAGATACAGTCGCCCACATTGGATTTTCGGAAAGCTAATTTTTTTCTCGATTTTTTGGTTATTTGTAATTTACGAAATGTGCTCCACAAACGGTGATATGGACACTTTTATTTTTCAGAAATCGGCCAAACCCAGGGCTAGTTGACAAATGACCATCATCGATTTTAATTAAATTTGGTACAGTTATTATTCAGAATCCCAGGGGCACGAATCCGGTGTCCGTTTTTCGAAAATCCTATATATTTCGATTTTATGACGTGTCAAAGTTTAGGTCATTGTTGAAGGTGCATCATATTTCACGTCATATTTTAATGTTTTAATTGAGATATCAAAAATCTAAGACCGCTACTAGACTGTGCTCGTCTTCTGCTTTCACATGACATCTCTAACTCAAATTTTTTTTCCAAATCCCAAAAAACAGCTAGTCTATAGACCAGGATTTTCGAGCCCTTTTCCAAACTTTGAACGTTAAAAGCTCTTGAACTAATAAAGATGCAGTCGCCCACATTGGATTTTCGGAAAGCTAATATTTTTCTCGATTTTTTGGTTGTTTGTAATTTACAAACTGTGCTCCACAAACGGTGATATGGACACTTTTATTTTTCAGAAAACGGGCAAACCCAGGGCTAGTTGACAAATGACCATCATCGATTTTAATTAAATTTGGTACAGTTATTGTTCAGAATCCCAGTGGCACGAATCCGGTGTCCGTTTTTCGAAATTCCTATATATTTCGATATTATGACGTGTCAAAGTTTACGTCATTGTCTAAGGTGCATCATATTTCACGTCATATTTTAATGTTTTAATTGAGATATCAAAAATCTAAGACCGCTACTAGACTGTGCTCGTCTTCTGCTTTCACATGACATCTCTAACTCAAATTTTTTTTCCAAATCCCAAAAAACAGCGAGTCTATAGACCAGGATTTTCGAGCCCTTTTCCAAACTTTGAACGTTAAAAGCTCTTGAACTAATAAAGATACAGTCGCCCACATAGGATTTTCGGAAAGCTAATTTTTTTTCTCGATTTTTTGGTCTTTTGTAATTTACAAAATGTGCTCCACAAACGGAGATATGGACACTTTGATTTTCAAAATCGGCCAAACCCAGGGCTAGTTGACAAATGACCATCATCGATTTTAATTAAATTTGGTACAGTTATTGTTCAGAATCCCAGTGGCACGAATCCGGTGTCCGTTTTTCGAAATTCCTATATATTTCGATATTATGACGTGTCAAAGTTTACGTCATTGTCTAAGGTGCATCATATTTCACGTCATATTTTAATGTTTTAATTGAGATATCAAAAATCTAAGACCGCTACTAGACTGTGCTCGTCTTCTGCTTTCACATGACATCTCTAACTCAAATTTTTTTTCCAAATCCCAAAAAACAGCGAGTCTATAGACCAGGATTTTCGAGCCCTTTTCCAAACTTTGAACGTTAAAAGCTCTTGAACTAATAGAGATACAGTCGCCCACATTGGATTTTCGGAAAGCTAATTTTTTTTCGATTTTTGGGTTATTTGTAATTTACAAAATGTGCTCCACAAACGGTGATATGGACACTTTTATTTTTCAGAAAACGGCCAAACCCAGGGCTAGTTGACAAATGACCATCATCGATTTTAATTAAATTTGGTACTGTTATTTTTCAGAATCCCAGGGGCACGAATCCGGTGTCCGTTTTTCGAAATTCCTATTAACTCCGATTTTATGACGTGTCAAATTTTACGTCATTGTTGCAAGTGCATCATATTTCACGTCATATTTTAAAGTTTTAATTGAGATATCAAAAATCTAAGACCGCTACTAGACTGTACTCGTCCTCTGCTTTCACATGACACCTCTAACTCAAATTTTTTTTCGAAATCCCAAAAAACAGCGAGTCTATAGACCAGGATTTTCGAGCCCTTTTCCAAAATTTGAACGTTAAAAGCTCTTGAACTAATAAAGATACAGTCGCCCACATTGGATTTTCGGAAAGCTAATTTTTTTCTCGATTTTTTGTTATTTGTAATTTACAAAATGTGCTCCACAAACGGTGATATGGACACTTTTTTTTTTTTCAGAAAACGGACAAACCCAGGGCTAGTTGACAAATGACCATCATCGATTTTAATTAAATTTGGTAAAATTATTGTTCAGATTCCCAGGGGCACGAATCCGGTGTCCGTTTTTCGAAATTCCTATATATTTCGATTTTATGACGTGTCAAAGTTTACGTCATTGTTTAAGGTGCATCATATTTCACGTCATATTTTAATGTTTTAATTGAGATATCAAAAATCTAAGACCGCTACTAGACTGTGCTCGTCTTCTGCTTTCACATGACATCTCTAACTCAAATTTTTTTTCCGAATCCCAAAAAACAGCAAGGATTTTCGAGCCCTTTTCCAAACTTTGAACGTTAAAAGCTCTTGAACTAATAAATATACAGTCGCCCACATTGGATTTTAGGAAAGCTAATTTTTTTCTCGATTTTTTGGTTATTTGTAATTTACAAAATGTGCTCCACAAACGGTGATATGGACACTTTTATTTTTCAGAAAACGGCCAAACCCAGGGCTAGTTGACAAATGACCATCATCGATTTTAATTAAATTTGGTACAGTTATTGCTCAGAATCCCAGGGGCACGAATCCGGTGTCCGTTTTTCGAAATTCCTATATATTTCGATTTTATGACGTGTCAAAGTTTACGTCATTGTTGAAGGTGCATCATATTTCACGTCATATTTTAATGTTTTAATTGAGATATCAAAAATCTAAGACCGCTACTAGACTGTGCTCGTCTTCTGCTTTCACATGACACCTCTAACTCAAATTTTTTTTCCAAATCCCAAAAAACAGCAAGTCTATCGGCCAGGATTTTCGAGCCCTTTTCCAAACTTTGAACGTTAAAAGCTCTTGAACTAATAAAGATACAGTCGCCCACATTGGATTTTCGGAAAGCTAATTTTTTTCTCGATTTTTTTGTTGTTTGTAATTTACAAAATGTGCTCCACAAACGGTGATATGGACACTTTTATTTTTCAGAAAACGGCCAAACCCAGGGCTAGTTGACAAATGACCATCATCGATTTTAATTAAATATGGTACAGTTATTGTTCAGAATCCTAGGGGCACGAATCCGGTGTCCGTTTTTCGAAATTCCTATATATTTCGATTTTATGACGTGTCAAAGTTTACGTCATTGTTGAAGGTGCATCATATTTCACGTCATATTTTAATGTTTTGATTGAGATATCAAAAATCTAAGACCGCTACTAGACTGTGCTCATCTTCTGCTTTCACATGACACCTCTAACTAAAATTTTTTTTCCAAATCCCAAAAAACAGCAAGTCTATAGACCAGGATTTTCGAGCCCTTTTCCAAACTTTGAACGTTAAAAGTTCTTGAACTAATAAAGATGCAGTCGCCCACATTGGATTTTCGGAAAGCTAATATTTTTCTCGATTTTTTGCTTATTTGTAATTTACACAATGTGCTCCACAAACGGTGATATGGACACTTTTATTTTTCAGAAAACGGCCAAACCCAGGGCTAGTTGACAAATGACCATCATCGATTTTAATTAAATTTGGTAAAATTATTGTTCAGATTCCCAGGGGCACGAATCCGATGTCCGTTTTTCGAAATTCCTATATATTTCGATTTTATGACGTGTCAAAGTTTACGTCATTGTTTAAGGTGCACCATATTTCACGTCATATTTTAATGTTTTAATTGAGATATCAAAAATCTAAGACCGCTACTAGACTGTGCTCGTCTTCTGCTTTCACATGACATCTCTAACTCAAATTTTTTTTCCGAATCCCAAAAAACAGCAAGGATTTTCGAGCCCTTTTCCAAACTTTGAACGTTAAAAGCTCTTGAACTAATACAGATACAGTCGCCCACATTGGATTTTCGGAAAGCTAATTTTTTTCTCGATTTTTTGGTTATTTGTAATTTACAAAATGTGCTCCACAAACGGTGATATGGACACTTTTATTTTTCAGAAAACGGCCCAACCCAGGGCTAGTTGACAAATGACCATCATCGATTTTAATTAAATTTGGTACAGTTATTGCTCAGAATCCCAGGGGCACGAATCCGGTGTCCGTTTTTCGAAATTCCTATATATTTCGATTTTATGACGTGTCAAAGTTTTCGTCATTGTTGAAGGTGCATCATATTTCACGTCATATTTTAATGTTTTAATTGAGATATCAAAAATCTAAGACCGCTACTAGACTGTGCTCGTCTTCTGCTTTCACATGACACCTCTAACTCAAATTTTTTTTTCCAAATCCCAAAAAACTGCGAGTCTATAGACCAGGATTTTCGAGCCCTTTTCCAAACTTTGAACGTTAAAAGCTCTTGAACTAATAAAGATACAGTCGCCCACATTGGATTTTCGGAAAGCTAATTTTTTTCTCGATTTTTTGGTCTTTTGTAATTTACAAAATGTGCTCCACAAACGGTGATATGGACACTTTTATTTTTCAGAAAACGGCCAAACCCAGGGCTAGTTGACAAATAACCATCATCGATTTTAATTAAATTTGGTACAGTTATTTTTCAGAATCCCAGGGGCACGAATCCGGTGTCCGTTTTTCGAAATTCCTATATATTTCAATTTTATGACGTGTCAAAGTTTACGTCATTGTTGAATGTGCATCATATTTCACGTCATATTTTAATGTTTTAATTGAGATATCAAAAATCTAAGACCGCTACTAGACTGTGCTCGTCTTCTGCTTTCTCATGACACCTCTAACTCAAATTTTGATTCCAAATCCCAAAAAACAGCAACAGTATTTTCGAGCCCTTTTCCAAATTTTAAACGTGAATAGCTCTTGAACTAATAAAGATACAGTCGCCCACGTTTGATTTTCGGAAAGCTAATTTTTTTCTCGATTTTTTGGTCTTTAGCAATTTACAAAAGGTGCTCCACAAACGGTGATATGGACACTTTTATTTTTCAAAAAACGGCCAAAACCAGGGCTAGTTGACAAATGACCATCATCGATTTTAATTAAACTTGGTAAAATTATTGTTCAGATTCCCAGGGGCACGAATCGGGTGTCCGTTTTTCGAAATTCTTATTAACTTCGGTTTTATGACGTGTCAAAGTTTACGTCATTGTTGAAGGTGCATCATATTTCAAGTCATATTTTAAAGTTTTAATTGAGATATCAAAAATCTAAGACCGCTACTAGACTGTGCTCGTCTTCTGCTTTCACATGACACCTCTTACTCAAATTTTTTTCCAAATCCCAAAAAACAGCAAGTCTATAGACCAGGATTTTCGAGCCCTTTTCCAAACTTTGAACGTTAAAAGTTCTTGAACTAATAAAGATGCAGTCGCCCACATTGGATTTTCGGAAAGCTAATATTTTTCTCGATTTTTTGGTTATTTGTAATTTACAAAATGTGCTCCACAAACGGTGATATGGACACTTTTATTTTTCAGAAAACGGCCAAACCCAGGGCTAGTTGACAAATGACCATCATCGATTTTAATTAAACTTGGTAAAATTATTGTCCAGAATCCCAGGGGTACGAATCGGGTGTCCGTTTTTCGAAATTCCTATATATTTCGATTTTATGACGTGTCAAAGTTTACGTCATTGTTGAGGGTGCATCATATTTAACGTCATATTTTAATGTTTTAATTGAGATATCAAAAATCTAAGACCGCTACTAGACTGTAATCGTCTTCTGCTTTCACATGACACCTCTAACTCAATTTTTTTTCAAATCCCAAAAAACAGCAAGTCTATAGACCAGGATTTTCGAGCCCTTTTCCAAACTTTGAACGTTTAAAGCTCTTGAACTAATAAAGGTACAGTCGCCCACATTGGATTTTCGGAAAGCTAATTTTTTTTCTCGATTTTTTGGTTTTTTGTAATTTACAAAATGTCCTCCACAAACGGAGATATGGACACTTTTATTTTTCAAAAAAACGGCCAAAACCAGGGCTAGTTGACAAATGGCCATCATCGATTTTAATTAAACTTGGTAAAATTATTGTTCAGAATCCCCGGGGCACGAATCGGGTGTCCGTTTTTCGAAATTCCTATATATTTCGATTTTATGACGTGTCAAAGTTTACGTCATTGTTGAAGGTGCATCATATTTCACGTCATATTTTAATGTTTTAATTGAGATATCAAAAATCTAAGACCGATACTAGACTGTGCTCGTCTTCTGCTTTCACATGACACCTCTAACTCAAATTTTTTTTCCAAATCCCAAAAAACAGCAAGTCTATAGACCAGGATTTTCGAGCCCTTTTCCAAACTTTGAACGTTAAAAGCTCTTGAGCTAATAAAGATACAGTCGCCCACATTAGATTTTCGGAAAGCTAATTTTTTTCTCGATTTTTTGGTTATTTCTAATTTACAAAATGTGCTCCACAAACGGTGATATGGACACTTTTATTTTTCAGAAAACGGCCAAACCCAGGGCTAGTTGACAAATGACCATCATCGATTTTAATTAAATTTGGTACAGTTATTGTTCAGAATCCTAGGGGCACGAATCCGGTGTCCGTTTTTCGAAATTCCTATATATTTCGATTTTATGACGTGTCAAAGTTTACGTCATTGTTGAAGGTGCATCATATTTCACGTCATATTTTAATGTTTTAATTGAGATATCAAAAATCTAAGACCGCTACTAGACTGTGCTCGTCTTCTGCTTTCACATGACATCTCTAACTCAAATTTTTTTTCCGAATCCCAAAAAACAGCAAGGATTTTCGAGCCCTTTTCCAAACTTTGAACGTTAAAAGCTCTTGAACTAATAAAGATACAGTCGCCCACATTGGATTTTCGGAAAGCTAATTTTTTTCTCGATTTTTTGGTTATTTGTAATTTACAAAATGTGCTCCACAAACGGTGATATGGACACTTTTATTTTTCAGAAAACGGCCAAACCCAGGGCTAGTTGACAAATGACCATCATCGATTTTAATTAAATTTGGTACAGTTATTGCTCAGAATCCCAGGGGCACGAATCCGGTGTCCGTTTTTCGAAATTCCTATATATTTCGATTTTATGACGTGTCAAAGTTTACGTCATTGTTGAAGGTGCATCATATTTCACGTCATATTTTAATGTTTTAATTGAGATATCAAAAATCTAAGACCGGTACTAGACTGTGCTCGTCTTCTGCTTTCACATGACACCTCTAACTCAAATTTTTTTTCCAAATCCCAAAAAACAGCAAGCAAAACAGGATTTTCGAGCCCTTTTCCAAACTTTGAACGTTAAAAACTCTTGAACTTATAAAGATACAGTCGCCCACATTGGATTTTCGGAAAGCTAATCTTTTTCTCGATTTTTTGGTTATTTGTAATTTACAAAATGTGCTCCACAAACGGTGATATGGACACTTTTATTTTTCAGAAAACGGCCAAACCCAGGGCTAGTTGACAAATGACCATCATCGATTTTAATTAAATTTGGTACAGTTATTGGTCAGAATCCCAGGGGAACGAATCCGGTGTCCGTTTTTCGAAATTCCTATATATTTCGATTTTATGACGTGTCAAAGTTTACGTCGTTGTTGAAGGTGCATCATATTTCACGTCATATTTTAATGTTTTAATTGAGATATCAAAAATCTAAGACCGCTACTAGACTGTGCTCGTCTTCTGCTTTCACATGACACCTCTAACTCAAATTTTTTTTTCCAAATCCCAAAAAACAGCTAGTCTATAGACCAGGATTTTCGAGCCCTTTTCTAAACTTTGAACGTTAAAAGCTCTTGAACTAATAAAGATAAAGTCGCCCACATTGCATTTTCGGAAAGCTAATTTTTTTCTCGATTTTTTGGTCTTTTGTAATTTACAAAATGTGCTCCACAAACGGTGATATGGACACTTTTATTTTTCAGAAAACGGCCAAGCCCAGGGCTAGTTGACAAATAACCATCATCGATTTTAATTAAATTTGGTACAGTTATTGTTCAGAATCCCAGGGGCACGATTCCGGTGTCCGTTTTTCGAAATTCCTATATATTTCAATTTTATGACGTGTCAAAGTTTACGTCATTGTTGAAGGTGCATCATATTTCACGTCATATTTTAATGTTTTAATTGAGATATCAAAAATCTAAGACCGCTACTAGACTGTGCTCGTCTTCTGCTTTCTCATGACACCTCTAACTCAAATTTTGATTCCAAATCCCAAAAAACAGCAACAGTATTTTCGAGCCCTTTTCCAAATTTTAAACGTGAATAGCTCTTGAACTAATAAAGATACAGTCGCCCACGTTTGATTTTCGGAAAGCTAATTTTTTTCTCGATTTTTTGGTCTTTAGTAATTTACAAAACGTGCTCCACAAACGGTGATATGGACACTTTTATTTCTCAAAAAACGGCCAAAACCAGGGCTAGTTGACAAATGACCATCATCGTTTTTAGTTAAACTTGGTAAAATTATTGTTCAGATTCCCAGGGGCACGAATCGGGTGTCCGTTTTTCGAAATTCTTATTAACTTCGATTTTATGACGTGTCAAAGTTTACGTCATTGTTGAAGGTGCATCATATTTCAAGTCATATTTTAAAGTTTTAATTGAGATATCAAAAATCTAAGACCGCTACTAGACTGTGCTCGTCTTCTGCTTTCACATGACACCTCTTACTCAAATTTTTTTCCAAATCCCAAAAAACAGCAAGTCTATAGACCAGGATTTTCGAGCCCTTTTCCAAACTTTAAACGTTAAAAGTTCTTGAACTAATAAAGATGCAGTCGCCCACATTGGATTTTCGGAAAGCTAATATTTTTCTCGATTTTTTGGTTATTTGTAATTTACAAAATGTGCTCCACAAACGGTGATATGGACACTTTTATTTTTCAGAAAACGGCCAAACCCAGGGCTAGTTGACAAATGACCATCATCGATTATAATTAAACTTGGTAAAATTATTGTCCAGAATCCCAGGGGCACGAATCGGGTGTCCGTTTTTCGAAATTCCTATATATTTCGATTTTATGACGTGTCAAAGTTTATGTCATTGTTGAAGGTGCATCATATTTCACGTCATATTTTAATGTTTTAATAGAGATATCAAAAATCTAAGACCGCTACTAGACTGTACTCGTCTTCTGCTTTCACATGACACCTCTTACTCAAATTTTTTTCCAAATCCCAAAAAACAGCAAGTCTATAGACCAGGATTTTCGAGCCCTTTTCCAAATTTGAACGTTAAAAGCTCTTGAACTAATAAAGATACAGTCGCCCACATTGGATTTTCGGAAAACTAATTTTTTTCTCGATTTTTTGGTTATTTGCAAATTACAAAATGTGCTCCACAAACGGTGATATGGACACTTATATTTTTCAGAAAACGGCCAAACCCAGGGCTAGTTGACAAATGACCATCATCGATTTTAATTAAATTTGGTACAGTTATTGTTTAGAATCCCAGGGGCACGAATCCGGTGTCCGTTTTTCGAAATTCCTATATATTTCAATTTTATGACGTGTCAAAGTTTACGTCATTGTTGAAGGTGCATCATATTTCACGTCATATTTTAATGTTTTAATTGAGATATCAAAAATCTAAGACAGCTACTAGACTGTGCTCGTCTTCTGCTTTCAAATGACACCTCTAACTCAATTTTTTTTCCAAATCCCAAAAAACAGCAAGTCTATAGACCAGTATTTTCGAGCCCTTTTCCAAATTTTAAACGTGAATAGCTCTTGAACTAATAAAGATACAGTCGCCCACGTTTGATTTTCGGAAAGCTAATTTTTTTCTCGATTTTTTGGTCTTTTGTAATTTACAAAATGTGCTCCACAAACGGTGATATGGACACTTTTATTTTTCAGAAAACGGCCAAACCCAGGGCTAGTTGACAAATGACCATCATCGATTTTAATTAAATTTGGTACAGTTATTGCTCAGAATCCCAGGGGCACGAATCCGGTGTCCGTTTTTCGAAATTCCTATATATTTCGATTTTATGACGTGTCAAAGTTTACGTCATTGTTGAAGGTGCATCATATTTCACGTCATATTTTAATGTTTTAATTGAGATATCAAAAATCTAAGACCGGTACTAGACTGTGCTCGTCTTCTGCTTTCACATGACACCTCTAACTCAAATTTTTTTTCCAAATCCCAAAAAACAGCAAGCAAAACAGGATTTTCGAGCCCTTTTCCAAACTTTGAACGTTAAAAACTCTTGAACTTATAAAGATACAGTCGCCCACATTGGATTTTCGGAAAGCTAATCTTTTTCTCGATTTTTTGGTTATTTGTAATTTACAAAATGTGCTCCACAAACGGTGATATGGACACTTTTATTTTTCAGAAAACGGCCAAACCCAGGGCTAGTTGACAAATGACCATCATCGATTTTAATTAAATTTGGTACAGTTATTGGTCAGAATCCCAGGGGCACGAATCCGGTGTCCGTTTTTCGAAATTCCTATATATTTCGATTTTATGACGTGTCAAAGTTTACGTCATTGTTGAAGGTGCATCATATTTCACGTCATATTTTAATGTTTTAATTGAGATATCAAAAATCTAAGACCGCTACTAGACTGTGCTCGTCTTCTGCTTTCACATGACACCTCTAACTCAAATTTTTTTTTCCAAATCCCAAAAAACAGCTAGTCTATAGACCAGGATTTTCGAGCCCTTTTCTAAACTTTGAACGTTAAAAGCTCTTGAACTAATAAAGATAAAGTCGCCCACATTGCATTTTCGGAAAGCTAATTTTTTTCTCGATTTTTTGGTCTTTTGTAATTTACAAAATGTGCTCCACAAACGGTGATATGGACACTTTTATTTTTCAGAAAACGGCCAAGCCCAGGGCTAGTTGACAAATAACCATCATCGATTTTAATTAAATTTGGTACAGTTATTGTTCAGAATCCCAGGGGCACGATTCCGGTGTCCGTTTTTCGAAATTCCTATATATTTCAATTTTATGACGTGTCAAAGTTTACGTCATTGTTGAAGGTGCATCATATTTCACGTCATATTTTAATGTTTTAATTGAGATATCAAAAATCTAAGACCGCTACTAGACTGTGCTCGTCTTCTGCTTTCTCATGACACCTCTAACTCAAATTTTGATTCCAAATCCCAAAAAACAGCAACAGTATTTTCGAGCCCTTTTCCAAATTTTAAACGTGAATAGCTCTTGAACTAATAAAGATACAGTCGCCCACGTTTGATTTTCGGAAAGCTAATTTTTTTCTCGATTTTTTGGTCTTTAGTAATTTACAAAACGTGCTCCACAAACGGTGATATGGACACTTTTATTTTTCAAAAAGCGGCCAAAACCAGGGCTAGTTGACAAATGACCATCATCGTTTTTAGTTAAACTTGGTAAAATTATTGTTCAGATTCCCAGGGGCACGAATCGGGTGTCCGTTTTTCGAAATTCTTATTAACTTCGATTTTATGACGTGTCAAAGTTTACGTCATTGTTGAAGGTGCATCATATTTCAAGTCATATTTTAAAGTTTTAATTGAGATATCAAAAATCTAAGACCGCTACTAGACTGTGCTCGTCTTCTGCTTTCACATGACACCTCTTACTCAAATTTTTTTCCAAATCCCAAAAAACAGCAAGTCTATAGACCAGGATTTTCGAGCCCTTTTCCAAATTTGAACGTTAAAAGCTCTTGAACTAATAAAGATACAGTCGCCCACATTGGATTTTCGGAAAACTAATTTTTTTCTCGATTTTTTGGTTATTTGCAAATTACAAAATGTGCTCCACAAACGGTGATATGGACACTTATATTTTTCAGAAAACGGCCAAACCCAGGGCTAGTTGACAAATGACCATCATCGATTTTAATTAAATTTGGTACAGTTATTGTTTAGAATCCCAGGGGCACGAATCCGGTGTCCGTTTTTCGAAATTCCTATATATTTCAATTTTATGACGTGTCAAAGTTTACGTCATTGTTGAAGGTGCATCATATTTCACGTCATATTTTAATGTTTTAATTGAGATATCAAAAATCTAAGACAGCTACTAGACTGTGCTCGTCTTCTGCTTTCAAATGACACCTCTAACTCAATTTTTTTTCCAAATCCCAAAAAACAGCAAGTCTATAGACCAGTATTTTCGAGCCCTTTTCCAAATTTTAAACGTGAATAGCTCTTGAACTAATAAAGATACAGTCGCCCACGTTTGATTTTCGGAAAGCTAATTTTTTTCTCGATTTTTTGGTCTTTTGTAATTTACTAAAGGTGCTCCACAAACGGTGATATGGACACTTTTATTTTTCAGAAAACCTCCAAAACCAGGGCTAGTTGACAAATGACCATCATCGATTTTAATTAAATTTGGTACAATTATTGTTCAGAACCCCAGGGGCACGAATCCGGTGTCCGTTTTTTGAAATTCCTTTATATTTCGATTTTATGACGTGTCAAAGTTTACGTCATTGTTGAAGGTGCATCATATTTCACGTCATATTTTAATGTTTTAATTGAGATATCAAAAATCTAAGACCGCTACTAGACTGTGCTCGTCTTCTGCTTTCACATGACACCTCTAGCTCAATTTTTTTTTCCAAATCCCAAAAAACAGCGAGTCTACAGACCAGGATTTTCGAGCCCTTTTCCAAAATTTGAACGTTAAAAGCTCTTGAACTAATAAAGATACAGTCACCCACATTGGATTTTCGGAAAGCTAATTTTTCTCTCGATTTTGTGGTTATTTGTAATTTACAAAATGTGCTCCACAAACGGTGATATGGACACTTTTATTTTTCAGAAAACGGCCAAACGCAGGGCTAGTTGACAAATGACCATCATCGATTTTAATTAAATTTGGTACAGTTATTGTTCAGAATCCCCGGGGCACGAATCGGGTGTCCGTTTTTCGAAATTCCTATATATTTCGATTTTATGACGTGTCAAAGTTTACGTCATTGTTGAAGGTGCATCATATTTCACGTCATATTTTAATGTTTTAATTGAGATATCAAAAATCTAAGACCACTACTAGACTGTGCTCGTCTTCTGCTTTCACATGACATCTCTAACTCAAATTTTTTTTCCAAATCCCAAAAAACAGCAAGTCTATAGACCAGGATTTTCGAGCCCTTTTCCAAACTTTGAACGTTAAAAGCTCTTGAACTAATAAAGATACAGTCGCCCACATTGGATTTTCGGAAAGCTAATTTTTTTCTCGATTTTTTGGTTATTTGTAATTTACAAAATGTGCTCCACAAACGGTGATATGGGCACTTTTATTTTTCAGAAAACGGCAAAACCCAGGGCTAGTTGACAAATGACCATCATCGATTTTAATTAAATTTGGTAAAATTATTGTTCAGAATCCCAGGGGCACGAATCCGGTGTCCGTTTTTCGAAATTCCTATATATTTCGATTTTATGACGTGTCAAAGTTTACGTCATTGTTTAAGGTGCATCATATTTCACGTCATATTTTAATGTTTTAATTGAGATATCAAAAATCTAAGACCGCTACTAGACTGTGCTCGTCTTCTGCTTTCACATGACATCTCTAACTCAAATTTTTTTTCCAAATCCCAAAAAACAGCGAGTCTCTATAGACCGGGATTTTCGAGCCCTTTTCCAAACTTTGAACGTTAAAAGCTCTTGAGCTAATAAAGATACAGTCGCCCACATTGGATTTTCGGAAAGCTAATTTTTTTCTCGATTTTTGGGTTATTTGTAATTTACAAAATGTGCTCCACAAACGGTGATATGGACACTTTTATTTTTCAGAAAACGGCCAAACCCAGGGCTAGTTGACAAATGACCATCATCGATTTTAATTCAATTTGGTACAGTTATTGCTCAGAATCCCAGGGGCACGAATCCGGTGTCCGTTTTTCGAAATTCCTATATATTTCGATTTTATGACGTGTCAAAGTTTACGTCATTGTTGAAGGTGCATCATATTTCACGTCATATTTTAATGTTTTGATTGAGATATCAAAAATCTATGACCGCTACTAGACTGTGCTCGTCTTCTGCTTTCACATGACATCTCTAACTCAAATTTTTTTTTTTCCGAATCCCAAAACACAGCAAGGATTTTCGAGCCCTGTTCCAAACTTTGAACGTTAAAAGCTCTTGAACTAATGAAGATACAGCCGCCCATATTGGATTTTCGGAAAGGTAATTTTTTTCTCGATTTTTTGGTTATCTGTAATTGACAAAATGTGCTCCACAAACGGTGATATGGACACTTTTATTTTTCAGAAATCGGCCAAACCCAGGGCTAGTTGACAAATGACCATCATCGATTTTAATTAAATTTGGTACAGTTATTGTTCAGAATCCCAGGGGCACGAATCCGGTGTCCGTTTTTCGAAATTCCTATATATTTCGATTTTATGACGTGTCAAAGTTTACGTCATTGTTGAAGGTGCATCATATTTCACGTCATATTTTAATGTTTTAATTGAGATATCAAAAATCTAAGACCGCTACTAGACTGTGCTCGTCTTCTGCTTTCACATGACATCTCAAACTCAAATTTTTTTTCCAAATCCCAAAAAACAGCTAGTCTATAGACCAGGATTTTCGAGCCCTTTTCCAAAATTTGAACGTTAAAAGCTCTTGAACTAATAAAGATGCAGTCGCCCACATTGGATTTTCGGAAAGCTAATATTTTTCTCGATTTTTTGGTTGTTTGTAATTTACAAACTGTGCTCCACAAACGGTGATATGGACACTTTTATTTTTCAGAAAACGGGCAAACCCAGGGCTAGTTGACAAATGACCATCATCGATTTTAATTAAATTTGGTACAGTTATTGTTCAGAATCCCAGTGGCAGGAATCCGGTGTCCGTTTTTCGAAATTCCTATATATTTCGATTTTATGACGTGTCAAAGTTTACGTCATTGTCTAAGGTGCATCA
Organism: Mantis religiosa; assembly: GCA_030765055.1. Classification (NCBI taxonomy): domain Eukaryota; kingdom Metazoa; phylum Arthropoda; class Insecta; order Mantodea; family Mantidae; genus Mantis; species Mantis religiosa. The sequence goes on along the minus strand of CM060960.1, from coordinate 20,657,874 downwards.
TATTTCACGTCATATTTTAATGTTTTAATTGAGATATCAAAAATCTAAGACCGCTACTAGACTGTGCTCGTCTTCTGCTTTCACATGACATCTCTAACTCAAATTTTTTTTCCAAATCCCAAAAAACAGCGAGTCTATAGACCAGGATTTTCGAGCCCTTTTCCAAACTTTGAACGTTAAAAGCTCTTGAACTAATTCAGATACAGTCGCCCACATTGGATTTTCGGAAAGCTTATTTTTTTCTCGATTTTTTGGTTATTTGTAATTTACAAAATGTGCTCCACAAACGGTGATATGGACACTTTTATTTTTCAGAAAACGGCCAAACCCAGGGCTAGTTGACAAATGACCATCATCGATTTTAATTAAATTTGGTACAGTTATTGTTCAGAATCCCAGGGGCACGAATCCGGTGTCCGTTTTTCGAAATTCCTATATATTTCAATTTTATGACGTGTCAAAGTTTACGTCATTGTTGAAGGTGCATCATATTTCACGTCATATTTTAATGTTTTAATTGAGATATCAAAAATCTAAGACCGCTACTAGACTGTGCTCGTCTTCTGCTTTCACATGACACCTCTAACTCAAATTTTTTTTCCAAATCCCAAAAAACAGCAAGTCTATAGACTAAGTATTTTCGAGCCCTTTTCCAAATTTTAAACGTGAATAGCTCTTGAACTAATAAAGATACAGTCGCCCACGTTTGATTTTCGGAAAGCTAATTTTTTTCTCGATTTTTTGGTCTTTTGTAATTTACAAGATGTGCTCCACAAACGGAGATATGGACACTTTGATTTTCAAAAACGGCCAAAACCAGGGCTGGTTGACAAATGACCATCATCGATTTTAATTAAACTTGGTAAAATTATTGTTCAGATTCCCAGGGGCACGAATCGGGTGTCCGTTTTTCGAAATTCCTATTAACTTCGATTTTATGACGTGTCAAAGTTTACGTCATTGTTGAAGGTGCATCATATTTCACGTCATATTTTAATGTTTTAATTGAGATATCAAAAATCTAAGACCGCTACTAGACTGTACTCGTCTTCTGCTTTCACATGACACCTCTAACTCAAATTTTTTTTCGAAATCCCAAAAATCAGCAAGTCTATAGACCAGGATTTTCGAGCCCTTTTCCAAACTTTGAACGTTAAAAGCTCTTGAACTAATAAAGATACAGTCGCCCACATTGGATTTTCGGAAAGCTAATTTTTTTCTCGATTTTTTGGTTATTTGTAATTTACAAAATGTGCTCCACAAACGGTGATATGGACACTTTTATTTTTCAGAAAACGGCCAAACCCAGGGCTAGTTGACAAATGACCATCATCGATTTTAATTAAATTTGGTACAGTTATTGTTCAGAATCCCAGGGGCACGAATCCGGTGTCCGTTTTTCGAAATTCCTATATATTACAATTTTATGACGTGTCAAAGTTTACGTCATTGTTGAAGGTGCATCATATTTCACGTCATATTTTAATGTTTTAATTGAGATATCAAAAATCTAAGACCGCTACTAGACTGTGCTCGTCTTCTGCTTTCACATGACACCTCTAACTCAAATTTTTTTTTCCAAATCCCAAAAAACAGCTAGTCTATAGACCAGGATTTTCGAGCCCTTTTCTAAACTTTGAACGTTAAAAGCTCTTGAACTAATAAAGATAAAGTCGCCCACATTGCATTTTCGGAAAGCTAATTTTTTTCTCGATTTTTTGGTCTTTTGTAATTTACAAAATGTGCTCCACAAACGGTGATATGGACACTTTTATTTTTCAGAAAACGGCCAAGCCCAGGGCTAGTTGACAAATAACCATCATCGATTTTAATTAAATTTGGTACAGTTATTGTTCAGAATCCCAGGGGCACGATTCCGGTGTCCGTTTTTCGAAATTCCTATATATTTCAATTTTATGACGTGTCAAAGTTTACGTCATTGTTGAAGGTGCATCATATTTCACGTCATATTTTAATGTTTTAATTGAGATATCAAAAATCTAAGACCGCTACTAGACTGTGCTCGTCTTCTGCTTTCTCATGACACCTCTAACTCAAATTTTGATTCCAAATCCCAAAAAACAGCAACAGTATTTTCGAGCCCTTTTCCAAATTTTAAACGTGAATAGCTCTTGAACTAATAAAGATACAGTCGCCCACGTTTGATTTTCGGAAAGCTAATTTTTTTCTCGATTTTTTGGTCTTTAGTAATTTACAAAACGTGCTCCACAAACGGTGATATGGACACTTTTATTTCTCAAAAAACGGCCAAAACCAGGGCTAGTTGACAAATGACCATCATCGTTTTTAGTTAAACTTGGTAAAATTATTGTTCAGATTCCCAGGGGCACGAATCGGGTGTCCGTTTTTCGAAATTCTTATTAACTTCGATTTTATGACGTGTCAAAGTTTACGTCATTGTTGAAGGTGCATCATATTTCAAGTCATATTTTAAAGTTTTAATTGAGATATCAAAAATCTAAGACCGCTACTAGACTGTGCTCGTCTTCTGCTTTCACATGACACCTCTTACTCAAATTTTTTTCCAAATCCCAAAAAACAGCAGGATTTTCGAGCCCTTTTCCAAACTTTAAACGTTAAAAGTTCTTGAACTAATAAAGATGCAGTCGCCCACATTGGATTTTCGGAAAGCTAATATTTTTCTCGATTTTTTGGTTATTTGTAATTTACAAAATGTGCTCCACAAACGGTGATATGGACACTTTTATTTTTCAGAAAACGGCCAAACCCAGGGCTAGTTGACAAATGACCATCATCGATTATAATTAAACTTGGTAAAATTATTGTCCAGAATCCCAGGGGCACGAATCGGGTGTCCGTTTTTCGAAATTCCTATATATTTCGATTTTATGACGTGTCAAAGTTTATGTCATTGTTGAAGGTGCATCATATTTCACGTCATATTTTAATGTTTTAATAGAGATATCAAAAATCTAAGACCGCTACTAGACTGTACTCGTCTTCTGCTTTCACATGACACCTCTTACTCAAATTTTTTTCCAAATCCCAAAAAACAGCAAGTCTATAGACCAGGATTTTCGAGCCCTTTTCCAAATTTGAACGTTAAAAGCTCTTGAACTAATAAAGATACAGTCGCCCACATTGGATTTTCGGAAAACTAATTTTTTTCTCGATTTTTTGGTTATTTGCAAATTACAAAATGTGCTCCACAAACGGTGATATGGACACTTATATTTTTCAGAAAACGGCCAAACCCAGGGCTAGTTGACAAATGACCATCATCGATTTTAATTAAATTTGGTACAGTTATTGTTTAGAATCCCAGGGGCACGAATCCGGTGTCCGTTTTTCGAAATTCCTATATATTTCAATTTTATGACGTGTCAAAGTTTACGTCATTGTTGAAGGTGCATCATATTTCACGTCATATTTTAATGTTTTAATTGAGATATCAAAAATCTAAGACAGCTACTAGACTGTGCTCGTCTTCTGCTTTCAAATGACACCTCTAACTCAATTTTTTTTCCAAATCCCAAAAAACAGCAAGTCTATAGACCAGTATTTTCGAGCCCTTTTCCAAATTTTAAACGTGAATAGCTCTTGAACTAATAAAGATACAGTCGCCCACGTTTGATTTTCGGAAAGCTAATTTTTTTCTCGATTTTTTGGTCTTTTGTAATTTACAAAATGTGCTCCACAAACGGTGATATGGACACTTTTATTTTTCAGAAAACGGCCCAACCCAGGGCTAGTTGACAAATGACCATCATCGATTTTAATTAAATTTGGTACAGTTATTGCTCAGAATCCCAGGGGCACGAATCCGGTGTCCGTTTTTCGAAATTCCTATATATTTCGATTTTATGACGTGTCAAAGTTTACGTCATTGTTGAAGGTGCATCATATTTCACGTCATATTTTAATGTTTTAATTGAGATATCAAAAATCTAAGACCGGTACTAGACTGTGCTCGTCTTCTGCTTTCACATGACACCTCTAACTAAAATTTTTTTTCCAAATCCCAAAAAACAGCAAGCAAAACAGGATTTTCGAGCCCTTTTCCAAACTTTGAACGTTAAAAACTCTTGAACTTATAAAGATACAGTCGCCCACATTGGATTTTCGGAAAGCTAATCTTTTTCTCGATTTTTTGGTTATTTGTAATTTACAAAATGTGCTCCACAAACGGTGATATGGACACTTTTATTTTTCAGAAAACGGCCAAACCCAGGGCTAGTTGACAAATGACCATCATCGATTTTAATTAAATTTGGTACAGTTATTGGTCAGAATCCCAGGGGCACGAATCCGGTGTCCGTTTTTCGAAATTCCTATATATTTCGATTTTATGACGTGTCAAAGTTTACGTCATTGTTGAAGGTGCATCATATTTCACGTCATATTTTAATGTTTTAATTGAGATATCAAAAATCTAAGACCGCTACTAGACTGTGCTCGTCTTCTGCTTTCACATGACACCTCTAACTCAAATTTTTTTTTCCAAATCCCAAAAAACAGCTAGTCTATAGACCAGGATTTTCGAGCCCTTTTCTAAACTTTGAACGTTAAAAGCTCTTGAACTAATAAAGATAAAGTCGCCCACATTGCATTTTCGGAAAGCTAATTTTTTTCTCGATTTTTTGGTCTTTTGTAATTTACAAAATGTGCTCCACAAACGGTGATATGGACACTTTTATTTTTCAGAAAACGGCCAAGCCCAGGGCTAGTTGACAAATAACCATCATCGATTTTAATTAAATTTGGTACAGTTATTGTTCAGAATCCCAGGGGCACGATTCCGGTGTCCGTTTTTCGAAATTCCTATATATTTCAATTTTATGACGTGTCAAAGTTTACGTCATTGTTGAAGGTGCATCATATTTCACGTCATATTTTAATGTTTTAATTGAGATATCAAAAATCTAAGACCGCTACTAGACTGTGCTCGTCTTCTGCTTTCTCATGACACCTCTAACTCAAATTTTGATTCCAAATCCCAAAAAACAGCAACAGTATTTTCGAGCCCTTTTCCAAATTTTAAACGTGAATAGCTCTTGAACTAATAAAGATACAGTCGCCCACGTTTGATTTTCGGAAAGCTAATTTTTTTCTCGATTTTTTGGTCTTTAGTAATTTACAAAACGTGCTCCACAAACGGTGATATGGACACTTTTATTTTTCAAAAAGCGGCCAAAACCAGGGCTAGTTGACAAATGACCATCATCGTTTTTAGTTAAACTTGGTAAAATTATTGTTCAGATTCCCAGGGGCACGAATCGGGTGTCCGTTTTTCGAAATTCTTATTAACTTCGATTTTATGACGTGTCAAAGTTTACGTCATTGTTGAAGGTGCATCATATTTCAAGTCATATTTTAAAGTTTTAATTGAGATATCAAAAATCTAAGACCGCTACTAGACTGTGCTCGTCTTCTGCTTTCACATGACACCTCTTACTCAAATTTTTTTCCAAATCCCAAAAAACAGCAAGTCTATAGACCAGGATTTTCGAGCCCTTTTCCAAATTTGAACGTTAAAAGCTCTTGAACTAATAAAGATACAGTCGCCCACATTGGATTTTCGGAAAACTAATTTTTTTCTCGATTTTTTGGTTATTTGCAAATTACAAAATGTGCTCCACAAACGGTGATATGGACACTTATATTTTTCAGAAAACGGCCAAACCCAGGGCTAGTTGACAAATGACCATCATCGATTTTAATTAAATTTGGTACAGTTATTGTTTAGAATCCCAGGGGCACGAATCCGGTGTCCGTTTTTCGAAATTCCTATATATTTCAATTTTATGACGTGTCAAAGTTTACGTCATTGTTGAAGGTGCATCATATTTCACGTCATATTTTAATGTTTTAATTGAGATATCAAAAATCTAAGACAGCTACTAGACTGTGCTCGTCTTCTGCTTTCAAATGACACCTCTAACTCAATTTTTTTTCCAAATCCCAAAAAACAGCAAGTCTATAGACCAGTATTTTCGAGCCCTTTTCCAAATTTTAAACGTGAATAGCTCTTGAACTAATAAAGATACAGTCGCCCACGTTTGATTTTCGGAAAGCTAATTTTTTTCTCGATTTTTTGGTCTTTTGTAATTTACTAAAGGTGCTCCACAAACGGTGATATGGACACTTTTATTTTTCAGAAAACCTCCAAAACCAGGGCTAGTTGACAAATGACCATCATCGATTTTAATTAAATTTGGTACAATTATTGTTCAGAACCCCAGGGGCACGAATCCGGTGTCCGTTTTTTGAAATTCCTTTATATTTCGATTTTATGACGTGTCAAAGTTTACGTCATTGTTGAAGGTGCATCATATTTCACGTCATATTTTAATGTTTTAATTGAGATATCAAAAATCTAAGACCGCTACTAGACTGTGCTCGTCTTCTGCTTTCACATGACACCTCTAGCTCAATTTTTTTTTCCAAATCCCAAAAAACAGCGAGTCTACAGACCAGGATTTTCGAGCCCTTTTCCAAAATTTGAACGTTAAAAGCTCTTGAACTAATAAAGATACAGTCACCCACATTGGATTTTCGGAAAGCTAATTTTTCTCTCGATTTTGTGGTTATTTGTAATTTACAAAATGTGCTCCACAAACGGTGATATGGACACTTTTATTTTTCAGAAAACGGCCAAACGCAGGGCTAGTTGACAAATGACCATCATCGATTTTAATTAAATTTGGTACAGTTATTGTTCAGAATCCCCGGGGCACGAATCGGGTGTCCGTTTTTCGAAATTCCTATATATTTCGATTTTATGACGTGTCAAAGTTTACGTCATTGTTGAAGGTGCATCATATTTCACGTCATATTTTAATGTTTTAATTGAGATATCAAAAATCTAAGACCACTACTAGACTGTGCTCGTCTTCTGCTTTCACATGACATCTCTAACTCAAATTTTTTTTCCAAATCCCAAAAAACAGCAAGTCTATAGACCAGGATTTTCGAGCCCTTTTCCAAACTTTGAACGTTAAAAGCTCTTGAACTAATAAAGATACAGTCGCCCACATTGGATTTTCGGAAAGCTAATTTTTTTCTCGATTTTTTGGTTATTTGTAATTTACAAAATGTGCTCCACAAACGGTGATATGGGCACTTTTATTTTTCAGAAAACGGCAAAACCCAGGGCTAGTTGACAAATGACCATCATCGATTTTAATTAAATTTGGAAAAATTATTGTTCAGAATCCCAGGGGCACGAATCCGGTGTCCGTTTTTCGAAATTCCTATATATTTCGATTTTATGACGTGTCAAAGTTTACGTCATTGTTTAAGGTGCATCATATTTCACGTCATATTTTAATGTTTTAATTGAGATATCAAAAATCTAAGACCGCTACTAGACTGTGCTCGTCTTCTGCTTTCACATGACATCTCTAACTCAAATTTTTTTTCCAAATCCCAAAAAACAGCGAGTCTCTATAGACCGGGATTTTCGAGCCCTTTTCCAAACTTTGAACGTTAAAAGCTCTTGAGCTAATAAAGATACAGTCGCCCACATTGGATTTTCGGAAAGCTAATTTTTTTCTCGATTTTTGGGTTATTTGTAATTTACAAAATGTGCTCCACAAACGGTGATATGGACACTTTTATTTTTCAGAAAACGGCCAAACCCAGGGCTAGTTGACAAATGACCATCATCGATTTTAATTCAATTTGGTACAGTTATTGCTCAGAATCCCAGGGGCACGAATCCGGTGTCCGTTTTTCGAAATTCCTATATATTTCGATTTTATGACGTGTCAAAGTTTACGTCATTGTTGAAGGTGCATCATATTTCACGTCATATTTTAATGTTTTGATTGAGATATCAAAAATCTATGACCGCTACTAGACTGTGCTCGTCTTCTGCTTTCACATGACATCTCTAACTCAAATTTTTTTTTTTCCGAATCCCAAAACACAGCAAGGATTTTCGAGCCCTGTTCCAAACTTTGAACGTTAAAAGCTCTTGAACTAATGAAGATACAGCCGCCCATATTGGATTTTCGGAAAGGTAATTTTTTTCTCGATTTTTTGGTTATCTGTAATTGACAAAATGTGCTCCACAAACGGTGATATGGACACTTTTATTTTTCAGAAATCGGCCAAACCCAGGGCTAGTTGACAAATGACCATCATCGATTTTAATTAAATTTGGTACAGTTATTGTTCAGAATCCCAGGGGCACGAATCCGGTGTCCGTTTTTCGAAATTCCTATATATTTCGATTTTATGACGTGTCAAAGTTTACGTCATTGTTGAAGGTGCATCATATTTCACGTCATATTTTAATGTTTTAATTGAGATATCAAAAATCTAAGACCGCTACTAGACTGTGCTCGTCTTCTGCTTTCACATGACATCTCAAACTCAAATTTTTTTTCCAAATCCCAAAAAACAGCTAGTCTATAGACCAGGATTTTCGAGCCCTTTTCCAAAATTTGAACGTTAAAAGCTCTTGAACTAATAAAGATGCAGTCGCCCACATTGGATTTTCGGAAAGCTAATATTTTTCTCGATTTTTTGGTTGTTTGTAATTTACAAACTGTGCTCCACAAACGGTGATATGGACACTTTTATTTTTCAGAAAACGGGCAAACCCAGGGCTAGTTGACAAATGACCATCATCGATTTTAATTAAATTTGGTACAGTTATTGTTCAGAATCCCAGTGGCAGGAATCCGGTGTCCGTTTTTCGAAATTCCTATATATTTCGATTTTATGACGTGTCAAAGTTTACGTCATTGTCTAAGGTGCATCATATTTCACGTCATATTTTAATGTTTTAATTGAGATATCAAAAATCTAAGACCGCTACTAGACTGTGCTCGTCTTCTGCTTTCACATGACATCTCTAACTCAAATTTTTTTTCCAAATCCCAAAAAACAGCGAGTCTATAGACCAGGATTTTCGAGCCCTTTTCCAAACTTTGAACGTTAAAAGCTCTTGAACTAATTCAGATACAGTCGCCCACATTGGATTTTCGGAAAGCTTATTTTTTTCTCGATTTTTTGGTTATTTGTAATTTACAAAATGTGCTCCACAAACGGTGATATGGACACTTTTATTTTTCAGAAAACGGCCAAACCCAGGGCTAGTTGACAAATGACCATCATCGATTTTAATTAAATTTGGTACAGTTATTGTTCAGAATCCCAGGGGCACGAATCCGGTGTCCGTTTTTCGAAATTCCTATATATTTCAATTTTATGACGTGTCAAAGTTTACGTCATTGTTGAAGGTGCATCATATTTCACGTCATATTTTAATGTTTTAATTGAGATATCAAAAATCTAAGACCGCTACTAGACTGTGCTCGTCTTCTGCTTTCACATGACACCTCTAACTCAAATTTTTTTTCCAAATCCCAAAAAACAGCAAGTCTATAGACTAAGTATTTTCGAGCCCTTTTCCAAATTTTAAACGTGAATAGCTCTTGAACTAATAAAGATACAGTCGCCCACGTTTGATTTTCGGAAAGCTAATTTTTTTCTCGATTTTTTGGTCTTTTGTAATTTACAAGATGTGCTCCACAAACGGAGATATGGACACTTTGATTTTCAAAAACGGCCAAAACCAGGGCTGGTTGACAAATGACCATCATCGATTTTAATTAAACTTGGTAAAATTATTGTTCAGAATCCCAGGGGCACGAATCGGGTGTCCGTTTTTCGAAATTCCTATTAACTTCGATTTTATGACGTGTCAAAGTTTACGTCATTGTTGAAGGTGCATCATATTTCACGTCATATTTTAATGTTTTAATTGAGATATCAAAAATCTAAGACCGCTACTAGACTGTACTCGTCTTCTGCTTTCACATGACACCTCTAACTCAAATTTTTTTTCGAAATCCCAAAAATCAGCAAGTCTATAGACCAGGATTTTCGAGCCCTTTTCCAAACTTTGAACGTTAAAAGCTCTTGAACTAATAAAGATACAGTCGCCCACATTGGATTTTCGGAAAGCTAATTTTTTTCTCGATTTTTTGGTTATTTGTAATTTACAAAATGTGCTCCACAAACGGTGATATGGACACTTTTATTTTTCAGAAAACGGCCAAACCCAGGGCTAGTTGACAAATGACCATCATCGATTTTAATTAAATTTGGTACAGTTATTGTTCAGAATCCCAGGGGCACGAATCCGGTGTCCGTTTTTCGAAATTCCTATATATTTCAATTTTATGACGTGTCAAAGTTTACGTCATTGTTGAAGGTGCATCATATTTCACGTCATATTTTAATGTTTTAATTGAGATATCAAAAATCTAAGACCGCTACTAGACTGTGTTCGTCTTCTGCTTTCACATGACACCTCTAACTCAATTTTTTTTTCCAAATCCCAAAAAACAGCTAGTCTATAGACCAGGATTTTCGAGCCCTTTTCCAAACTTTGAACGTTAAAAGCTCTTGAACTAATAAAGATACAGTCGCCCACATTGGATTTTCGGAAAGCTAATTTTTTTCTCGATTTTTGGGTTATTTGTAATTTACAAAATGTGCTCCACAAACGGTGATATGGACACTTTTATTTTTCAGAAAACGGCCAAACCCAGGGCTAGTTGACAAATGACCATCATCGATTTTAATTCAATTTGGTACAGTTATTGCTCAGAATCCCAGGGGCACGAATCCGGTGTCCGTTTTTCGAAATTCCTATATATTTCGATTTTATGACGTGTCAAAGTTTACGTCATTGTTGAAGGTGCATCATATTTCACGTCATATTTTAATGTTTTGATTGAGATATCAAAAATCTATGACCGCTACTAGACTGTGCTCGTCTTCTGCTTTCACATGACATCTCTAACTCAAATTTTTTTTTCCGAATCCCAAAACACAGCAAGGATTTTCGAGCCCTGTTCCAAACTTTGAACGTTAAAAGCTCTTGAACTAATGAAGATACAGCCGCCCATATTGGATTTTCGGAAAGGTAATTTTTTTCTCGATTTTTTGGTTATCTGTAATTGACAAAATGTGCTCCACAAACGGTGATATGGACACTTTTATTTTTCAGAAATCGGCCAAACCCAGGGCTAGTTGACAAATGACCATCATCGATTTTAATTAAATTTGGTACAGTTATTGTTCAGAATCCCAGGGGCACGAATCCGGTGTCCGTTTTTCGAAATTCCTATATATTTCGATTTTATGACGTGTCAAAGTTTACGTCATTGTTGAAGGTGCATCATATTTCACGTCATATTTTAATGTTTTAATTGAGATATCAAAAATCTAAGACCGCTACTAGACTGTGCTCGTCTTCTGCTTTCACATGACATCTCAAACTCAAATTTTTTTCCATATCCCAAAAAACAGCTAGTCTATAGACCAGGATTTTCGAGCCCTTTTCCAAAATTTGAACGTTAAAAGCTCTTGAACTAATAAAGATGCAGTCGCCCACATTGGATTTTCGGAAAGCTAATATTTTTCTCGATTTTTTGGTTGTTTGTAATTTACAAACTGTGCTCCACAAACGGTGATATGGACACTTTTATTTTTCAGAAAACGGGCAAACCCAGGGCTAGTTGACAAATGACCATCATCGATTTTAATTAAATTTGGGTCAGTTATTGTTCAGAATCCCAGTGGCAGGAATCCGGTGTCCGTTTTTCGAAATTCCTATATATTTCGATTTTATGACGTGTCAAAGTTTACGTCATTGTCTAAGGTGCATCATATTTCACGTCATATTTTAATGTTTTAATTGAGATATCAAAAATCTAAGACCGCTGCTAGACTGTGCTCGTCTTCTGCTTTCACATGACATCTCTAACTCAAATTTTTTTTCCAAATCCCAAAAAACAGCGAGTCTATAGACCAGGATTTTCGAGCCCTTTTCCAAACTTTGAACGTTAAAAGCTCTTGAACTAATTCAGATACAGTCGCCCACATTGGATTTTCGGAAAGCTTATTTTTTTCTCGATTTGTTGGTTATTTGTAATTTACAAAATGTGCTCCACAAACGGTGATATGGACACTTTTATTTTTCAGAAAACGGCCAAACCCAGGGCTAGTTGACAAATGACCATCATCGATTTTAATTAAATTTGGTACAGTTATTGCTCAGAATCCCAAGGGCACGAATCCGGTGTCCGTTTTTCGAAATTCCTATATATTTCAATTTTATGACGTTTCAAAGTTTACGTCATTGTTGAAGGTGCATCATATTTCACGTCATATTTTAATGTTTTAATTGAGATATCAAAAATCTAAGACCGCTACTAGACTGTGCTCGTCTTCTGCTTTCACATGACACCTCTAACTCAATTTTTTTTTCCAAATCCCAAAAAACAGCAAGTCTATAGACTAAGTATTTTCGAGCCCTTTTCCAAATTTTAAACGTGAATAGCTCTTGAACTAATAAAGATACAGTCGCCCACGTTTGATTTTCGGAAAGCTAATTTTTTTCTCGATTTTTTGGTCTTTTGTAATTTACAAGATGTGCTCCACAAACGGAGATATGGACACTTTGATTTTCAAAAACGGCCAAAACCAGGGCTGGTTGACAAATGACCATCATCGATTTTAATTAAACTTGGTAAAATTATTGTTCAGAATCCCAGGGGCACGAATCGGGTGTCCGTTTTTCGAAATTCCTATTAACTTCGATTTTATGACGTGTCAAAGTTTACGTCATTGTTGAAGGTGCATCATATTTCACGTCATATTTTAATGTTTTAATTGAGATATCAAAAATCTAAGACCGCTACTAGACTGTACTCGTCTTCTGCTTTCACATGACACCTCTAACTCAAATTTTTTTTCGAAATCCCAAAAATCAGCAAGTCTATAGACCAGGATTTTCGAGCCCTTTTCCAAACTTTGAACGTTAAAAGCTCTTGAACTAATAAAGATACAGTCGCCCACATTGGATTTTCGGAAAGCTAATTTTTTTCTCGATTTTTTGGTTATTTGTAATTTACAAAATGTGCTCCACAAACGGTGATATGGACACTTTTATTTTTCAGAAAACGGCCAAACCCAGGGCTAGTTGACAAATGACCATCATCGATTTTAATTAAATTTGGTACAGTTATTGTTCAGAATCCCAGGGGCACGAATCCGGTGTCCGTTTTTCGAAATTCCTATATATTTCAATTTTATGACGTGTCAAAGTTTACGTCATTGTTGAAGGTGCATCATATTTCACGTCATATTTTAATGTTTTAATTGAGATATCAAAAATCTAAGACCGCTACTAGACTGTGTTCGTCTTCTGCTTTCACATGACACCTCTAACTCAATTTTTTTTTCCAAATCCCAAAAAACAGCTAGTCTATAGACCAGGATTTTCGAGCCCTTTTCCAAAATTTGAACGTTAAAAGCTCTTGAACTAATAAAGATACAGCCGCCCACATTGGATTTTCGGAAAGCTAATTTTTTTCTCGATTTTTTGGTTATTTGTAATTTACAAAATGTGCTCCACAAACGGTGATATGGACACTTTTATTTTTCAGAAAACGGCCAAACCCAGGGCTACTTGACAAATGATCATCATCGATTTTAATTAAATTTGGTACAGTTATTGTTCAGAATCCCAGGGGCACGAATCCGGTGTCCGTTTTTCGAAATTCCTATATATTTCGATTTTATGACGTGTCAAAGTTTACGTCATTGTTGAAGGTGCATCATATTTCTCGTCATATTTTAATGTTTTAATTGAGATATCAAAAATCTAAGACCGCTACTAGACTGTGCTCGTCTTCTGCTTTCACATGACATCTCTAACTCAAATTTTTTTTCCGAATCCCAAAACACAGCAAGGATTTTCGAGCCCTGTTCCAAACTTTGAACGTTAAAAGCTCTTGAACTAATTCAGATACAGTCGCCCACATTGGATTTTCGGAAAGCTTATTTTTTTCTCGATTTTTTGGTTATTTGTAATTTACAAAATGTGCTCCACAAACGGTGATATGGACACTTTTATTTTTCAGAAAACGGCCAAACCCAGGGCTAGTTGACAAATGACCATCATCGATTTTAATTAAATTTGGTACAGTTATTGTTCAGAATCCCAGGGGCACGAATCCGGTGTCCGTTTTTCGAAATTCCTATATATTTCAATTTTATGACGTGTCAAAGTTTACGTCATTGTTGAAGGTGCATCATATTTCACGTCATATTTTAATGTTTTAATTGAGATATCAAAAATCTAAGACCGCTACTAGACTGTGCTCGTCTTCTGCTTTCACATGACACCTCTAACTCAAATTTTTTTTCCAAATCCCAAAAAACAGCAAGTCTATAGACTAAGTATTTTCGAGCCCTTTTCCAAATTTTAAACGTGAATAGCTCTTGAACTAATAAAGATACAGTCGCCCACGTTTGATTTTCGGAAAGCTAATTTTTTTCTCGATTTTTTGGTCTTTTGTAATTTACAAGATGTGCTCCACAAACGGAGATATGGACACTTTGATTTTCAAAAACGGCCAAAACCAGGGCTGGTTGACAAATGACCATCATCGATTTTAATTAAACTTGGTAAAATTATTGTTCAGAATCCCAGGGGCACGAATCGGGTGTCCGTTTTTCGAAATTTCTATTAACTTCGATTTTATGACGTGTCAAAGTTTACGTCATTGTTGAAGGTGCATCATATTTCACGTCATATTTTAATGTTTTAATTGAGATATCAAAAATCTAAGACCGCTACTAGACTGTACTCGTCTTCTGCTTTCACATGACACCTCTAACTCAAATTTTTTTTCGAAATCCCAAAAATCAGCAAGTCTATAGACCAGGATTTTCGAGCCCTTTTCCAAACTTTGAACGTTAAAAGCTCTTGAACTAATAAAGATACAGTCGCCCACATTGGATTTTCGGAAAGCTAATTTTTTTCTCGATTTTTTGGTTATTTGTAATTTACAAAATGTGCTCCACAAACGGTGATATGGACACTTTTATTTTTCAGAAAACGGCCAAACCCAGGGCTAGTTGACAAATGACCATCATCGATTTTAATTAAATTTGGTACAGTTATTGTTCAGAATCCCAGGGGCACGAATCCGGTGTCCGTTTTTCGAAATTCCTATATATTTCAATTTTATGACGTGTCAAAGTTTACGTCATTGTTGAAGGTGCATCATATTTCACGTCATATTTTAATGTTTTAATTGAGATATCAAAAATCTAAGACCGCTACTAGACTGTGTTCGTCTTCTGCTTTCACATGACACCTCTAACTCAATTTTTTTTCCAAATCCCAAAAAACAGCTAGTCTATAGACCAGGATTTTCGAGCCCTTTTCCAAAATTTGAACGTTAAAAGCTCTTGAACTAATAAAGATACAGCCGCCCACATTGGATTTTCGGAAAGCTAATTTTTTTCTCGATTTTTTGGTTATTTGTGATTTACAAAATGTGCTCCACAAACGGTGATATGGACACTTTTATTTTTCAGAAATCGGCCAAACCCAGGGCTAGTTGACAAATGACCATCATCGATTTTAATTAAATTTGGTACAGTTATTGTTCAGAATCCCAGGGGCACGAATCCGGTGTCCGTTTTTCGAAATTCCTATATATTTCAATTTTATGACGTGTCAAAGTTTACGTCATTGTTGAAGGTGCATCATATTTCACGTCATATTTTAATGTTTTAATTGAGATATCAAAAATCTAAGACCGCTACTAGACTGTGCTCGTCTTCTGCTTTCACATGACATCTCTAACTCAAATTTTTTTTCCGAATCCCAAAACACAGCAAGGATTTTCGAGCCCTGTTCCAAACTTTGAACGTTAAAAGCTCTTGAACTAATAAAGATACAGTCGCCCACATTGGATTTTCGGAAAGCTTATTTTTTTCTCGATTTTTTGGTTATTTGTAATTTACAAAATGTGCTCCACAAACGGTGATATGGACACTTTTACTTTCCAGAAAACGACCAAACCCAGGGCTAGTTGACAAATGACCATCATCGATTTTAATTAAATTTGGTACAGTTATTGTTCAGAATCCCAGGGGCACGAATCCGGTGTCCGTTTTTCGAAATTCCTATATATTTCAATTTTATGACGTGTCAAAGTTTACGTCATTGTTGAAGTTGCATCATATTTCACGTCATATTTTAATGTTTTAATTGAGATATCAAAAATCTAAGACCGCTACTAGACTGTGCTCGTCTTCTGCTTTCACATGACACCTCTAACTCAATTTTTTTTTCCAAATCCCAAAAAACAGCAAGTCTATAGACTAAGTATTTTCGAGCCCTTTTCCAAATTTTAAACGTGAATAGCTCTTGAACTAATAAAGATACAGTCGCCCACGTTTGATTTTCGGAAAGCTAATTTTTTTCTCGATTTTTTGGTCTTTTGTAATTTACTAAAGGTGCTCCACAAACGGTGATATGGACACTTTTATTTTTCAGAAAACCTCCAAAACCAGGGCTAGTTGACAAATGACCATCATCGATTTTAATTAAATTTGGTACATTTATTGTTCAGAACCCCAGGGGCACGAATCCGGTGTCCGTTTTTTGAAATTCCTTTATATTTCGATTTTATGACGTGTCAAAGTTTACGTCATTGTTGAAGGTGCATCATATTTCACGTCATATTTTAATGTTTTAATTGAGATATCAAAAATCTAAGACCGCTACTAGACTGTGCTCGTCTTCTGCTTTCACATGACACCTCTAGCTCAATTTTTTTTTCCAAATCCCAAAAAACAGCGAGTCTACAGACCAGGATTTTCGAGCCCTTTTCCAAAATTTGAACGTTAAAAGCTCTTGAACTAATAAAGATACAGTCACCCACATTGGATTTTCGGAAAGCTAATTTTTCTCTCGATTTTGTGGTTATTTGTAATTTACAAAATGTGCTCCACAAACGGTGATATGGACACTTTTATTTTTCAGAAAACGGCCAAACGCAGGGCTAGTTGACAAATGACCATCATCGATTTTAATTAAATTTGGTACAGTTATTGTTCAGAATCCCCGGGGCACGAATCGGGTGTCCGTTTTTCGAAATTCCTATATATTTCGATTTTATGACGTGTCAAAGTTTACGTCATTGTTGAAGGTGCATCATATTTCACGTCATATTTTAATGTTTTAATTGAGATATCAAAAATCTAAGACCACTACTAGACTGTGCTCGTCTTCTGCTTTCACATGACATCTCTAACTCAAATTTTTTTTCCAAATCCCAAAAAACAGCAAGTCTATAGACCAGGATTTTCGAGCCCTTTTCCAAACTTTGAACGTTAAAAGCTCTTGAACTAATAAAGATACAGTCGCCCACATTGGATTTTCGGAAAGCTAATTTTTTTCTCGATTTTTTGGTTATTTGTAATTTACAAAATGTGCTCCACAAACGGTGATATGGGCACTTTTATTTTTCAGAAAACGGCAAAACCCAGGGCTAGTTGACAAATGACCATCATCGATTTTAATTAAATTTGGTAAAATTATTGTTCAGAATCCCAGGGGCACGAATCCGGTGTCCGTTTTTCGAAATTCCTATATATTTCGATTTTATGACGTGTCAAAGTTTACGTCATTGTTTAAGGTGCATCATATTTCACGTCATATTTTAATGTTTTAATTGAGATATCAAAAATCTAAGACCGCTACTAGACTGTGCTCGTCTTCTGCTTTCACATGACATCTCTAACTCAAATTTTTTTTCCAAATCCCAAAAAACAGCGAGTCTCTATAGACCGGGATTTTCGAGCCCTTTTCCAAACTTTGAACGTTAAAAGCTCTTGAGCTAATAAAGATACAGTCGCCCACATTGGATTTTCGGAAAGCTAATTTTTTTCTCGATTTTTGGGTTATTTGTAATTTACAAAATGTGCTCCACAAACGGTGATATGGACACTTTTATTTTTCAGAAAACGGCCAAACCCAGGGCTAGTTGACAAATGACCATCATCGATTTTAATTCAATTTGGTACAGTTATTGCTCAGAATCCCAGGGGCACGAATCCGGTGTCCGTTTTTCGAAATTCCTATATATTTCGATTTTATGACGTGTCAAAGTTTACGTCATTGTTGAAGGTGCATCATATTTCACGTCATATTTTAATGTTTTGATTGAGATATCAAAAATCTATGACCGCTACTAGACTGTGCTCGTCTTCTGCTTTCACATGACATCTCTAACTCAAATTTTTTTTTTTCCGAATCCCAAAACACAGCAAGGATTTTCGAGCCCTGTTCCAAACTTTGAACGTTAAAAGCTCTTGAACTAATGAAGATACAGCCGCCCATATTGGATTTTCGGAAAGGTAATTTTTTTCTCGATTTTTTGGTTATCTGTAATTGACAAAATGTGCTCCACAAACGGTGATATGGACACTTTTATTTTTCAGAAATCGGCCAAACCCAGGGCTAGTTGACAAATGACCATCATCGATTTTAATTAAATTTGGTACAGTTATTGTTCAGAATCCCAGGGGCACGAATCCGGTGTCCGTTTTTCGAAATTCCTATATATTTCGATTTTATGACGTGTCAAAGTTTACGTCATTGTTGAAGGTGCATCATATTTCACGTCATATTTTAATGTTTTAATTGAGATATCAAAAATCTAAGACCGCTACTAGACTGTGCTCGTCTTCTGCTTTCACATGACATCTCAAACTCAAATTTTTTTTCCAAATCCCAAAAAACAGCTAGTCTATAGACCAGGATTTTCGAGCCCTTTTCCAAAATTTGAACGTTAAAAGCTCTTGAACTAATAAAGATGCAGTCGCCCACATTGGATTTTCGGAAAGCTAATATTTTTCTCGATTTTTTGGTTGTTTGTAATTTACAAACTGTGCTCCACAAACGGTGATATGGACACTTTTATTTTTCAGAAAACGGGCAAACCCAGGGTTAGTTGACAAATGACCATCATCGATTTTAATTAAATTTGGTACAGTTATTGTTCAGAATCCCAGTGGCAGGAATCCGGTGTCCGTTTTTCGAAATTCCTATATATTTCGATTTTATGACGTGTCAAAGTTTACGTCATTGTCTAAGGTGCATCATATTTCACGTCATATTTTAATGTTTTAATTGAGATATCAAAAATCTAAGACCGCTACTAGACTGTGCTCGTCTTCTGCTTTCACATGACATCTCTAACTCAAATTTTTTTTCCAAATCCCAAAAAACAGCGAGTCTATAGACCAGGATTTTCGAGCCCTTTTCCAAACTTTGAACGTTAAAAGCTCTTGAACTAATTCAGATACAGTCGCCCACATTGGATTTTCGGAAAGCTTATTTTTTTCTCGATTTTTTGGTTATTTGTAATTTACAAAATGTGCTCCACAAACGGTGATATGGACACTTTTATTTTTCAGAAAACGGCCAAACCCAGGGCTAGTTGACAAATGACCATCATCGATTTTAATTAAATTTGGTACAGTTATTGTTCAGAATCCCAGGGGCACGAATCCGGTGTCCGTTTTTCGAAATTCCTATATATTTCAATTTTATGACGTGTCAAAGTTTACGTCATTGTTGAAGGTGCATCATATTTCACGTCATATTTTAATGTTTTAATTGAGATATCAAAAATCTAAGACCGCTACTAGACTGTGCTCGTCTTCTGCTTTCACATGACACCTCTAACTCAAATTTTTTTTCCAAATCCCAAAAAACAGCAAGTCTATAGACTAAGTATTTTCGAGCCCTTTTCCAAATTTTAAACGTGAATAGCTCTTGAACTAATAAAGATACAGTCGCCCACGTTTGATTTTCGGAAAGCTAATTTTTTTCTCGATTTTTTGGTCTTTTGTAATTTACAAGATGTGCTCCACAAACGGAGATATGGACACTTTGATTTTCAAAAACGGCCAAAACCAGGGCTGGTTGACAAATGACCATCATCGATTTTAATTAAACTTGGTAAAATTATTGTTCAGAATCCCAGGGGCACGAATCGGGTGTCCGTTTTTCGAAATTCCTATTAACTTCGATTTTATGACGTGTCAAAGTTTACGTCATTGTTGAAGGTGCATCATATTTCACGTCATATTTTAATGTTTTAATTGAGATATCAAAAATCTAAGACCGCTACTAGACTGTACTCGTCTTCTGCTTTCACATGACACCTCTAACTCAAATTTTTTTTCGAAATCCCAAAAATCAGCAAGTCTATAGACCAGGATTTTCGAGCCCTTTTCCAAACTTTGAACGTTAAAAGCTCTTGAACTAATAAAGATACAGTCGCCCACATTGGATTTTCGGAAAGCTAATTTTTTTCTCGATTTTTTGGTTATTTGTAATTTACAAAATGTGCTCCACAAACGGTGATATGGACACTTTTATTTTTCAGAAAACGGCCAAACCCAGGGCTAGTTGACAAATGACCATCATCGATTTTAATTAAATTTGGTACAGTTATTGTTCAGAATCCCAGGGGCACGAATCCGGTGTCCGTTTTTCGAAATTCCTATATATTTCAATTTTATGACGTGTCAAAGTTTACGTCATTGTTGAAGGTGCATCATATTTCACGTCATATTTTAATGTTTTAATTGAGATATCAAAAATCTAAGACCGCTACTAGACTGTGTTCGTCTTCTGCTTTCACATGACACCTCTAACTCAATTTTTTTTTCCAAATCCCAAAAAACAGCTAGTCTATAGACCAGGATTTTCGAGCCCTTTTCCAAACTTTGAACGTTAAAAGCTCTTGAACTAATAAAGATACAGTCGCCCACATTGGATTTTCGGAAAGCTAATTTTTTTCTCGATTTTTGGGTTATTTGTAATTTACAAAATGTGCTCCACAAACGGTGATATGGACACTTTTATTTTTCAGAAATCGGCCAAACCCAGGGCTAGTTGACAAATGACCATCATCGATTTTAATTAAATTTGGTACAGTTATTGCTCAGAATCCCAGGGGCACGAATCCGGTGTCCGTTTTTCGAAATTCCTATATATTTCGATTTTATGACGTGTCAAAGTTTACGTCATTGTTGAAGGTGCATCATATTTCACGTCATATTTTAATGTTTTGATTGAGATATCAAAAATCTATGACCGCTACTAGACTGTGCTCGTCTTCTGCTTTCACATGACATCTCTAACTCAAATTTTTTTTTCCGAATCCCAAAACACAGCAAGGATTTTCGAGCCCTGTTCCAAACTTTGAACGTTAAAAGCTCTTGAACTAATGAAGATACAGCCGCCCATATTGGATTTTCGGAAAGGTAATTTTTTTCTCGATTTTTTGGTAATCTGTAATTGACAAAATGTGCTCCACAAACGGTGATATGGACACTTTTATTTTTCAGAAATCGGCCAAACCCAGGGCTAGTTGACAAATGACCATCATCGATTTTAATTAAATTTGGTACAGTTATTGTTCAGAATCCCAGGGGCACGAATCCGGTGTCCGTTTTTCGAAATTCCTATATATTTCGATTTTATGACGTGTCAAAGTTTACGTCATTGTTGAAGGTGCATCATATTTCACGTCATATTTTAATGTTTTAATTGAGATATCAAAAATCTAAGACCGCTACTAGACTGTGCTCGTCTTCTGCTTTCACATGACATCTCAAACTCAAATTTTTTTTCCATATCCCAAAAAACAGCTAGTCTATAGACCAGGATTTTCGAGCCCTTTTCCAAAATTTGAACGTTAAAAGCTCTTGAACTAATAAAGATGCAGTCGCCCACATTGGATTTTCGGAAAGCTAATATTTTTCTCGATTTTTTGGTTGTTTGTAATTTACAAACTGTGCTCCACAAACGGTGATATGGACACTTTTATTTTTCAGAAAACGGGCAAACCCAGGGCTAGTTGACAAATGACCATCATCGATTTTAATTAAATTTGGGTCAGTTATTGTTCAGAATCCCAGTGGCAGGAATCCGGTGTCCGTTTTTCGAAATTCCTATATATTTCGATTTTATGACGTGTCAAAGTTTACGTCATTGTCTAAGGTGCATCATATTTCACGTCATATTTTAATGTTTTAATTGAGATATCAAAAATCTAAGACCACTACTAGACTGTGCTCGTCTTCTGCTTTCACATGACATCTCTAACTCAAATTTTTTTTCCAAATCCCAAAAAACAGCAGGATTTTCGAGCCCTTTTCCAAACTTTGAACGTTAAAAGCTCTTGAACTAATAAAGATACAGTCGCCCACATTGGATTTTCGGAAAGCTAATTTTTTTCTCGATTTTTTGGTTATTTGTAATTTACAAAATGTGCTCCACAAACGGTGATATGGGCACTTTTATTTTTCAGAAAACGGCAAAACCCAGGGCTAGTTGACAAATGACCATCATCGATTTTAATTAAATTTGGTAAAATTATTGTTCAGAATCCCAGGGGCACGAATCCGGTGTCCGTTTTTCGAAATTCCTATATATTTCGATTTTATGACGTGTCAAAGTTTACGTCATTGTTTAAGGTGCATCATATTTCACGTCATATTTTAATGTTTTAATTGAGATATCAAAAATCTAAGACCGCTACTAGACTGTGCTCGTCTTCTGCTTTCACATGACATCTCTAACTCAAATTTTTTTTCCAAATCCCAAAAAACAGCGAGTCTCTATAGACCGGGATTTTCGAGCCCTTTTCCAAACTTTGAACGTTAAAAGCTCTTGAGCTAATAAAGATACAGTCGCCCACATTGGATTTTCGGAAAGCTAATTTTTTTCTCGATTTTTGGGTTATTTGTAATTTACAAAATGTGCTCCACAAACGGTGATATGGACACTTTTATTTTTCAGAAAACGGCCAAACCCAGGGCTAGTTGACAAATGACCATCATCGATTTTAATTCAATTTGGTACAGTTATTGCTCAGAATCCCAGGGGCACGAATCCGGTGTCCGTTTTTCGAAATTCCTATATATTTCGATTTTATGACGTGTCAAAGTTTACGTCATTGTTGAAGGTGCATCATATTTCACGTCATATTTTAATGTTTTGATTGAGATATCAAAAATCTATGACCGCTACTAGACTGTGCTCGTCTTCTGCTTTCACATGACATCTCTAACTCAAATTTTTTTTTTTCCGAATCCCAAAACACAGCAAGGATTTTCGAGCCCTGTTCCAAACTTTGAACGTTAAAAGCTCTTGAACTAATGAAGATACAGCCGCCCATATTGGATTTTCGGAAAGGTAATTTTTTTCTCGATTTTTTGGTTATCTGTAATTGACAAAATGTGCTCCACAAACGGTGATATGGACATCATATTTCACGTCATATTTTAATGTTTTAATTGAGATATCAAAAATCTAAGACCGCTACTAGACTGTGCTCGTCTTCTGCTTTCACATGACATCTCAAACTCAAATTTTTTTTCCAAATCCCAAAAAACAGCTAGTCTATAGACCAGGATTTTCGAGCCCTTTTCCAAAATTTGAACGTTAAAAGCTCTTGAACTAATAAAGATGCAGTCGCCCACATTGGATTTTCGGAAAGCTAATATTTTTCTCGATTTTTTGGTTGTTTGTAATTTACAAACTGTGCTCCACAAACGGTGATATGGACACTTTTATTTTTCAGAAAACGGGCAAACCCAGGGCTAGTTGACAAATGACCATCATCGATTTTAATTAAATTTGGTACAGTTATTGTTCAGAATCCCAGTGGCAGGAATCCGGTGTCCGTTTTTCGAAATTCCTATATATTTCGATTTTATGACGTGTCAAAGTTTACGTCATTGTCTAAGGTGCATCATATTTCACGTCATATTTTAATGTTTTAATTGAGATATCAAAAATCTAAGACCGCTACTAGACTGTGCTCGTCTTCTGCTTTCACATGACATCTCTAACTCAAATTTTTTTTCCAAATCCCAAAAAACAGCGAGTCTATAGACCAGGATTTTCGAGCCCTTTTCCAAACTTTGAACGTTAAAAGCTCTTGAACTAATTCAGATACAGTCGCCCACATTGGATTTTCGGAAAGCTTATTTTTTTCTCGATTTTTTGGTTATTTGTAATTTACAAAATGTGCTCCACAAACGGTGATATGGACACTTTTATTTTTCAGAAAACGGCCAAACCCAGGGCTAGTTGACAAATGACCATCATCGATTTTAATTAAATTTGGTACAGTTATTGTTCAGAATCCCAGGGGCACGAATCCGGTGTCCGTTTTTCGAAATTCCTATATATTTCAATTTTATGACGTGTCAAAGTTTACGTCATTGTTGAAGGTGCATCATATTTCACGTCATATTTTAATGTTTTAATTGAGATATCAAAAATCTAAGACCGCTACTAGACTGTGCTCGTCTTCTGCTTTCACATGACACCTCTAACTCAAATTTTTTTTCCAAATCCCAAAAAACAGCAAGTCTATAGACTAAGTATTTTCGAGCCCTTTTCCAAATTTTAAACGTGAATAGCTCTTGAACTAATAAAGATACAGTCGCCCACGTTTGATTTTCGGAAAGCTAATTTTTTTCTCGATTTTTTGGTCTTTTGTAATTTACAAGATGTGCTCCACAAACGGAGATATGGACACTTTGATTTTCAAAAACGGCCAAAACCAGGGCTGGTTGACAAATGACCATCATCGATTTTAATTAAACTTGGTAAAATTATTGTTCAGAATCCCAGGGGCACGAATCGGGTGTCCGTTTTTCGAAATTCCTATTAACTTCGATTTTATGACGTGTCAAAGTTTACGTCATTGTTGAAGGTGCATCATATTTCACGTCATATTTTAATGTTTTAATTGAGATATCAAAAATCTAAGACCGCTACTAGACTGTACTCGTCTTCTGCTTTCACATGACACCTCTAACTCAAATTTTTTTTCGAAATCCCAAAAATCAGCAAGTCTATAGACCAGGATTTTCGAGCCCTTTTCCAAACTTTGAACGTTAAAAGCTCTTGAACTAATAAAGATACAGTCGCCCACATTGGATTTTCGGAAAGCTAATTTTTTTCTCGATTTTTTGGTTATTTGTAATTTACAAAATGTGCTCCACAAACGGTGATATGGACACTTTTATTTTTCAGAAAACGGCCAAACCCAGGGCTAGTTGACAAATGACCATCATCGATTTTAATTAAATTTGGTACAGTTATTGTTCAGAATCCCAGGGGCACGAATCCGGTGTCCGTTTTTCGAAATTCCTATATATTTCAATTTTATGACGTGTCAAAGTTTACGTCATTGTTGAAGGTGCATCATATTTCACGTCATATTTTAATGTTTTAATTGAGATATCAAAAATCTAAGACCGCTACTAGACTGTGTTCGTCTTCTGCTTTCACATGACACCTCTAACTCAATTTTCTTTTCCAAATCCCAAAAAACAGCTAGTCTATAGACCAGGATTTTCGAGCCCTTTTCCAAATTTTGAACGTTAAAAGCTCTTGAACTAATAAAGATACAGTCGCCCACATTGGATTTTCGGAAAGCTAATTTTTTTCTCGATTTTTGGGTTATTTGTAATTTACAAAATGTGCTCCACAAACGGTGATATGGACACTTTTATTTTTCAGAAAACGGCCAAACCCAGGGCTAGTTGACAAATGACCATCATCGATTTTAATTCAATTTGGTACAGTTATTGCTCAGAATCCCAGGGGCACGAATCCGGTGTCCGTTTTTCGAAATTCCTATATATTTCGATTTTATGACGTGTCAAAGTTTACGTCATTGTTGAAGGTGCATCATATTTCACGTCATATTTTAATGTTTTGATTGAGATATCAAAAATCTATGACCGCTACTAGACTGTGCTCGTCTTCTGCTTTCACATGACATCTCTAACTCAAATTTTTTTTTCCGAATCCCAAAACACAGCAAGGATTTTCGAGCCCTGTTCCAAACTTTGAACGTTAAAAGCTCTTGAACTAATGAAGATACAGCCGCCCATATTGGATTTTCGGAAAGGTAATTTTTTTCTCGATTTTTTGGTTATCTGTAATTGACAAAATGTGCTCCACAAACGGTGATATGGACACTTTTATTTTTAAGAAATCGGCCAAACCCAGGGCTAGTTGACAAATGACCATCATCGATTTTAATTAAATTTGGTACAGTTATTGTTCAGAATCCCAGGGGCACGAATCCGGTGTCCGTTTTTCGAAATTCCTATATATTTCGATTTTATGACGTGTCAAAGTTTACGTCATTGTTGAAGGTGCATCATATTTCACGTCATATTTTAATGTTTTAATTGAGATATCAAAAATCTAAGACCGCTACTAGACTGTGCTCGTCTTCTGCTTTCACATGACATCTCAAACTCAAATTTTTTTTCCATATCCCAAAAAACAGCTAGTCTATAGACCAGGATTTTCGAGCCCTTTTCCAAAATTTGAACGTTAAAAGCTCTTGAACTAATAAAGATGCAGTCGCCCACATTGGATTTTCGGAAAGCTAATATTTTTCTCGATTTTTTGGTTGTTTGTAATTTACAAACTGTGCTCCACAAACGGTGATATGGACACTTTTATTTTTCAGAAAACGGGCAAACCCAGGGCTAGTTGACAAATGACCATCATCGATTTTAATTAAATTTGGGTCAGTTATTGTTCAGAATCCCAGTGGCAGGAATCCGGTGTCCGTTTTTCGAAATTCCTATATATTTCGATTTTATGACGTGTCAAAGTTTACGTCATTGTCTAAGGTGCATCATATTTCACGTCATATTTTAATGTTTTAATTGAGATATCAAAAATCTAAGACCGCTGCTAGACTGTGCTCGTCTTCTGCTTTCACATGACATCTCTAACTCAAATTTTTTTTCCAAATCCCAAAAAACAGCGAGTCTATAGACCAGGATTTTCGAGCCCTTTTCCAAACTTTGAACGTTAAAAGCTCTTGAACTAATTCAGATACAGTCGCCCACATTGGATTTTCGGAAAGCTTATTTTTTTCTCGATTTGTTGGTTATTTGTAATTTACAAAATGTGCTCCACAAACGGTGATATGGACACTTTTATTTTTCAGAAAACGGCCAAACCCAGGGCTAGTTGACAAATGACCATCATCGATTTTAATTAAATTTGGTACAGTTATTGTTCAGAATCCCAAGGGCACGAATCCGGTGTCCGTTTTTCGAAATTCCTATATATTTCAATTTTATGACGTTTCAAAGTTTACGTCATTGTTGAAGGTGCATCATATTTCACGTCATATTTTAATGTTTTAATTGAGATATCAAAAATCTAAGACCGCTACTAGACTGTGCTCGTCTTCTGCTTTCACATGACACCTCTAACTCAAATTTTTTTTCCAAATCCCAAAAAACAGCAAGTCTATAGACTAAGTATTTTCGAGCCCTTTTCCAAATTTTAAACGTGAATAGCTCTTGAACTAATAAAGATACAGTCGCCCACGTTTGATTTTCGGAAAGCTAATTTTTTTCTCGATTTTTTGGTCTTTTGTAATTTACAAGATGTGCTCCACAAACGGAGATATGGACACTTTGATTTTCAAAAACGGCCAAAACCAGGGCTGGTTGACAAATGACCATCATCGATTTTAATTAAACTTGGTAAAATTATTGTTCAGAATCCCAGGGGCACGAATCGGGTGTCCGTTTTTCGAAATTCCTATTAACTTCGATTTTATGACGTGTCAAAGTTTACGTCATTGTTGAAGGTGCATCATATTTCACGTCATATTTTAATGTTTTAATTGAGATATCAAAAATCTAAGACCGCTACTAGACTGTACTCGTCTTCTGCTTTCACATGACACCTCTAACTCAAATTTTTTTTCGAAATCCCAAAAATCAGCAAGTCTATAGACCAGGATTTTCGAGCCCTTTTCCAAACTTTGAACGTTAAAAGCTCTTGAACTAATAAAGATACAGTCGCCCACATTGGATTTTCGGAAAGCTAATTTTTTTCTCGATTTTTTGGTTATTTGTAATTTACAAAATGTGCTCCACAAACGGTGATATGGACACTTTTATTTTTCAGAAAACGGCCAAACCCAGGGCTAGTTGACAAATGACCATCATCGATTTTAATTAAATTTGGTACAGTTATTGTTCAGAATCCCAGGGGCACGAATCCGGTGTCCGTTTTTCGAAATTCCTATATATTTCAATTTTATGACGTGTCAAAGTTTACGTCATTGTTGAAGGTGCATCATATTTCACGTCATATTTTAATGTTTTAATTGAGATATCAAAAATCTAAGACCGCTACTAGACTGTGTTCGTCTTCTGCTTTCACATGACACCTCTAACTCAATTTTTTTTTCCAAATCCCAAAAAACAGCTAGTCTATAGACCAGGATTTTCGAGCCCTTTTCCAAAATTTGAACGTTAAAAGCTCTTGAACTAATAAAGATACAGCCGCCCACATTGGATTTTCGGAAAGCTAATTTTTTTCTCGATTTTTTGGTTATTTGTAATTTACAAAATGTGCTCCACAAACGGTGATATGGACACTTTTATTTTTCAGAAAACGGCCAAACCCAGGGCTACTTGACAAATGATCATCATCGATTTTAATTAAATTTGGTACAGTTATTGTTCAGAATCCCAGGGGCACGAATCCGGTGTCCGTTTTTCGAAATTCCTATATATTTCGATTTTATGACGTGTCAAAGTTTACGTCATTGTTGAAGGTGCATCATATTTCTCGTCATATTTTAATGTTTTAATTGAGATATCAAAAATCTAAGACCGCTACTAGACTGTGCTCGTCTTCTGCTTTCACATGACATCTCTAACTCAAATTTTTTTTCCGAATCCCAAAACACAGCAAGGATTTTCGAGCCCTGTTCCAAACTTTGAACGTTAAAAGCTCTTGAACTAATTCAGATACAGTCGCCCACATTGGATTTTCGGAAAGCTTATTTTTTTCTCGATTTTTTGGTTATTTGTAATTTACAAAATGTGCTCCACAAACGGTGATATGGACACTTTTATTTTTCAGAAAACGGCCAAACCCAGGGCTAGTTGACAAATGACCATCATCGATTTTAATTAAATTTGGTACAGTTATTGTTCAGAATCCCAGGGGCACGAATCCGGTGTCCGTTTTTCGAAATTCCTATATATTTCAATTTTATGACGTGTCAAAGTTTACGTCATTGTTGAAGGTGCATCATATTTCACGTCATATTTTAATGTTTTAATTGAGATATCAAAAATCTAAGACCGCTACTAGACTGTGCTCGTCTTCTGCTTTCACATGACACCTCTAACTCAAATTTTTTTTCCAAATCCCAAAAAACAGCAAGTCTATAGACTAAGTATTTTCGAGCCCTTTTCCAAATTTTAAACGTGAATAGCTCTTGAACTAATAAAGATACAGTCGCCCACGTTTGATTTTCGGAAAGCTAATTTTTTTCTCGATTTTTTGGTCTTTTGTAATTTACAAGATGTGCTCCACAAACGGAGATATGGACACTTTGATTTTCAAAAACGGCCAAAACCAGGGCTGGTTGACAAATGACCATCATCGATTTTAATTAAACTTGGTAAAATTATTGTTCAGAATCCCAGGGGCACGAATCGGGTGTCCGTTTTTCGAAATTCCTATTAACTTCGATTTTATGACGTGTCAAAGTTTACGTCATTGTTGAAGGTGCATCATATTTCACGTCATATTTTAATGTTTTAATTGAGATATCAAAAATCTAAGACCGCTACTAGACTGTACTCGTCTTCTGCTTTCACATGACACCTCTAACTCAAATTTTTTTTCGAAATCCCAAAAATCAGCAAGTCTATAGACCAGGATTTTCGAGCCCTTTTCCAAACTTTGAACGTTAAAAGCTCTTGAACTAATAAAGATACAGTCGCCCACATTGGATTTTCGGAAAGCTAATTTTTTTCTCGATTTTTTGGTTATTTGTAATTTACAAAATGTGCTCCACAAACGGTGATATGGACACTTTTATTTTTCAGAAAACGGCCAAACCCAGGGCTAGTTGACAAATGACCATCATCGATTTTAATTAAATTTGGTACAGTTATTGTTCAGAATCCCAGGGGCACGAATCCGGTGTCCGTTTTTCGAAATTCCTATATATTTCAATTTTATGACGTGTCAAAGTTTACGTCATTGTTGAAGGTGCATCATATTTCACGTCATATTTTAATGTTTTAATTGAGATATCAAAAATCTAAGACCGCTACTAGACTGTGTTCGTCTTCTGCTTTCACATGACACCTCTAACTCAATTTTTTTTCCAAATCCCAAAAAACAGCTAGTCTATAGACCAGGATTTTCGAGCCCTTTTCCAAACTTTGAACGTTAAAAGCTCTTGAACTAATAAAGATACAGTCGCCCACATTGGATTTTCGAAAAGCTAATTTTTTTCTCGATTTTTTGGTTATTTGTAATTTACAAAATGTGCTCCACAAACGGTGATATGGACACTTTTATTTTTCAGAAAACGGCCAAACCCAGGGCTAGTTGACAAATGACCATCATCGATTTTAATTAAATTTGGTACAGTTATTGTTCAGAATCCCAGGGGCACGAATCCGGTGTCCGTTTTTCGAAATTCCTATATATTTCAATTTTATGACGTGTCAAAGTTTACGTCATTGTTGAAGGTGCATCATATTTCACGTCATATTTTAATGTTTTAATTGAGATATCAAAAATCTAAGACCGCTACTAGACTGTGCTCGTCTTCTGCTTTCACATGACATCTCTAACTCAAATTTTTTTTCCGAATCCCAAAACACAGCAAGGATTTTCGAGCCCTGTTCCAAACTTTGAACGTTAAAAGCTCTTGAACTAATAAAGATACAGTCGCCCACATTGGATTTTCGGAAAGCTTATTTTTTTCTCGATTTTTTGGTTATTTGTAATTTACAAAATGTGCTCCACAAACGGTGATATGGACACTTTTACTTTCCAGAAAACGACCAAACCCAGGGCTAGTTGACAAATGACCATCATCGATTTTAATTAAATTTGGTACAGTTATTGTTCAGAATCCCAGGGGCACGAATCCGGTGTCCGTTTTTCGAAATTCCTATATATTTCAATTTTATGACGTGTCAAAGTTTACGTCATTGTTGAAGTTGCATCATATTTCACGTCATATTTTAATGTTTTAATTGAGATATCAAAAATCTAAGACCGCTACTAGACTGTGCTCGTCTTCTGCTTTCACATGACACCTCTAACTCAATTTTTTTTTCCAAATCCCAAAAAACAGCAAGTCTATAGACTAAGTATTTTCGAGCCCTTTTCCAAATTTTAAACGTGAATAGCTCTTGAACTAATAAAGATACAGTCGCCCACGTTTGATTTTCGGAAAGCTAATTTTTTTCTCGATTTTTTGGTTATTTGTAATTTACAAAATGTGCTCCACAAACGGAGATATGGACACTTTGATTTTCAAAAACGGCCGAAACCAGGGCTGGTTGACAAATGACCATCATCGATTTTAATTAAACTTGGTAAAATTATTGTTCAGTATCCCAGGGGCACGAATCGGGTGTCCGTTTTTCGAAATTCCTATTAACTTCGATTTTATGACGTGTCAAAGTTTACGTCATTGTTGAAGGTGCATCATATTTCACGTCATATTTTAATGTTTTAATTGAGATATCAAAAATCTAAGACCGCTACTAGACTGTGCTCGTCTTCTGCTTTCACATGACATCTCAAACTCAAATTTTTTTTCCAAATCCCAAAAAACAGCTAGTCTATAGACCAGGATTTTCGAGCCCTTTTCCAAACTTTGAACGTTAAAAGCTCTTGAACTAATAAAGATGCAGTCGCCCACATTGGATTTTCGGAAAGCTAATATTTTTCTCGATTTTTTGGTTGTTTGTAATTTACAAACTGTGCTCCACAAACGGTGATATGGACACTTTTATTTTTCAGAAAACGGCCAAACCCAGGGCTAGTTGACAAATGACCATCATCGATTTTAATTAAATTTGGTACAGTTATTGTTCAGAATCCCAGTGGCAGGAATCCGGTGTCCGTTTTTCGAAATTCCTATATATTTCGATTTTATGACGTGTCAAAGTTTACGTCATTGTCTAAGGTGCATCATATTTCTCGTCATATTTTAATGTTTTAATTGAGATATCAAAAATCTAAGACCGCTACTAGACTGTGCTCGTCTTCTGCTTTCACATGACATCTCTAACTCAAATTTTTTTTCCGAATCCCAAAACACAGCAAGGATTTTCGAGCCCTGTTCCAAACTTTGAACGTTAAAAGCTCTTGAACTAATACAGATACAGTCGCCCACATTGGATTTTCGGAAAGCTTATTTTTTTCTCGATTTTTTGGTTATTTGTAATTTACAAAATGTGCTCCACAAACGGTGATATGGACACTTTTATTTTTCAGAAAACGGCCAAACCCAGGGCTAGTTGACAAATGACCATCATCGATTTTAATTAAATTTGGTACAGTTATTGTTCAGAATCCCAGGGGCACGAATCCGGTGTCCGTTTTTCGAAATTCCTATATATTTCAATTTTATGACGTGTCAAAGTTTACGTCATTGTTGAAGGTGCATCATATTTCACGTCATATTTTAATGTTTTAATTGAGATATCAAAAATCTAAGACCGCTACTAGACTGTGCTCGTCTTCTGCTTTCACATGACACCTCTAACTCAAATTTTTTTTCCAAATCCCAAAAAACAGCAAGTCTATAGACTAAGTATTTTCGAGCCCTTTTCCAAATTTTAAACGTGAATAGCTCTTGAACTAATAAAGATACAGTCGCCCACGTTTGATTTTCGGAAAGCTAATTTTTTTCTCGATTTTTTGGTCTTTTGTAATTTACAAGATGTGCTCCACAAACGGTGATATGGACACTTTTATTTTTCAGAAAACGGCCAAACCCAGGGCTAGTTGACAAATGACCATCATCGATTTTAATTAAATTTGGTACAGTTATTGTTCAGAATCCCAGGGGCACGAATCCGGTGTCCGTTTTTCGAAATTCCTATATATTTCAATTTTATGACGTGTCAAAGTTTACGTCATTGTTGAAGGTGCATCATATTTCACGTCATATTTTAATGTTTTAATTGAGATATCAAAAATCTAAGACCGCTACTAGACTGTGTTCGTCTTCTGCTTTCACATGACACCTCTAACTCAAATTTTTTTTCCAAATCCCAAAAAACAGCTAGTCTATAGACCAGGATTTTCGAGCCCTTTTCCAAAATTTGAACGTTAAAAGCTCTTGAACTAATAAAGATACAGCCGCCCACATTGGATTTTCGGAAAGCTAATTTTTTTCTCGATTTTTTGGTTATTTGTAATTTACGAACTGTGCTCCACAAACGGTGATATGGACACTTTTATTTTTCAGAAATCGGCCAAACCCAGGGCTAGTTGACAAATGACCATCATCGATTTTAATTAAATTTGGTACAGTTATTATTCAGAATCCCAGGGGCACGAATCCGGTGTCCGTTTTTCGAAAATCCTATATATTTCGATTTTATGACGTGTCAAAGTTTACGTCATTGTTGAAGGTGCATCATATTTCACGTCATATTTTAATGTTTTAATTGAGATAACAAAAATCTAAGACCGCTACTACACTGTGCTCGTCTTCTGCTTTCACATGACATCTCTAACTCAAATTTTTTTTCCAAATCCCAAAAAACAGCTAGTCTATAGACCAGGATTTTCGAGCCCTTTTCCAAACTTTGAACGTTAAAAGCTCTTGAACTAATAAAGATACAGTCGCCCACATAGGATTTTCGGAAAGCTAATTTTTTTTCTCGATTTTTTGGTCTTTTGTAATTTACAAAATGTGCTCCACAAACGGAGATATGGACACTTTGATTTTCAAAAACGGCCGAAACCAGGGCTGGTTGA
The DNA here is from genome assembly GCA_030765055.1 of Mantis religiosa. NCBI lineage: Eukaryota > Metazoa > Arthropoda > Insecta > Mantodea > Mantidae > Mantis > Mantis religiosa. The sequence goes on along the minus strand of CM060960.1, from coordinate 20,624,156 downwards.
CAAATGACCATCATCGATTTTAATTAAACTTGGTAAAATTATTGTTCAGAACCCCAGAGGCACGAATCCGGTGTCCGTTTTTTGAAATTCCTTTATATTTCGATTTTATGACGTGTCAAAGTTTACGTCATTGTTGAAGGTGCATCATATTTCACGTCATATTTTAATGTTTTAATTGAGATATCAAAAATCTAAGACCGCTACTAGACTGTGCTCGTCTTCTGCTTTCACATGACACCTCTAACTCAAATTTTTTTTCCAAATCCCAAAAAACAGCGAGTCTATAGACCAGGATTTTCGAGCCCTTTTCTAAACTTTGAACGTTAAAAGCTCTTGAACTAATAAAGATACAGTCGCCCACATTGGATTTTCGGAAAGCTAATTTTTTTCTCGATTTTTTGGTTATTTGTAATTTACTAAATGTGCTCCACAAACGGTGATATGGACACTTTCATTTTTCAGAAAACGGCCAAAACCAGGGCTAGTTGACAAATGACCATCATCGATTTTAATTAAATTTGTTACAGTTATTGTTCAGAACCCCAGGGGCACGAATCCGGTGCCCGTTTTTTGAAATTCCTATATATTTCGATTTTATGACGTGTCAAAGTTTACGTCATTGTTGAAGGTGCATCATATTTCACGTCATATTTTAATGTTTTAATTGAGATATCAAAAATCTAAGACCGCTACTAGACTGTGCTCGTCTTCTGCTTTCACATGACACCTCTAACTCAATTTTTTTTTCCAAATCCCAAAAAACAGCAAGTCTATAGACCAGGATTTTCGAGCCCTTTTCCAAACTTTGAACGTTAAAAGCTCTTGAACTGATAATGATACAGTCGCCCACATTGGATTTTCGGAAAGCTAATTTTTTTCTCGATTTTCTGGTTATTTGTAATTTACAAAATGTGCTCCACAAACGGTGATATGGACACTTTTATTTTTCAGAAAACGGCCAAACCCAGGGCTAGTTGACAAATGACCATCATCGATTTTAATTTAATTTGGTACAGTTATTGGTCAGAATCCCAGGGGCACGAATCCGGTGTCCGTTTTTCGAAATTCCTATATATTTCGATTTTATGACGTGTCAAAGTTTACGTCATTGTTGAAGGTGCATCATATTTCACGTCATATTTTAATGTTTTAATTGAGATATCAAAAATCTAAGACCGCTACTAGACTGTGCTCGTCTTCTGCTTTCACATGACACCTCTAACTCAAATTTTTTTTCCAAATCCCAAAAAACAGCAAGTATTTTCGAGCCCTTTTCCAAATTTTAAACGTGAATAGCTCTTGAACTAATAAAGATACAGTCGCCCACGTTTGATTTTCGGAAAGCTAATTTTTTTCTCGATTTTTTGGTTATTTGTAATTTACAAAATGTGCTCCACAAACGGTGATATGGACACCTTTATTTTTCAGAAAACGGCCAAACCCAGGGCTAGTTGACAAATGACCATCATCGATTTTAATTAAATTTGGTACAGTTATTGTTCAGAATCCCAGGGGCACGAATCCGGTGTCCGTTTTTCGAAATTCCTATATATTTCAATTTTATGACGTGTCAAAGTTTACGTCATTGTTGAAGGTGCATCATATTTCACGTCATATTTTAATGTTTTAATTGAGATATCAAAAATCTAACACCGCTACTAGACTGTGTTCGTCTTCTGCTTTCACATGACACCTCTAACTCAAATTTTTTTTCCAAATCCCAAAAAACAGCTAGTCTATAGACCAGGATTTTCGAGCCCTTTTCCAAAATTTGAACGTTAAAAGCTCTTGAACTAATAAAGATACAGCCGCCCACATTGGATTTTCGGAAAGCTAATTTTTTTCTCGATTTTTTGGTTATTTGTAATTTACGAAATGTGCTCCACAAACGGTGATATGGACACTTTTATTTTTCAGAAATCGGCCAAACCCAGGGCTAGTTGACAAATGACCATCATCGATTTTAATTAAATTTGGTACAGTTATTATTCAGAATCCCAGGGGCACGAATCCGGTGTCCGTTTTTCGAAAATCCTATATATTTCGATTTTATGACGTGTCAAAGTTTACGTCATTGTTGAAGGTGCATCATATTTCACGTCATATTTTAATGTTTTAATTGAGATATCAAAAATCTAAGACCGCTACTAGACTGTGCTCGTCTTCTGCTTTCACATGACATCTCTAACTCAAATTTTTTTTCCAAATCCCAAAAAACAGCTAGTCTATAGACCAGGATTTTCGAGCCCTTTTCCAAACTTTGAACGTTAAAAGCTCTTGAACTAATAAAGATGCAGTCGCCCACATTGGATTTTCGGAAAGCTAATATTTTTCTCGATTTTTTGGTTGTTTGTAATTTACAAACTGTGCTCCACAAACGGTGATATGGACACTTTTATTTTTCAGAAAACGGGCAAACCCAGGGCTAGTTGACAAATGACCATCATCGATTTTAATTAAATTTGGTACAGTTATTGTTCAGAATCCCAGTGGCACGAATCCGGTGTCCGTTTTTCGAAATTCCTATATATTTCGATTTTATGACGTGTCAAAGTTTACGTCATTGTCTAAGGTGCATCATATTTCACGTCATATTTTAATGTTTTAATTGAGATATCAAAAATCTAAGACCGCTGCTAGACTGTGCTCGTCTTCTGCTTTCACATGACATCTCTAACTCAAATTTTTTTTCCAAATCCCAAAAAACAGCGAGTCTAAAGACCAGGATTTTCGAGCCCTTTTCCAAACTTTGAACGTTAAAAGCTCTTGAACTAATAAAGATACAGTCGCCCACATAGGATTTTCGGAAAGCTAATTTTTTTTCTCGATTTTTTGGTCTTTTGTAATTTACAAAATGTGCTCCACAAACGGAGATATGGACACTTTGATTTTCAAAAACGGCCGAAACCAGGGCTGGTTGACAAATGACCATCATCGATTTTAATTAAACTTGGTAAAATTATTGTTCAGAACCCAGAGGCACGAATCCGGTGTCCGTTTTTTGAAATTCCTTTATATTTCGATTTTATGACGTGTCAAAGTTTACGTCATTGTTGAAGGTGCATCATATTTCACGTCATATTTTAATGTTTTAATTGAGATATCAAAAATCTAAGACCGCTACTAGACTGTGCTCGTCTTCTGCTTTCACATGACACCTCTAACTCAAATTTTTTTTCCAAATCCCAAAAAACAGCGAGTCTTTAGACCAGGATTTTCGAGCCCTTTTCTAAACTTTGAACGTTAAAAGCTCTTGAACTAATAAAGATACAGTCGCCCACATTGGATTTTCGGAAAGCTAATTTTTTTCTCGATTTTTTGGTTATTTGTAATTTACTAAATGTGCTCCACAAACGGTGATATGGACACTTTCATTTTTCAGAAAACGGCCAAAACCAGGGCTAGTTGACAAATGACCATCATCGATTTTAATTAAATTTGTTACAGTTATTGTTCAGAACCCCAGGGGCACGAATCCGGTGCCCGTTTTTTGAAATTCCTATATATTTCGATTTTATGACGTGTCAAAGTTTACGTCATTGTTGAAGGTGCATCATATTTCACGTCATATTTTAATGTTTTAATTGAGATATCAAAAATCTAAGACCGCTACTAGACTGTGCTCGTCTTCTGCTTTCACATGACACCTCTAACTCAATTTTTTTTTCCAAATCCCAAAAAACAGCAAGTCTATAGACCAGGATTTTCGAGCCCTTTTCCAAACTTTGAACGTTAAAAGCTCTTGAACTGATAATGATACAGTCGCCCACATTGGATTTTCGGAAAGCTAATTTTTTTCTCGATTTTCTGGTTATTTGTAATTTACAAAATGTGCTCCACAAACGGTGATATGGACACTTTTATTTTTCAGAAAACGGCCAAACCCAGGGCTAGTTGACAAATGACCATCATCGATTTTAATTTAATTTGGTACAGTTATTGGTCAGAATCCCAGGGGCACGAATCCGGTGTCCGTTTTTCGAAATTCCTATATATTTCGATTTTATGACGTGTCAAAGTTTACGTCATTGTTGAAGGTGCATCATATTTCACGTCATATTTTAATGTTTTAATTGAGATATCAAAAATCTAAGACCGCTACTAGACTGTGCTCGTCTTCTGCTTTCACATGACACCTCTAACTCAAATTTTTTTTCCAAATCCCAAAAAACAGCAAGTATTTTCGAGCCCTTTTCCAAATTTTAAACGTGAATAGCTCTTGAACTAATAAAGATACAGTCGCCCACGTTTGATTTTCGGAAAGCTAATTTTTTTCTCGATTTTTTGCTCTTTTGTAATTTTCAAAATGTGCTCCACAAACGCAGATATGGACACTTTAATTTTCAAAAAACGGCCAAAACCAGGGCTGGTTGACAAATGACCATCATCGATTTTAATTAAACTTGGTAATATTATTGTTCAGAATTCCAGGGTACGAATCGGGTGTCCGTTTTTCGAAATTCCTATATATTTCGATTTTATGACGTGTCAAAGTTTACGTCATTGTTGAAGGTGCATCATATTTCACGTCATATTTTAATGTTTTAATTGAGATATCAAAAATCTAAGACCGCTACTAGACTGTGCTCGTCTTCTGCTTTCACATGACACCTCTTACTCAAATTTTTTTTCCAAATCCCAAAAAACAGCGAGTCCAGGATTTTCGAGCCCTTTTCCAAACTTTGAACGTTAAAAGCTCTTGAACTAATAAAGACACAGACGCCCACATTGGATTTTCGGAAAGCTAATTTGTTTCTCGATTTTTTGGTTATTTGTAATTTACAAAATGTGCTCCACAAACGGACATATGGACACTTTAATTTTCATAAAACGGCCAAAACCAGGGCTGGTTGACAAATGACCATCATCGATTATAATTAAATTTGGTACAGTTATTGTTCAGAATCCCAGGGGCACGAATCCGGTGTACGTTTTTCGAAATTCCTATATATTTCGATTTTATGACGTGTCAAAGTTTACGTCATTATTGAAGGTGCATCATATTTCACGTCATATTTTAATGTTTTAATTGAGATATCAAAAATCTAAGACCGCTACTAGACTGTGCTCGTCTTCTGCTTTCACATGACACCTCTAACTCAAATTTTTTTTCCAAATCCCAAAAAACAGCAAGTCTATAGACCAGTATTTTCGAGCCCTTTTCCAAATTTTAAACGTGAATAGCTCTTGAACTAATAAAGATACAGTCGCCCGCGTTTGATTTTCGGTAAGCTAATTTTTTTCTCGATTTTTTGGTCTTCTGTAATTTACAAAATGTGCTCCACAAACGGAGATATGGACACTTTAATTTTCAAAAAACGGCCAAAACCAGGGCTGGTTGACAAATGACCATCATCGATTTTAATTAAACTTGGTAAAATTATTGTTCAGAATCCCAGGGGCACGAATCGGGTGTCCGTTTTTCGAAATTCCTATATATTTCGATTTTATGACGTGTCAAAGTTTACGTCATTGTTGAAGGTGCATCATATTTCACGTCATATTTTAATGTTTTAATTGAGATATCAAAAATCTAAGACCGCTACTAGACTGTGCTCGTCTTCTGCTTTCACATGACACCTCTAACTCAAATTTTTTTTCCAAATCCCAAAAAACAGCAAGTCTATAGACCAGTATTTTCGAGCCCTTTTCCAAATTTTAAACGTGAATAGCTCTTGAACTAATAAAGATACAGTCGCCCACGTTTGATTTTCGGAAAGCTAATTTTTTTCTCGATTTTTTGGTCTTTTGTAATTTATAAAATGTGCTCCACAAACGGTGATATGGACACTTTTATCTTCCAGAAAACGGCCAAACCCAGGGCTAGTTGACAAATGACCATCATCGATTATAATTAAATTTGGTACAGTTATTGTTCAGAATCCCAGGGGCACGTCTCCAGTGTCCGTTTTTCGAAATTCCTATATATTTCGATTTTATGACGTGTCAAAGTTTACGTCATTGTTGAAGGTGCATCATATTTCACGTCATATTTTAATGTTTTAATTGAGACATCAAAAATCTAAGACCGCTACTAGACTGTGCTCGTCTTCTGCTTTCACATGACACCTCTAACTCAAATTTTTTTTCCAAATCCCAAGAAACAGCAAGTCTATAGACCAGTATTTTCGAGCCCTTTTCCAAACTTTGAACGTTAAAAGCTCTTGAACTAATACAGATACAGTCGCCCACATTGGATTTTCGGAAAGCTAATTTTTTTCTCGATTTTTTGGTTATTTGTAATTTACAAAATATGCTCCACAAACGGAGATATGGACACTTTAATTTTCAAAAAACGGCCAAAACCAGGGCTGGTTGACAAATGACCATCATCGATTTTAATTAAACTTGGTAAAATTATTGTTCAGAATCCCAGGGGCACGAATCGGGTGTCCGTTTTTCGAAATTCCTATATATTTCGATTTTATGACGTGTCAAAGTTTACGTCATTGTTGAAGGTGCATCATATTTCACGTCATATTTTAATGTTTTAATTGAGACATCAAAAATCTAAGACCGCTACTAGACTGTGCTCGTCTTCTGCTTTCACATGACACCTCTAACTCAAATTTTTTTTCCAAATCCCAAGAAACAGCAAGTCCAGGATTTTCGAGCCATTTTCCAAACTTTGAACGTTAAAAGCTCTTGAACTAATACAGATACAGTCGCCCACATTGGCTTTTCGGAAAGCTAATTTTTTTCTCGATTTTTTGGTTATTTGTAATTTACAAAATATGCTCCACAAACGGAGATATGGACACTTTAATTTTCAAAAAACGGCCAAAACCAGGGCTGGTTGACAAATGACCATCATCGATTTTAATTAAACTTGGTAAAATTATTGTTCAGAATCCCGGGGGCACGAATCGGGTGTCCGTTTTTCGAAATTCCTATATATTTCGATTTTATGACGTGTCAAAGTTTACGTCATTGTTGAAGGTGCATCATATTTCACGTCATATTTTAATGTTTTAATTGAGATATCAAAAATTTAAGACCGCTACTAGACTGTGCTCGTCTTCTGCTTTCACATGACACCTCTAACTCAAATTTTTTTTCCAAATCCCAAAAAACAGCGAGTCTATAGACCAGGATTTTCGAGCCCTTTTCCAAACTTTGAACGTTAAAAGCTCTTGAACTAATAAAGATACAGTCGCCCACATTTGATTTTCGGAAAGCTAATTTTTTTCTCGATTTTTTTGTTATTTGTAATTTACAAAATGTGCTCCACAAACGGTGATATGGACACTTTAATTTTTCAGAAAACGGCCAAACCCAGGGCTAGTTGACAAATGACCATCATCGATTTTAATTAAATTTGGTACAGTTATTGTTCAGAATCCCAGGGGCACGAATCCGGTGTCCGTTTTTCGAAATTCCTATATATTTCGATTTTATGACGTGTCAAAGTTTACGTCATTGTTGAAGGTGCATCATATTTCACGTCATATTTTAATGTTTTAATTGAGATATCAAAAATCTAAGACCGCTACTAGACTGTGCTCGTCTTCTGCTTTCACATGACACCTCTAACTCAAATTTTTTTTCCAAATCCCAAAAAACAGCAAGTCTATAGACCAGTATTTTCGAGCCCTTTTCCAAATTTTAAACGTGAATAGCTCTTGAACTAATAAAGATACAGTCGCCCACATTTGATTTTCGGAAAGCTAATTTTTTTCTCGATTTTTTGGTCTTCTGTAATTTACAAAATGTGCTCCACAAACGGAGATATGGACACTTTAATTTTCAAAAAAACGGCCAAAACCAGGGCTGGTTGACAAATGACCATCATCGATTTTGATTAAACTTGGTAAAATTATTGTTCAGAATCCCAGGGGCACGAATCGGGTGTTCGTTTTTCGAAATTCCTATATATTTCGATTTTATGACGTGTCAAAGTTTACGTCATTGTTGAAGGTGCATCATATTTCACGTCATATTTTAATGTTTTAATTGAGATATCAAAAATCTAAGACCGCTACTAGACTGTGCTCGTCTTCTGCTTTCACATGACACCTCTAACTCAAGTTTTTTTCCAAATCCCAAAAAACAGCAAGTCAATAGACCAGTATTTTCGAGTCCTTTTCCAAATTTTAAACGTGAATAGCTCTTGAACTAATAAAGATACAGTCGCCCACGTTTGATTTTCGGAAAGCTAATTTTTTTCTCGATTTTTTGGTATTTTGTAATTTACAAAATGTGCTCCACAAACGGTGATATGGACACTTTTATTTTCCAGAAAACGGCCAAACCCAGGGCTAGTTGACAAATGACCATCATCGATTATAATTAAATTTGGTACAGTTATTGTTCAGAATCCCAGGGGCACGAATCCAGTGTCCGTTTTTCGAAATTCCTATATATTTCGATTTTATGACGTGTCAAAGTTTACGTCATTGTTGAAGGTGCATCATATTTCACGTCATATTTTAATGTTTTAATTGAGATATCAAAAATCAAAGACCGCTACTAGACTGTGCTCGTCTTCTGCTTTCACATGACACCTCTAACTCAAATTTTTTTTTCCAAATCCCAAAAAACAGCAAGTCTATAGACCAGGATTTTCGAGCCATTTTCCAAACTTTGAACGTTAAAAGCTCTTGAACTAATAAAGATACAGTCGCCCACATTGGATTTTCGGAAAGCTAATTTTTTTCTCGATTTTTTGGTTATTTGTAATTTACAAAATGTGCTCCACAAACGGTGATATGGACACTTTTATTTTTCAGAAAACGGCCAAACCCAGGGCTAGTTGACAAATGACCATCATCGATTTTAATTAAATTTGGTACAGTTATTGTTCAGAATCCCAGAGGCACGAATCCGGTGTCCGTTTTTCGAAATTCCTATATATTTCGATTTTATGACGTGTCAAAGTTTACGTCATTGTTGAAGGTGCATCATATTTCACGTCATATTTTAATGTTTTAATTGAGATATCAAAAATCTAAGACCGCTACTAGACTGTGCTCGTCTTCTGCTTTCACATGACACCTCTAACTCAATTTTTTTTTCCAAATCCCAAAAAACAGCAAGTATTTTCGAGCCCTTTTCCAAATTTTAAACGTGAATAGCTCTTGAACTAATAAAGATACAGTCGCCCACGTTTGATTTTCGGAAAGCTAATTTTTTTCTCGATTTTTTGATCTTCTGTAATTTACAAAATGTGCTCCACAAACGGAGATATGGACACCTTAATTTTCAAAAAACGGCCAAAACCAGGGCTGGTTGACAAATGACCATCATCGATTTTAATTAAACTTGGTAAAATTATTGTTCAGAATCCCAGGGGCACGAATCGGGTGTCCGTTTTTCGAAATTCCTATATATTTCGATTTTATGACGTGTCAAAGTTTACGTCATTGTTGAAGGTGCATCATATTTCACGTCATATTTTAATGTTTTAATTGAGATATCAAAAATCTAAGACCGCTACTGGACTGTGCTCGTCTTCTGCTTTCACATGACACCTCTAACTCAAATTTTTTTCCAAATCCCAAAAAACAGCGAGTATATAGACCAGGATTTTCGAGCCCTTTTCCAAAATTTGAACGTTAAAAGCTCTTGAACTAATAAAGATACAGTCGCCCACATTGGATTTTCGGAAAGCTAATTTTTTATCGATTTTTTGGCTATTTGTAATTTACAAAATGTGCTCCACAAACGGTGATATGGACACTTTTATTTTTCAGAAAACGGCCAAACCCAGGGCTAGTTGACAAATGACCATCATCGATTTTAATTAAACTTGGTAAAATTATTGTTCAGAATCCCAGGGGCACGAATCCGGTGTCCGTTTTTCGAAATTCCTATATATTTCGATTTTATGACCTGTCAAAGTTTACGTCATTGTTGAAGGTGCATCATATTTCACGTCATATTTTAATGTTTTAATTGAGATATCAAAAATCTAAGACCGCTACTAGACTGTGCTCGTCTTCTGCTTTCACATGACACCTCTAACTCAAATTTTTTTTCCAAATCCCAAAAAACAGCAAGTCTATAGACCAGTATTTTCGAGCCCTTTTCCAAATTTTAAACGTGAATAGCTCTTGAACTAATAAAGATACAGTCGCCCACGTTTGATTTTCGGAAAGCTAATTTCTTTCTCGATTTTTGGTCTTCTGTAATTTACAAAATGTGCTCCACAAACGGAGATATGGACACTTTAATTTTCAAAAAACGGCCAAAACCAGGGCTGGTTGACAAATGACCATCATCGATTTTAATTAAACTTGGTAAAATTATTGTTCAAAATCCCAGGGGCACTAATCGGGTGTCCGTTTTTCGAAATTCCTATATATTTCGATTTTATGACGTGTCAAAGTTTACGTCATTGTTGAAGGTGCATCATATTTCACGTCATATTTTAATGTTTTAATTGAGATATCAAAAATCAAAGACCGCTACTAGACTGTGCTCGTCTTCTGCTTTCACATGACACCTCTAACTCAAATTTTTTTTCCAAATCCCAAAAAACAGCAAGTCTATAGACCAGGATTTTCGAGCCATTTTCCAAACTTTGAACGTTAAAAGCTCTTGAACTAATAAAGATACAGTCGCCCACATTGGATTTTCGGAAAGCTAATTTTTTTCTCGATTTTTTGGTTATTTGTAATTTACAAAATGTGCTCCACAAACGGTGATATGGACACTTTTATTTTTCAGAAAACGGCCAAACCCAGGGCTAGTTGACAAATGACCATCATCGATTTTAATTAAATTTGGTACAGTTATTGTTCAGAATCCCAGAGGCACGAATCCGGTGTCCGTTTTTCGAAATTCCTATATATTTCGATTTTATGACGTGTCAAAGTTTACGTCATTGTTGAAGGTGCATCATATTTCACGTCATATTTTAATGTTTTAATTGAGATATCAAAAATCTAAGACCGCTACTAGACTGTGCTCGTCTTCTGCTTTCACATGACACCTCTAACTCAAATTTTTTTTCCAAATCCCAAAAAACAGCAAGTCTGTAGACCAGTATTTTCGAGCCCTTTTCCAAATTTTAAACGTGAATAGCTCTTGAACTAATAAAGATACAGTCGCCCGCGTTTGATTTTCGGAAAGCTAATTTTTTTCTCGATTTTTTGATCTTCTGTAATTTACAAAATGTGCTCCACAAACGGAGATATGGACACCTTAATTTTCAAAAAACGGCCAAAACCAGGGCTGGTTGACAAATGACCATCATCGATTTTAATTAAACTTGGTAAAATTATTGTTAAGAATCCCAGGGGCACGAATCGGGTGTCCGTTTTTCGAAATTCCTATATATTTCGATTTTATGACGTGTCAAAGTTTACGTCATTGTTGAAGGTGCATCATATTTCACGTCATATTTTAATGTTTTAATTGAGATATCAAAAATCTAAGACCGCTACTGGACTGTGCTCGTCTTCTGCTTTCACATGACACCTCTAACTCAAATTTTTTTCCAAATCCCAAAAAACAGCGAGTATATAGACCAGGATTTTCGAGCCCTTTTCCAAAATTTGAACGTTAAAAGCTCTTGAACTAATAAAGATACAGTCGCCCACATTGGATTTTCGGAAAGCTAATTTTTTATCGATTTTTTGGCTATTTGTAATTTACAAAATGTGCTCCACAAACGGTGATATGGACACTTTTATTTTTCAGAAAACGGCCAAACCCAGGGCTAGTTGACAAATGACCATCATCGATTTTAATTAAACTTGGTAAAATTATTGTTCAGAATCCCAGGGGCACGAATCCGGTGTCCGTTTTTCGAAATTCCTATATATTTCGATTTTATGACCTGTCAAAGTTTACGTCATTGTTGAAGGTGCATCATATTTCACGTCATATTTTAATGTTTTAATTGACATATCAAAAATCTAAGACCGCTACTAGACTGTGCTCGTCTTCTGCTTTCACATGACACCTCTAACTCAAATTTTTTTTCCAAATCCCAAAAAACAGCTAGTCTATAGACCAGTATTTTCGAGCCCTTTTCCAAATTTTAAACGTGAATAGCTCTTGAACTAATAAAGATACAGTCGCCCATGTTTGATTTTCGGAAAGCTAATTTCTTTCTCGATTTTTGGTCTTCTGTAATTTACAAAATGTGCTCCACAAACGGAGATATGGACACTTTAATTTTCAAAAAACGGCCAAAACCAGGGCTGGTTGACAAATGACCATCATCGATTTTAATTAAACTTGGTAAAATTATTGTTCAAAATCCCAGGGGCACTAATCGGGTGTCCGTTTTTCGAAATTCCTATATATTTCGATTTTATGACGTGTCAAAGTTTACGTCATTGTTGAAGGTGCATCATATTTCACGTCATATTTTAATGTTTTAATGTTTTTAATGTTTTAATTGAGATATCAAAAATCTAAGACCGCTACTAGACTGTTCTCGTCTTCTGCTTTCACATGACACCTTTAACTCAAATTTTTTTTTCGAAATCCCAAAAAACAGCAGGATTTTCGAGCCCTTTTCCAAACTTTGAACGTTAAAAGCTCTTGAACTAATAAAGATACAGTCGCCCACATTTGATTTTCGGAAAGCTAATTTTTTTCTCGATTTTTTGGTTATTTGTAATTTACAAAATGTGCTCCACAAACGGTGATATGGACACTTTTATTTTCCAGAAAACGGCCAAACCCAGGGCTAGTTGACAAATGACCATCATCGATTATAATTAAATTTGGTACAGTTATTGTTCAGAATCCCAGGGGCACGAATCCAGTGTCCGTTTTTCGAAATTCCTATATATTTCGATTTTATGACGTGTCAAAGTTTACGTCATTGTTGAAGGTGCATCATATTTCACGTCATATTTTAATGTTTTAATTGAGATATCAAAAATCAAAGACCGCTACTAGACTGTGCTCGTCTTCTGCTTTCACATGACACCTCTAACTCAAATTTTTTTTCCAAATCCCAAAAAACAGCAAGTCTATAGACCAGGATTTTCGAGCCATTTTCCAAACTTTGAACGTTAAAAGCTCTTGAACTAATAAAGATACAGTCGCCCACATTGGATTTTCGGAAAGCTAATTTTTTTCTCGATTTTTTGGTTATTTGTAATTTACAAAATGTGCTCCACAAACGGTGATATGGACACTTTTATTTTTCAGAAAACGGCCAAACCCAGGGCTAGTTGACAAATGACCATCATCGATTTTAATTAAATTTGGTACAGTTATTGTTCAGAATCCCAGAGGCACGAATCCGGTGTCCGTTTTTCGAAATTCCTATATATTTCGATTTTATGACGTGTCAAAGTTTACGTCATTGTTGAAGGTGCATCATATTTCACGTCATATTTTAATGTTTTAATTGAGATATCAAAAATCTAAGACCGCTACTAGACTGTGCTCGTCTTCTGCTTTCACATGACACCTCTAACTCAAATTTTTTTTCCAAATCCCAAAAAACAGCAAGTCTGTAGACCAGTATTTTCGAGCCCTTTTCCAAATTTTAAACGTGAATACCTCTTGAACTAATAAAGATACAGTCGCCCACGTTTGATTTTCGGAAAGCTAATTTTTTTCTCGATTTTTTGATCTTCTGTAATTTACAAAATGTGCTCCACAAACGGAGATATGGACACTTTAATTTTCAAAAAACGGCCAAAACCAGGGCTGGTTGACAAATGACCATCATCGATTTTAATTAAACTTGGTAAAATTATTGTTCAGAATCCCAGGGGCACGAATCGGGTGTCCGTTTTTCGAAATTCCTATATATTTCGATTTTATGACGTGTCAAAGTTTACGTCATTGTTGAAGGTGCATCATATTTCACGTCATATTTTAATGTTTTAATTGAGATATCAAAAATCTAAGACCGCTACTGGACTGTGCTCGTCTTCTGCTTTCACATGACACCTCTAACTCAAATTTTTTTCCAAATCCCAAAAAACAGCGAGTATATAGACCAGGATTTTCGAGCCCTTTTCCAAAATTTGAACGTTAAAAGCTCTTGAACTAATAAAGATACAGTCGCCCACATTGGATTTTCGGAAAGCTAATTTTTTATCGATTTTTTGGCTATTTGTAATTTACAAAATGTGCTCCACAAACGGTGATATGGACACTTTTATTTTTCAGAAAACGGCCAAACCCAGGGCTAGTTGACAAATGACCATCATCGATTTTAATTAAACTTGGTAAAATTATTGTTCAGAATCCCAGGGGCACGAATCCGGTGTCCGTTTTTCGAAATTCCTATATATTTCGATTTTATGACCTGTCAAAGTTTACGTCATTGTTGAAGGTGCATCATATTTCACGTCATATTTTAATGTTTTAATTGAGATATCAAAAATCTAAGACCGCTACTAGACTGTGCTCGTCTTCTGCTTTCACATGACACCTCTAACTCAAATTTTTTTTCCAAATCCCAAAAAACAGCAAGTCTATAGACCAGTATTTTCGAGCCCTTTTCCAAATTTTAAACGTGAATAGCTCTTGAACTAATAAAGATACAGTCGCCCACGTTTGATTTTCGGAAAGCTAATTTCTTTCTCGATTTTTGGTCTTCTGTAATTTACAAAATGTGCTCCACAAACGGAGATATGGACACTTTAATTTTCAAAAAACGGCCAAAACCAGGGCTGGTTGACAAATGACCATCATCGATTTTAATTAAACTTGGTAAAATTATTGTTCAAAATCCCAGGGGCACTAATCGGGTGTCCGTTTTTCGAAATTCCTATATATTTCGATTTTATGACGTGTCAAAGTTTACGTCATTGTTGAAGGTGCATCATATTTCACGTCATATTTTAATGTTTTAATGTTTTTAATGTTTTAATTGAGATATCAAAAATCTAAGACCGCTACTAGACTGTTCTCGTCTTCTGCTTTCACATGACACCTTTAACTCAAATTTTTTTTCGAAATCCGAAAAAAAAAACAGCAGGATTTTCGAGCCCTTTTCCAAACTTTGAACGTTAAAAGCTCTTGAACTAATAAAGATACAGTCGCCCACATTTGATTTTCGGAAAGCTAATTTTTTTCTCGATTTTTTGGTTATTTGTAATTTACAAAATGTGCTCCACAAACGGTGATATGGACACTTTAATTTTCATAAAACGGCCAAAACCAGGGCTGGTTGACAAATGACCATCATCGATTTTAATTAAATTTGGTACAGTTATTGTTCAGAATCCCAGGGGCACGAATCCGGTGTCCGTTTTTCGAAATTCCTATATATTTCGATTTTATGACGTGTCAAAGTTTACGTCATTGTTGAAGGTGCATCATATTTCACGTCATATTTTAATGTTTTAATTGAGATATCAAAAATCTAAGACCGCTACTAGACTGTGCTCGTCTTCTGCTTTCACATGACACCTCTAACTCAAATTTTTTTCCAAATCCCAAAAAACAGCAAGTCTATAGACCAGTATTTTCGAGCCCTTTTCCAAATTTTAAACGTGAATAGCTCTTGAACTAATAAAGATACAGTCGCCCACGTTTGATTTTCGGAAAGCTAATTTTTTTCTCGATTTTTGGTCTTCTGTAATTTACAAAATGTGCTCCACAAACGGAGATATGGACACTTTAATTTTCAAAAAAACGGCCAAAACCAGGGCTGGTTAACAAATGACCATCATCGATTTTGATTAAACTTGGTAAAATTATTGTTCAGAATCCCAGGGGCACGAATCGGGTGTCCGTTTTTCGAAATTCCTATATATTTCGATTTTATGACGTGTCAAAGTTTACGTCATTGTTGAAGGTGCATCATATTTCACGTCATATTTTAATGTTTTAATTGAGATATCAAAAATCTAAGACCGCTACTAGACTGTGCTCGTCTTCTGCTTTCACATGACACCTCTAACTCAAGTTTTTTTCCAAATCCCAAAAAACAGCAAGTCTATAGACCAGTATTTTCGAGCCCTTTTCCAAATTTTAAACGTGAATAGCTCTTGAACTAATAAAGATACAGTCGCCCACGTTTGATTTTCGGAAAGCTAATTTTTTTCTCGATTTTTTGGTCTTTTGTAATTTACAAAATGTGCTCCACAAACGGTGATATGGACACTTTTATCTTCCAGAAAACGGCCAAACCCAGGGCTAGTTGACAAATGACCATCATCGATTATAATTAAATTTGGTACAGTTATTGTTCAGAATCCCAGGGGCACGAATCCAGTGTCCGTTTTTCGAAATTTCTATATATTTCGATTTTATGACGTGTCAAAGTTTACGTCATTGTTGAAGGTGCATCATATTTCACGTCATATTTTAATGTTTTAATTGAGATATCAAAAATCTAAGACCGCTACTAGACTGTGCTCGTCTTCTGCTTTCACATGACACCTCTAACTCAAATTTTTTTTCCAAATCCCAAAAAACAGCAAGTATTTTCGAGCCCTTTTCCAAATTTTAAACGTGAATAGCTCTTGAACTAATAAAGATACAGTCGCCCACGTTTGATTTTCGGAAAGCTAATTTTTTTCTCGATTTTTTGATCTTCTGTAATTTACAAAATGTGCTCCACAAACGGAGATATGGACACCTTAATTTTCAAAAAACGGCCAAAACCAGGGCTGGTTGACAAATGACCATCATCGATTTTAATTAAACTTGGTAAAATTATTGTTCAGAATCCCAGGGGCACGAATCGGGTGTCCGTTTTTCGAAATTCCTATATATTTCGATTTTATGACGTGTCAAAGTTTACGTCATTGTTGAAGGTGCATCATATTTCACGTCATATTTTAATGTTTTAATTGAGATATCAAAAATCTAAGACCGCTACTGGACTGTGCTCGTCTTCTGCTTTCACATGACACCTCTAACTCAAATTTTTTTCCAAATCCCAAAAAACAGCGAGTATATAGACCAGGATTTTCGAGCCCTTTTCCAAAATTTGAACGTTAAAAGCTCTTGAACTAATAAAGATACAGTCGCCCACATTGGATTTTCGGAAAGCTAATTTTTTATCGATTTTTTGGCTATTTGTAATTTACAAAATGTGCTCCACAAACGGTGATATGGACACTTTTATTTTTCAGAAAACGGCCAAACCCAGGGCTAGTTGACAAATGACCATCATCGATTTTAATTAAACTTGGTAAAATTATTGTTCAGAATCCCAGGGGCACGAATCCGGTGTCCGTTTTTCGAAATTCCTATATATTTCGATTTTATGACCTGTCAAAGTTTACGTCATTGTTGAAGGTGCATCATATTTCACGTCATATTTTAATGTTTTAATTGAGATATCAAAAATCTAAGACCGCTACTAGACTGTGCTCGTCTTCTGCTTTCACATGACACCTCTAACTCAAATTTTTTTTCCAAATCCCAAAAAACAGCAAGTCTATAGACCAGTATTTTCGAGCCCTTTTCCAAATTTTAAACGTGAATAGCTCTTGAACTAATAAAGATACAGTCGCCCACGTTTGATTTTCGGAAAGCTAATTTCTTTCTCGATTTTTGGTCTTCTGTAATTTACAAAATGTGCTCCACAAACGGAGATATGGACACTTTAATTTTCAAAAAACGGCCAAAACCAGGGCTGGTTGACAAATGACCATCATCGATTTTAATTAAACTTGGTAAAATTATTGTTCAAAATCCCAGGGGCACTAATCGGGTGTCCGTTTTTCGAAATTCCTATATATTTCGATTTTATGACGTGTCAAAGTTTACGTCATTGTTGAAGGTGCATCATATTTCACGTCATATTTTAATGTTTTAATTGAGATATCAAAAATCAAAGACCGCTACTAGACTGTGCTCGTCTTCTGCTTTCACATGACACCTCTAACTCAAATTTTTTTTTCCAAATCCCAAAAAACAGCAAGTCTATAGACCAGGATTTTCGAGCCATTTTCCAAACTTTGAACGTTAAAAGCTCTTGAACTAATAAAGATACAGTCGCCCACATTGGATTTTCGGAAAGCTAATTTTTTTCTCGATTTTTTGGTTATTTGTAATTTACAAAATGTGCTCCACAAACGGTGATATGGACACTTTTATTTTTCAGAAAACGGCCAAACCCAGGGCTAGTTGACAAATGACCATCATCGATTTTAATTAAATTTGGTACAGTTATTGTTCAGAATCCCAGAGGCACGAATCCGGTGTCCGTTTTTCGAAATTCCTATATATTTCGATTTTATGACGTGTCAAAGTTTACGTCATTGTTGAAGGTGCATCATATTTCACGTCATATTTTAATGTTTTAATTGAGATATCAAAAATCTAAGACCGCTACTAGACTGTGCTCGTCTTCTGCTTTCACATGACACCTCTAACTCAAATTTTTTTTCCAAATCCCAAAAAACAGCAAGTCTGTAGACCAGTATTTTCGAGCCCTTTTCCAAATTTTAAACGTGAATAGCTCTTGAACTAATAAAGATACAGTCGCCCGCGTTTGATTTTCGGAAAGCTAATTTTTTTCTCGATTTTTTGATCTTCTGTAATTTACAAAATGTGCTCCACAAACGGAGATATGGACACCTTAATTTTCAAAAAACGGCCAGAACCAGGGCTGGTTGACAAATGACCATCATCGATTTTAATTAAACTTGGTAAAATTATTGTTCAGAATCCCAGGGGCACGAATCGGGTGTCCGTTTTTCGAAATTCCTATATATTTCGATTTTATGACGTGTCAAAGTTTACGTCATTGTTGAAGGTGCATCATATTTCACGTCATATTTTAATGTTTTAATTGAGATATCAAAAATCTAAGACCGCTACTGGACTGTGCTCGTCTTCTGCTTTCACATGACACCTCTAACTCAAATTTTTTTCCAAATCCCAAAAAACAGCGAGTATATAGACCAGGATTTTCGAGCCCTTTTCCAAAATTTGAACGTTAAAAGCTCTTGAACTAATAAAGATACAGTCGCCCACATTGGATTTTCGGAAAGCTAATTTTTTATCGATTTTTTGGCTATTTGTAATTTACAAAATGTGCTCCACAAACGGTGATATGGACACTTTTATTTTTCAGAAAACGGCCAAACCCAGGGCTAGTTGACAAATGACCATCATCGATTTTAATTAAACTTGGTAAAATTATTGTTCAGAATCCCAGGGGCACGAATCCGGTGTCCGTTTTTCGAAATTCCTATATATTTCGATTTTATGACCTGTCAAAGTTTACGTCATTGTTGAAGGTGCATCATATTTCACGTCATATTTTAATGTTTTAATTGAGATATCAAAAATCTAAGACCGCTACTAGACTGTGCTCGTCTTCTGCTTTCACATGACACCTCTAACTCAAATTTTTTTTTCCAAATCCCAAAAAACAGCAAGTCTATAGACCAGTATTTTCGAGCCCTTTTCCAAATTTTAAACGTGAATAGCTCTTGAACTAATAAAGATACAGTCGCCCACGTTTGATTTTCGGAAAGCTAATTTCTTTCTCGATTTTTGGTCTTCTGTAATTTACAAAATGTGCTCCACAAACGGAGATATGGACACTTTAATTTTCAAAAAACGGCCAAAACCAGGGCTGGTTGACAAATGACCATCATCGATTTTAATTAAACTTGGTAAAATTATTGTTCAAAATCCCAGGGGCACTAATCGGGTGTCCGTTTTTCGAAATTCCTATATATTTCGATTTTATGACGTGTCAAAGTTTACGTCATTGTTGAAGGTGCATCATATTTCACGTCATATTTTAATGTTTTAATGTTTTTAATGTTTTAATTGAGATATCAAAAATCTAAGACCGCTACTAGACTGTTCTCGTCTTCTGCTTTCACATGACACCTTTAACTCAAATTTTTTTTTCGAAATCCCAAAAAACAGCAGGATTTTCGAGCCCTTTTCCAAACTTTGAACGTTAAAAGCTCTTGAACTAATAAAGATACAGTCGCCCACATTTGATTTTCGGAAAGCTAATTTTTTTCTCGATTTTTTGGTTATTTGTAATTTACAAAATGTGCTCCACAAACGGTGATATGGACACTTTAATTTTTCAGAAAACGGCCAAACCCAGGGCTAGTTGACAAATGACCATCATCGATTTTAATTAAATTTGGTACAGTTATTGTTCAGAATCCCAGGGGCACGAATCCGGTGTCCGTTTTTCGAAATTCCTATATATTTCGATTTTATGACGTGTCAAAGTTTACGTCATTGTTGAAGGTGCATCATATTTCACGTCATATTTTAATGTTTTAATTGAGATATCAAAAATCTAAGACCGCTACCAGACTGTGCTCGTCTTCTGCTTTCACATGACACTTCTAACTCAAGTTTTTTTCCAAATCCCAAAAAACAGCAAGTCAATAGACCAGTATTTTCGAGCCCTTTTCCAAATTTTAAACGTGAATAGCTCTTGAACTAATAAAGATACAGTCGCCCACGTTTGATTTTCGGAAAGCTAATTTTTTTCTCGATTTTTTGGTATTTTGTAATTTACAAAATGTGCTCCACAAACGGTGATATGGACACTTTTATTTTCCAGAAAACGGCCAAACCCAGGGCTAGTTGACAAATGACCATCATCGATTATAATTAAATTTGGTACAGTTATTGTTCAGAATCCCAGGGGCACGAATCCAGTGTCCGTTTTTCGAAATTCCTATATATTTCGATTTTATGACGTGTCAAAGTTTACGTCATTGTTGAAGGTGCATCATATTTCACGTCATATTTTAATGTTTTAATTGAGATATCAAAAATCAAAGACCGCTACTAGACTGTGCTCGTCTTCTGCTTTCACATGACACCTCTAACTCAAATTTTTTTTCCAAATCCCAAAAAACAGCCAGTCTGTAGACCAGTATTTTCGAGCCCTTTTCCAAATTTTAAACGTGAATAGCTCTTGAACTAATAAAGATACAGTCGCCCACGTTTGATTTTCGGAAAGCTAATTTTTTTCTCGATTTTTTGATCTTCTGTAATTTACAAAATGTGCTCCACAAACGGAGATATGGACACTTTAATTTTCAAAAAACGGCCAAAACCAGGGCTGGTTGACAAATGACCATCATCGATTTTAATTAAACTTGGTAAAATTATTGTTCAGAATCCCAGGGGCACGAATCGGGTGTCCGTTTTTCGAAATTCCTATATATTTCGATTTTATGACGTGTCAAAGTTTACGTCATTGTTGAAGGTGCATCATATTTCACGTCATATTTTAATGTTTTAATTGAGATATCAAAAATCTAAGACCGCTACTGGACTGTGCTCGTCTTCTGCTTTCACATGACACCTCTAACTCAAATTTTTTTCCAAATCCCAAAAAACAGCGAGTATATAGACCAGGATTTTCGAGCCCTTTTCCAAAATTTGAACGTTAAAAGCTCTTGAACTAATAAAGATACAGTCGCCCACATTGGATTTTCGGAAAGCTAATTTTTTATCGATTTTTTGGCTATTTGTAATTTACAAAATGTGCTCCACAAACGGTGATATGGACACTTTTATTTTTCAGAAAACGGCCAAACTCAGGGCTAGTTGACAAATGACCATCATCGATTTTAATTAAACTTGGTAAAATTATTGTTCAGAATCCCAGGGGCACGAATCCGGTGTCCGTTTTTCGAAATTCCTATATATTTCGATTTTATGACCTGTCAAAGTTTACGTCATTGTTGAAGGTGCATCATATTTCACGTCATATTTTAATGTTTTAATTGAGATATCAAAAATCTAAGACCGCTACTAGACTGTGCTCGTCTTCTGCTTTCACATGACACCTCTAACTCAAATTTTTTTTCCAAATCCCAAAAAACAGCAAGTCTATAGACCAGTATTTTCGAGCCCTTTTCCAAATTTTAAACGTGAATAGCTCTTGAACTAATAAAGATACAGTCGCCCACGTTTGATTTTCGGAAAGCTAATTTCTTTCTCGATTTTTGGTCTTCTGTAATTTACAAAATTTGCTCCACAAACGGAGATATGGACACTTTAATTTTCAAAAAACGGCCAAAACCAGGGCTGGTTGACAAATGACCATCATCGATTTTAATTAAACTTGGTAAAATTATTGTTCAAAATCCCAGGGGCACTAATCGGGTGTCCGTTTTTCGAAATTCCTATATATTTCGATTTTATGACGTGTCAAAGTTTACGTCATTGTTGAAGGTGCATCATATTTCACGTCATATTTTAATGTTTTAATGTTTTTAATGTTTTAATTGAGATATCAAAAATCTAAGACCGCTACTAGACTGTTCTCGTCTTCTGCTTTCACATGACACCTTTAACTCAAATTTTTTTTCGAAATCCCAAAAAACAGCAGGATTTTCGAGCCCTTTTCCAAACTTTGAACGTTAAAAGCTCTTGAACTAATAAAGATACAGTCGCCCACATTTGATTTTCGGAAAGCTAATTTTTTTCTCGATTTTTTGGTTATTTGTAATTTACAAAATGTGCTCCACAAACGGTGATATGGACACTTTAATTTTCATAAAACGGCCAAAACCAGGGCTGGTTGACAAATGACCATCATCGATTTTAATTAAATTAGGTACAGTTATTGTTCAGAATCCCAGGGGCACGAATCCGGTGTCCGTTTTTCGAAATTCCTATATATTTCGATTTTATGACGTGTCAAAGTTTACGTCATTGTTGAAGGTGCATCATATTTCACGTCATATTTTAATGTTTTAATTGAGATATCAAAAATCTAAGACCGCTACTAGACTGTGCTCGTCTTCTGCTTTCACATGACACCTCTAACTCAAATTTTTTTCCAAATCCCAAAAAACAGCAAGTCTATAGACCAGTATTTTCGAGCCCTTTTCCAAATTTTAAACGTGAATAGCTCTTGAACTAATAAAGATACAGTCGCCCACGTTTGATTTTCGGAAAGCTAATTTTTTTCTCGATTTTTGGTCTTCTGTAATTTACAAAATGTGCTCCACAAACGGAGATATGGACACTTTAATTTTCAAAAAAACGGCCAAAACCAGGGCTGGTTAACAAATGACCATCATCGATTTTGATTAAACTTGGTAAAATTATTGTTCAGAATCCCAGGGGCACGAATCGGGTGTCCGTTTTTCGAAATTCCTATATATTTCGATTTTATGACGTGTCAAAGTTTACGTCATTGTTGAAGGTGCATCATATTTCACGTCATATTTTAATGTTTTAATTGAGATATCAAAAATCTAAGACCGCTACTAGACTGTGCTCGTCTTCTGCTTTCACATGACACCTCTAACTCAAGTTTTTTTCCAAATCCCAAAAAACAGCAAGTCTATAGACCAGTATTTTCGAGCCCTTTTCCAAATTTTAAACGTGAATAGCTCTTGAACTAATAAAGATACAGTCGCCCACGTTTGATTTTCGGAAAGCTAATTTTTTTCTCGATTTTTTGGTCTTTTGTAATTTACAAAATGTGCTCCACAAACGGTGATATGGACACTTTTATCTTCCAGAAAACGGCCAAACCCAGGGCTAGTTGACAAATGACCATCATCGATTATAATTAAATTTGGTACAGTTATTGTTCAGAATCCCAGGGGCACGAATCCAGTGTCCGTTTTTCGAAATTTCTATATATTTCGATTTTATGACGTGTCAAAGTTTACGTCATTGTTGAAGGTGCATCATATTTCACGTCATATTTTAATGTTTTAATTGAGATATCAAAAATCTAAGACCGCTACTAGACTGTGCTCGTCTTCTGCTTTCACATGACACCTCTAACTCAAATTTTTTTTCCAAATCCCAAAAAACAGCAAGTCTATAGACCAGGATTTTCGAGCCATTTTCCAAACTTTGAACGTTAAAAGCTCTTGAACTAATAAAGATACAGTCGCCCACATTGGATTTTCGGAAAGCTAATTTTTTTCTCGATTTTTTGGCTATTTGTAATTTACAAAATGTGCTCCACAAACGGTGATATGGTCACTTTTATTTTTCAGAAAACGGCCAAACCCAGGGCTAGTTGACAAATGACCATCATCGATTTTAATTAAATTTGGTACAGTTATTGTTCAGAATCCCATAGGCACGAATCCGGTGTCCGTTTTTCGAAATTCCTATATATTTCGATTTTATGACGTGTCAAAGTTTACCTCATTGTTGAAGGTGCATCATATTTCACGTCATATTTTAATGTTTTAATTGAGATATCAAAAATCTAAGACCGCTACTAGACTGTGCTCGTCTTCTGCTTTCACATGACACCTCTAACTCAATTTTTTTTCCAAATCCCAAAAAATAGCAAGTCTAAAGACAAGGATTTTCGAGCCCTTTTCCAAAATTTAAACGTGAGTAGCTCTTCAACTAATAAAGATACAGTCGCCCACATTGGATTTTCGGAAAGCTAATTTTTTACTCGATTTTTTGGTATTTTGTAATTTACAAAATGTGCTCCACAAACGGAGATATGGAAACTTTCATTTTTCAAAAAACGGCCAAACCCAGGGCTAGATGACAAATGACCATCATCGATTTTAATTAAACTTGGTAAAATTATTGTTCAGAATCCCAGGGGCACGAATCCGGTGTCCGTTTTTCGAAATTCCTATATATTTCGATTTTATGACGTGTCAAAGTTTACGTCATTGTTGAAGGTGCATCATATTTCACGTCATATTTTAAAGTTTTAATTGAGATATCAAAAATCTAAGACCGCTACTAGACTGTACTCGACTTCTGCTTTCACATGACACCTCTAACTCAAATTTTTTTTCGAAATCCCAAAACACAGCAAGTCCAGGATTTTCGATCCCTTTTCCAAACTTTGAACGTTAAAAGCTCTTGAACTAATAAAGATACAGTCGCCCACATTGGATTTTCGGAAAGCTAATTTTTTTCTCCATTTTTTGGTCTTTTGTAATTTACAAAATGTGCTCCAAAAACGGAGATATGGACACTTTTATTTTTCAAAAAACGGCCAAAACCAGGGCTAGTTGACAAATGACCATCATCGATTTTAATTAAATTTGGTACAATTATTGTTCAGAATCCCATGGGCACGAATCCGGTGTCCGTTTTTCGAAATTCCTATATATTTCGATTTTATGACCTGTCAAAGTTTACGTCATTGTTGAAGGTGCATCATATTTCACGTCATATTTTAATGTTTTAATTGAGATATCAAAAATCTAAGACCGCTACTAGACTGTGCTCGTCTTCTGCTTTCACATGACACCTCTAACTCAAATTTTTTTTCCAAATCCCAAAAAACAGCAAGTCTATAGACCAGTATTTTCGAGCCCTTTTCCAAATTTTAAACGTGAATAGCTCTTGAACTAATAAAGATACAGTCGCCCAAGTTTGATTTTCGGAAAGCTAATTTCTTTCTCGATTTTTGGTCTTCTGTAATTTACAAAATGTGCTCCACAAACGGAGATATGGACACTTTAATTTTCAAAAAACGGCCAAAACCAGGGCTGGTTGACAAATGACCATCATCGATTTTAATTAAACTTGGTAAAATTATTGTTCAAAATCCCAGGGGCACTAATCGGGTGTCCGTTTTTCGAAATTCCTATATATTTCGATTTTATGACGTGTCAAAGTTTACGTCATTGTTGAAGGTGCATCATATTTCACGTCATATTTTAATGTTTTAATGTTTTTAATGTTTTAATTGAGATATCAAAAATCTAAGACCGCTACTAGACTGTTCTCGTCTTCTGCTTTCACATGACACCTTTAACTCAAATTTTTTTTCGAAATCCCAAAAAACAGCAGGATTTTCGAGCCCTTTTCCAAACTTTGAACGTTAAAAGCTCTTGAACTAATAAAGATACAGTCGCCCACATTTGATTTTCGGAAAGCTAATTTTTTTCTCGATTTTTTGGTTATTTGTAATTTACAAAATGTGCTCCACAAACGGTGATATGGACACTTTAATTTTCATAAAACGGCCAAAACCAGGGCTGGTTGACAAATGACCATCATCGATTTTAATTAAATTTGGTACAGTTATTGTTCAGAATCCCAGGGGCACGAATCCGGTGTCCGTTTTTCGAAATTCCTATATATTTCGATTTTATGACGTGTCAAAGTTTACGTCATTGTTGAAGGTGCATCATATTTCACGTCATATTTTAATGTTTTAATTGAGATATAAAAAATCTAAGACCGCTACTAGACTGTGCTCGTCTTCTGCTTTCACATGACACCTCTAACTCAAATTTTTTTCCAAATCCCAAAAAACAGCAAGTCTATAGACCAGTATTTTCGAGCCCTTTTCCAAATTTTAAACGTGAATAGCTCTTGAACTAATAAAGATACAGTCGCCCACGTTTGATTTTCGGAAAGCTAATTTTTTTCTCGATTTTTGGTCTTCTGTAATTTACAAAATGTGCTCCACAAACGGAGATATGGACACTTTAATTTTCAAAAAAACGGCCAAAACCAGGGCTGGTTAACAAATGACCATCATCGATTTTGATTAAACTTGGTAAAATTATTGTTCAGAATCCCAGGGGCACGAATCGGGTGTCCGTTTTTCGAAATTCCTATATATTTCGATTTTATGACGTGTCAAAGTTTACGTCATTGTTGAAGGTGCATCATATTTCACGTCATATTTTAATGTTTTAATTGAGATATCAAAAATCTAAGACCGCTACTAGACTGTGCTCGTCTTCTGCTTTCACATGACACCTCTAACTCAAGTTTTTTTCCAAATCCCAAAAAACAGCAAGTCTATAGACCAGTATTTTCGAGCCCTTTTCCAAATTTTAAACGTGAATAGCTCTTGAACTAATAAAGATACAGTCGCCCACGTTTGATTTTCGGAAAGCTAATTTTTTTCTCGATTTTTTGGTCTTTTGTAATTTACAAAATGTGCTCCACAAACGGTGATATGGACACTTTTATCTTCCAGAAAACGGCCAAACCCAGGGCTAGTTGACAAATGACCATCATCGATTATAATTAAATTTGGTACAGTTATTGTTCAGAATCCCAGGGGCACGAATCCAGTGTCCGTTTTTCGAAATTTCTATATATTTCGATTTTATGACGTGTCAAAGTTTACGTCATTGTTGAAGGTGCATCATATTTCACGTCATATTTTAATGTTTTAATTGAGATATCAAAAATCTAAGACCGCTACTAGACTGTGCTCGTCTTCTGCTTTCACATGACACCTCTAACTCAAATTTTTTTTCCAAATCCCAAAAAACAGCAAGTCTATAGACCAGGATTTTCGAGCCATTTTCCAAACTTTGAACGTTAAAAGCTCTTGAACTAATAAAGATACAGTCGCCCACATTGGATTTTCGGAAAGCTAATTTTTTTCTCGATTTTTTGGCTATTTGTAATTTACAAAATGTGCTCCACAAACGGTGATATGGTCACTTTTATTTTTCAGAAAACGGCCAAACCCAGGGCTAGTTGACAAATGACCATCATCGATTTTAATTAAATTTGGTACAGTTATTGTTCAGAATCCCATAGGCACGAATCCGGTGTCCGTTTTTCGAAATTCCTATATATTTCGATTTTATGACGTGTCAAAGTTTACGTCATTGTTGAAGGTGCATCATATTTCACGTCATATTTTAATGTTTTAATTGAGATATCAAAAATCTAAGACCGCTACTAGACTGTGCTCGTCTTCTGCTTTCACATGACACCTCTAACTCAATTTTTTTTCCAAATCCCAAAAAATAGCAAGTCTAAAGACAAGGATTTTCGAGCCCTTTTCCAAAATTTAAACGTGAGTAGCTCTTCAACTAATAAAGATACAGTCGCCCACATTGGATTTTCGGAAAGCTAATTTTTTACTCGATTTTTTGGTCTTTTGTAATTTACAAAATGTGCTCCACAAACGGAGATATGGAAACTTTCATTTTTCAAAAAACGGCCAAACCCAGGGCTAGATGACAAATGACCATCATCGATTTTAATTAAACTTGGTAAAATTATTGTTCAGAATCCCAGGGGCACGAATCCGGTGTCCGTTTTTCGAAATTCCTATATATTTCGATTTTATGACGTGTCAAAGTTTACGTCATTGTTGAAGGTGCATCATATTTCACGTCATATTTTAAAGTTTTAATTGAGATATCAAAAATCTAAGACCGCTACTAGACTGTACTCGACTTCTGCTTTCACATGACACCTCTAACTCAAATTTTTTTTCGAAATCCCAAAACACAGCAAGTCCAGGATTTTCGATCCCTTTTCCAAACTTTGAACGTTAAAAGCTCTTGAACTAATAAAGATACAGTCGCCCACATTGGATTTTCGGAAAGCTAATTTTTTTCTCCATTTTTTGGTCTTTTGTAATTTACAAAATGTGCTCCACAAGGGGAGATATGGACACTTTTATTTTTAAAAAAACGGCCAAAACCAGGGCTAGTTGACAAATGACCATCATCGATTTTAATTAAATTTGGTACATTCATTTTTCAGAATCCCAGGGGCACGAATCCGGTGTCCATTTTTCGAAATTCCTATATATTTCGATTTTATGACGTGTCAAAGTTTACGTCATTGTTGAAGGTGCATCATATTTCACGTCATATTTTTAAGTTTTAATTGAAATATCAAAAATCTAGGACCGCTACTAGACTGTGCTCGTCTTCTGCTTTACCATGACACCTCTAACTCAAATATTTTTTCCAAATCCCAAAAAACAGCAAGTCTAAATACAAGGATTTTCGAGCCCTTTTCCAAACTTTAAACGTGAATAGCTCTTCAACTAATAAAGATACAGTCGCCCACATTGGATTTTCGGAAAGCTAATTTTTTACTCGATTTTTTGGTGTTTTGTAATTTACAAAATGTGCTCCACAAACGGAGATATGGAAACTTTCATTTTTCAAAAAACGGCCAAACCCTGGGCTAGATGACAAATGACCATCATCGATTTTAATTAAACTTGGTAAAATTATTGTTCAGAATACCAGGGGCACGAATCCGGTGTCCGTTTTTCGAAATTCCTATATATTTCGATTTTATGACGTGTCAAAGTTTACGTCATCGTTGAAGGTGCATCATATTTCACGTCATATTTTAAAGTTTTAACTGAGATATCAAAAATCTAAGACCGCTACTAGGCTGTACTCGACTTCTGCTTTCACATGACACCTCTAACACAAATTCTTTTTTCGAAATCCCAAAAAACAGCAAGTCCAGGATTTTCGATCCCTTTTTCAAACTTTGAACGTTAAAAGCTCTTGAACTAATAAAGATACAGTTGCCCACATTGGATTTTCGGAAAGCTAATTTTTTTCTCCATTTTTTGGTCTTTTGTAACTTACAAAATGTGCTCCACAAACGGAGATATGGACACTTTTATTTTTCAAAAAACGGCCAAAACCAGGGCTAGTTGACAAATGACCATCATCGATTTTAATTAAATTTGGTACAATTATTGTTCAGAATCCCATGGGCACGAATCCGGTGTCCGCTTTTCGAAATTCCTATATATTTCGATTTTATGACGTGTCAAAGTTTACGTCATTGTTGAAGGTGCATCATATTTCACGTCATATTTTAAAGTTTTAATTGAGATATCAAAAATCTAAGACCGCTACTAGAATGTGCTCGTCTTCTGCTTTCACATGACACCTCTAACTCAAATTTTTTTTTTCCGAATCCCAAAAAACAGCAAGTCTATAGACCAGGATTTTCGAGCCCTTTTCCAAATTTTAAACGTGAATAGACCGCTACTAGACTGTACTCGACTTCTGCTTTCACATGACACCTCTAACTCAATTTTTTTTTCGAAATCCCAAAAATTAGCAAGTCTATCGACCAGGATTTCCTATACCTTTTCCAAACTTTGAACGTTAAAAGCTCTTGAACTAATAAACATACAGTCGCCCACATTGGATTTTCGGTAAGATAATTTTTTTCTCCATTTTTTGGTCTTTTGTAATTTACAAAATGTGCTCCACAAGGGGAGATATGGACACTTTTATTTTTCAAAAAACGGCCAAAACCAGGGCTAGTTGACAAATGACCATCGCGATTTTAATTAAATTTGGTACATTCATTTTTCAGAATCCCAGGGGCACGAATCCGGTGTCCATTTTTCGAAATTCCTATATATTTCGATTTTATGGCGTGTCAAAGTTTACGTCATTGTTGAAGGTGCATCATATTTCACGTCATATTTTTAAGTTTTAATTGAAATATCAAAAATCTAGGACCGCTACTAGACTGTGCTCGTCTTCTGCTTTACCATGACACCTCTAACTCAAATATTTTTTCCAAATCCCAAAAAACAGCAAGTCTAAAGACAAGGATTTTCGAGCCCTTTTCCAAACTTTAAACGTGAATAGCTCTTCAACTAATAAAGATACAGTCGCCCACATTGGATTTTCGGAAAGCTAATTTTTTACTCGATTTTTTGGTGTTTTGTAATTTACAAAATGTGCTACACAAACGGAGATATGGAAACTTTCATTTTTCAAAAAACGGCCAAACCCAGGGCTAGATGACAAATGACCATCATCGATTTTAATTAAACTTGGTAAAATTATTGTTCAGAATCCCAGGGGCACGAATCCGGTGTCCGTTTTTCGAAATTCCTATATATTTCGATTTTATGACGTGTCAAAGTTTACGTCATCGTTGAAGGTGCATCATATTTCACGTCATATTTTAAAGTTTTAACTGAGATATCAAAAATCTAAGACCGCTACTAGGCTGTACTCGACTTCTGCTTTCACATGACACCTCTAACACAAATTTTTTTTCGAAATCCCAAAAAACAGCAAGTCCAGGATTTTCGATCCCTTTTTCAAACTTTGAACGTTAAAAGCTCTTGAACTAATAAAGATACAGTTGCCCACATTGGATTTTCGGAAAGCTAATTTTTTTCTCCATTTTTTGGTCTTTTGTAACTTACAAAATGTGCTCCACAAACGGAGATATGGACACTTTTATTTTTCAAAAAACGGCCAAAACCAGGGCTAGTTGACAAATGACCATCATCGATTTTAATTAAATTTGGTACAATTATTGTTCAGAATCCCAGGGGCACGAATCCGGTGTCCGTTTTTCGAAATTCCTCTATATTTCGATTTTATGACGTGTCAAAGTTTACGTCATTGTTGAAGGTACATCATTTTTCACGTCATATTTTAAAGTTTTAATTGAGATATCAAAAATCTAAGACCGCTACTAGAATGTGCCCGTCTTCTGCTTTCACATGACACCTCTAATTCAAATTTTTTTTCCAAATCCCAAAAAACAGCAAGTCTTACAGTCGCCCACATTGGATTTTCGGAAAGCTAATTTTTTTCTCGATTTTTTGGTCTTTTGTGGTTTACAAAATGTGCTCTACAAACGGAGATATGAACACCTTTATTTTTCAAAAAACGGACAAAACCAGGGCTAGTTGACAAATGACCATCATCGATTTTAATTAAATTTGGTACAATTATTGTTCAGAATCCCAGGGGCACGAATCCGGTGTCCGTTTTTCGAAATTCCTATATATTTCGATTTTATGACGTGTCAAAGTTTACGTCATTGTTGAAGGTGCATCATATTTCACGTCATATTTTGAAGTTTTAATTGAGATATCAAAAATCTAAGACCGCTACTAGACTGTGCTCGTCTTCTGCTTTCACATGACACCTCTAACTCAAATTTTTTTTCCAAATCCCAAAAATCTGCAAGTCTATAGACCAGGATTTTCGAGCCCTATTCCAAATTTTAAACGAGAATAGCTCTTGAACTAATATAGATACAGTCGCCCACATTGGATTTTCGGAAAGCTAATTTTTTTCTAGATTTTTTGGTCTTTCGTAATTTACAAAATGTGCTCCACAAACGGAGATATGGACACTTTTTTTCAAAAACGGTCAAGACCAGGGCTAGTTGAAAAATGACCATCATCGATATTAATTAAACTTGGTAAAATTATTGTTCAGAATCCCAGGGGCACAAATCTGGTGTCCGTTTATCAAATTCCTATTTATTTCGATTTTATGACGTGTCAAAGTTTACGTCATTGTTGAAGGTGCATCATATTCCACGTCATAATTTAAAGTTTTAATTCACATATCAAAAATCTAAAACCGCTACCAGACTGTACTCGACTTCTGCTTTCACATGACACCTCTAACTCAATTTTTTTTTTCGAAATCCCCAAAATTAGCAAGTCTATAGACCAGGATTTCCGATCCCTTTTCCAAACTTTGAACGTTAAAAGCTCTTGAACTAATAAAGATACAGTCGCCCACATTGGATTTTCGGAAAGCTAATTTTTTTCTCGATTTTTTTGTTGTTTGTAATTTACAAAATGTGCTCCACAAACGGTGATATGGACACTTTTATTTTTCAGAAAACGGCCAAACCCAGGGCTAGTTGACAAATGACCATCATCGATTTTAATTAAATTTGGTACATTTATTGTTCAGAATCCCAGGGGCACGAATCCGGTGTCCGTTTTTCGAAATTCCTATATATTTCGATTTTATGACGTGTCAAAGTTTACGTCATTGTTGAAGGTGCATCATATTTCACGTCATATTTTAAAGTTTTAATTGAGATATCAAAAATCTAAGACCGCTACTAGAATGTGCTCGTCTTCTGCTTTCACATGACATTTCTAACTCAAATTTTTTTTCCGAATCCCAAAAAACAGCAAGTCCAGGATTTTTGAGCCCTTTTCCAAATTTTTTTTCGAAATCTCAAAAATTAGCAAGGATTTTCTATCCCTTTTCAAAACTTTGAACGTTAAAAGCTCTTGAACTAATAAACATACAGTCGCCCACATTGGATTTTCAGAAAGCTAATTTTTTTCTCCATTTTTGGTCTTTTGTAATTTACAAAATGTGCTCCACAAACGGAGATATGGACACTTTTATTTTTCAAAAAACGGCCAAAACCAGGGCTAGTTGACAAATGACCATCATCGCTTTTAATTAAAATTGGTAAAAGTATTGCTCAGAATCCCAGGGGCACGAATCCGGTGTCCGTTTTTCGAAATTCCTATATATTTCGATTTTATGACGTGTCAAAGTTTACGTCATTGTTGAAGGTGCATCATATTTCACGTCATATTTTAAAGTTTTAATTGAGATATCAAAAATCTAAGACCGCTACTAGACTGTACTCGAATTCTGCTTTCACATGACACCTCTAACTCAAATTTTTTTTCGAAATCCCAAAAAACAGCAAGTCCAGGATTTTCGATCCCTTTTCCAAACTTTGAACGTTAAAAGCTCTTTAACTAATAAAGATACAGTCGCCCACATTGGATTTTCGGAAAGCTAATTTTTTTCTCCATTTTTTGGTCTTTAGTAATTTACCAAATGTGCTCCACAAACGGAGATATGGACACTTTTATTTTTCAAAAAACGGCCAAAACCAGGGCTAGTCGACAAATGACCATCATCGATTTTAATTAAATTTGGTACAATTATTTTTCAGAATCCAAGGGGCACGAATCCGGTGTCCGTTTTTCGAAATTCCTATATATTTCGATTTTATGACGTGTCAAAGTTTACGTCATTGTTGAAGGTGCATCATATTTCACGTCATATTTTAAAGTTTTAATTACATATCAAAAATCTAAGACCGCTACTAGACTGTGCTCGTCTTCCGCTTTCACATGACACCTCTAACTCAAATTTTTTTTCCAAATCCCAAAAAAACAGCAAGTCTATAGACCAGGATTTTCGATCCCTTTTCCAAACTTTGAACGTTAAAAGCTCTTGAACTAAGAAAGATACAGTCGCCCACATTGGATTTTCGGAAAGCTAATTTATTTCTCGATTTTTTGGTCTTTTGTAGTTTACAAAATGTGCTCCACAAACGGAGATATAGACACTTTTATTTTTCAAAAAACGGCCAAAACCAGGGCTAGTTGACAAATGACCATCATAGATTTTAATTAAATTTGGTACAATTATTGTTCAGAATCCCAGGGGCACGAATCCGGTGTCCGTTTTTCGAAATTCCTCTATATTTCGATTTTATGACGTGTCATAGTTTACGTCATTGTTGAAGGTGCATCATATTTCACGTCATATTTTAAAGTTTTAATTGAGATATCAAAAATCTAAGACCGCTAATAGACTGTGCTCGACTTCTGCTTTCACATGACACCTCTAACTCAATTTTTTTTTCGAAATCCCAAAAATTAGCTAGTCTATAGACTAGGATTTTCGAGCCCTTTTCCAAACTTTAAACGTGAATAGCTCGTGAACTAATAAAGATACAGTCGCCCGCATTGGATTTTCGGAAAGCTAATTTTTTTCTCCATTTTTTGGTCTTTTGTAATTTACAAAATGTGCTCCACAAACGGAGATATGCACACTTTTATTTTTCAAAAAACGGCCAAAACCAGGGCTAGTTGACAAATGACCATCATCGATTTTAATTAAATTTGGTACAATTATTGTTCAGAATCCCAGGGGCACGAATCCGGTGTCCGTTTTTCGAAATTCCTATATATTTCGGTTTTATGACGCGTCAAAGTTTACGTTATTGTTGAAGGTGCATCATATTTCACGTCATATTATAAAGTTTTAATTGAGATATCAAAAATCTAAGACCGCTACTAGACTGTGCTCGTCTTCTGCTTTCACATGACACCTCTAACTCAAATTTTTTTTCCAAATCCCAAAAATCTGCAAGTCTATAGACCAGGATTTTCGAGCCCTATTCCAAATTTTAAACGTGAATAGCTCTTGAACTAATAAAGATACAGTCGCCCACATTGGATTTTCGGAAAGCTAATTTTTTTCTCGATTTTTTAGTCTTTTGTAATTTACAAAATGTGTTCCACAAACGGAGATATGGACACTTTTTTTCAAAAACGGTCAAGACCAGGGCTAGTTGAAAAATGACCATCATCGATTTTAATTAAACTTGGTAAAATTATTGTTCAGAATCCCAGGGGCACGAATCCGGTGTCCGTTTATCAAATTCCTATTTATTTCGATTTTATGACGTGTCAAAGTTTACGTCATTGTTGAAGGTGCATCATATTCCACGTCATAATTTAAAGTTTTAATTCACATATCAAAAATCTAAAACCGCTACCAGACTGTACTCGACTTCTGCTTTCACATGACACCTCTAACTCAATTTTTTTTTCGAAATCCCAAAAATTAGCAGGTCTATAGACCAGGATTTCCGATCCCTTTTCCAAACTTTGAACGTTAAAAGCTCTTGAACTAATAAAGATACAGTCGCCCACATTGGATTTTCGGAAAGCTAATTTTTTTCTCGATTTTTTGGTCTTTTGTAGTTTACAAAATGTGCTCTACAAACGGAGATATAGACACTTTTATTTTTCAAAAAACGGCCAAAACCAGGGCTAGTTGACAAATGACCATCATCGATTTTAATTAAATTTGGTACATTTATTGTTCAGAATCCCAGGGGCACGAATCCGGTGTCCGTTTTTCGAAATTCCTATATATTTCGATTTTATGACGTGTCAAAGTTTACGTCATTGTTGAAGGTGCATCATATTTCACGTCATATTTTAAAGTTTTAATTGAGATATCAAAAATCTAAGACCGCTACTAGAATGTGCTCGTCTTCTGCTTTCACATGACATTTCTAACTCAAATTTTTTTTCCGAATCCCAAAAAACAGCAAGTCCAGGATTTTTGAGCCCTTTTCCAAATTTTTTTTCGAAATCTCAAAAATTAGCAAGGATTTTCTATCCCTTTTCAAAACTTTGAACGTTAAAAGCTCTTGAACTAATAAACATACAGTCGCCCACATTGGATTTTCAGAAAGCTAATTTTTTTCTCCATTTTTGGTCTTTTGTAATTTACAAAATGTGCTCCACAAACGGAGATATGGACACTTTTATTTTTCAAAAAACGGCCAAAACCAGGGCTAGTTGACAAATGACCATCATCGCTTTTAATTAAATTTGGTAAAAGTATTGTTCAGAATCCCAGGGGCACGAATCCGGTGTCCGTTTTTCGAAATTCCTATATATTTCGATTTTATGACGTGTCAAAGTTTACGTCATTGTTGAAGGTGCATCATATTTCACGTCATATTTTAAAGTTTTAATTGAGATATCAAAAATCTAAGACCGCTACTAGACTGTACTCGAATTCTGCTTTCACATGACACCTCTAACTCAAATTTTTTTTCGAAATCCCAAAAAACAGCAAGTCCAGGATTTTCGATCCCTTTTCCAAACTTTGAACGTTAAAAGCTCTTTAACTAATAAAGATACAGTCGCCCACATTGGATTTTCGGAAAGCTAATTTTTTTCTCCATTTTTTGGTCTTTAGTAATTTACAAAATGTGCTCCACAAACGGAGATATGGACACTTTTATTTTTCAAAAAACGGCCAAAACCAGGGCTAGTCGACAAATGACCATCATCGATTTTAATTAAATTTGGTACAATTATTTTTCAGAATCCAAGGGGCACGAATCCGGTGTCCGTTTTTCGAAATTCCTATATATTTCGATTTTATGACGTGTCAAAGTTTACGTCATTGTTGAAGGTGCATCATATTTCACGTCATATTTTAAAGTTTTAATTGACATATCAAAAATCTAAGACCGCTACTAGACTGTGCTCGTCTTCCGCTTTCACATGACACCTCTAACTCAAATTTTTTTTCCAAATCCCAAAAAAACAGCAAGTCTATAGACCAGGATTTTCGATCCCTTTTCCAAACTTTGAACGTTAAAAGCTCTTGAACTAAGAAAGATACAGTCGCCCACATTGGATTTTCGGAAAGCTAATTTTTTTCTCGATTTTTTGGTCTTTTGTAGTTTACAAAATGTGCTCCACAAACGGAGATATAGACACTTTTATTTTTCAAAAAACGGCCCAAACCAGGGCTAGTTGACAAATGACCATCATAGATTTTAATTAAATTTGGTACAATTATTGTTCAGAATCCCAGGGGCACGAATCCGGTGTCCGTTTTTCGAAATTCCTCTATATTTCGATTTTATGACGTGTCATAGTTTACGTCATTGTTGAAGGTGCATCATATTTCACGTCATATTTTAAAGTTTTAATTGAGATATCAAAAATCTAAGACCGCTAATAGACTGCGCTCGACTTCTGCTTTCACATGACACCTCTAACTCAATTTTTTTTTTCGAAATCCCAAAAATTAGCTAGTCTATAGACTAGGATTTTCGAGCCCTTTTCCAAATTTTAAACGTGAATAGCTCGTGAACTAATAAAGATACAGTCGCCCGCATTGGATTTTCGGAAAGCTAATTTTTTTCTCGATTTTTTGGTCTTTTGTAATTTACAAAATGTGTTCCACAAACGGAGATATGGACACTTTTTTTCAAAAACGGTCAAGACCAGGGCTAGTTGAAAAATGACCATCATCGATTTTAATTAAACTTGATAAAATTATTGTTCAGAATCCCAGGGGCACGAATCCGGTGTCCGTTTATCAAATTCCTATTTATTTCGATTTTATGACGTGTCAAAGTTTACGTCATTGTTGAAGGTGCATCATATTCCACGTCATAATTTAAAGTTTTAATTCACATATCAAAAATCTAAAACCGCTACCAGACTGTACTCGACTTCTGCTTTCACATGACACCTCTAACTCAACTTTTTTTTCGAAATCCCAAAAATTAGCAGGTCTATAGACCAGGATTTCCGATCCCTTTTCCAAACTTTGAACGTTAAAAGCTCTTGAACTAATAAAGATACAGTCGCCCACATTGGATTTTCGGAAAGCTAATTTTTTTCTCGATTTTTTGGTCTTTTGTAGTTTACAAAATGTGCTCTACAAACGGAGATATAGACACTTTTATTTTTCAAAAAACGGCCAAAACCAGGGCTAGTTGACAAATGACCATCATCGATTTTAATTAAATTTGGTACATTTATTGTTCAGAATCCCAGGGGCACGAATCCGGTGTCCGTTTTTCGAAATTCCTATATATTTCGATTTTATGACGTGTCAAAGTTTACGTCATTGTTGAAGGTGCATCATATTTCACGTCATATTTTAAAGTTTTAATTGAGATATCAAAAATCTAAGACCGCTACTAGAATGTGCTCGTCTTCTGCTTTCACATGACATCTCTAACTCAAATTTTTTTTCCGAATCCCAAAAAACAGCAAGTCCAGGATTTTTGAGCCCTTTTCCAAATTTTTTTTCGTAATCTCAAAAATTAGCAAGGATTTTCTATCCCTTTTCCAAACTTTGAACGTTAAAAGCTCTTGAACTAATAAACATACAGTCGCCCACATTGGATTTTCGGAAAGCTAATTTTTTTCTCCAATTTTTGGTCTTTTGTAATTTACAAAATGTGCTCCACAAACGGAGATATGGACACTTTTATTTTTCAAAAAATGGCCAAAACCAGGGCTAGTTGACAAATGACCATCATCGCTTTTAATTAAATTTGGTACAATTATTGTTCAGAATCCCAGGGGCACGAATCCGGTGTCCGTTTTTCGAAATTCCTATATATTTCGATTTTATGACGTGTCAAAGTTTACGTCATTGTTGAAGGTGCATCATATTTCACGTCATATTTTAAAGTTTTAATTGAGATATCAAAAATCTAAGACCGCTACTAGACTGTACTCGAATTCTGCTTTCACATGACACCTCTAACTCAAATTTTTTTTCGAAATCCCAAAAAACAGCAAGTCCAGGATTTTCGATCCCTTTTCCAAACTTTGAACGTTAAAAGCTCTTTAACTAATAAAGATACAGTCGCCCACATTGGATTTTCGGAAAGCTAATTTTTTTCTCCATTTTTTGGTCTTTTGTAATTTACAAAATGTGCTCCACAAACGGAGATATGGACACTTTTATTTTTCAAAAAACGGCCAAAACCAGGGCTAGTCGACAAATGACCATCATCGATTTTAATTAAATTTGGTACAATTATTTTTCAGAATCCAAGGGGCACGAATCCGGTGTCCGTTTTTCGAAATTCCTATATATTTCGATTTTATGACGTGTCAAAGTTTACGTCATTGTTGAAGGTGCATCATATTTCACGTCATATTTTAAAGTTTTAATTGACATATCAAAAATCTAAGACCGCTACTAGACTGTGCACGTCTTCCGCTTTCACATGACACCTCTAACTCAAATTTTTTTTCCAAATCCCAAAAAAACAGCAAGTCTATAGACCAGGATTTTCGATCCCTTTTCCAAACTTTGAACGTTAAAAGCTCTTGAACTAATAAAGATACAGTCGCCCACATTGGATTTTCGGAAAGCTAATTTTTTTCTCGATTTTTTGGTCTTTTGTAGTTTACAAAATGTGCTCCACAAACGGAGATATAGACACTTTTATTTTTCAAAAAACGGCCAAAACCAGGGCTATTTGACAAATGACCATCATCGATTTTAATTAAATTTGGTACAATTATTGTTCAGAATCCCAGGGGCACGAATCCGGTGTCCGTTTTTCGAAATTCCTCTATATTTCGATTTTATGACGTGTCATAGTTTACGTCATTGTTGAAGGTGCATCATATTTCACGTCATATTTTAAAGTTTTAATTGAGATATCAAAAATCTAAGACCGCTAATGGACTGTGCTCGACTTCTGCTTTCACATGACACCTCTAACTCAATTTTTTTTTCGAAATCCCAAAAATTAGCGAGCCCTTTTCCAAATTTTAAACGTGAATAGCTCGTGAACTAATAAAGACACAGTCGCCCGCATTGGATTTTCGGAAAGCTAATTTTTTTCTCCATTTTTGGGTTATTTGTAACTTACAAAATGTGCTCCACAAACGGAGATATGCACACTTTTATTTTTCAAAAAACGGCCAAAACCAGGGCTAGTTGACAAATGACCATCATCGATTTTAATTAAATTTGGTACAATTATTGTTCAGAATCCCAGGGGCACGAATCCGGTGTCCGTTTTTCGAAATTCCTCTATATTTCGATTTTATGACGTGTCAAAGTTTACGTCATTGTTGAAGGTACATCATATTTCACGTCATATTTTAAAGTTTTAATTGAGATATCAAAAATCTAAGACCGCTACTAGAATGTGCTCGTCTTCTGCTTTCACATGACACCTCTAATTCAAATTTTTTTTCCAAATCCCAAAAAACAGCAAGTCTTACAGTCGCCCACATTGGATTTTCGGAAAGCTAATTTTTTTCTAGATTTTTTGGTCTTTTGTAGTTTACAAAATGTGCTCCACAAACGGAGATATAGACACTTTTAGTTTTCAAAAAACGGCCAAAACCAGGGCTAGTTGACAAATGACCATTATCGATTTTAATTAAATTTGGTACAGTTATTATTCAGAATCCCAGGGGCACGAATCCGGTGTCCGTTTTTCGAAATTCCTATATATTTCGATTTTATGACGTGTCAAAGTTTACGTCATTGTTGAAGGTGCATCATATTTCACGTCATATTTTAAAGTTTTAATTGAGATATCAAAAATCTAAGACCGCTACTAGACTGTACTCGTCTTCTGCTTTCACATGACACCTCTAACTCAAATTTTTTTTCGAAATCCCAAAAAACAGCAAGCCCTTTTCCAAATTTTAAACGTGAATAGCTCTTGAACTAATAAAGATACAGTCGCCCACATTGGATTTTCGGAAAGCTAATTTTTTTATCCATTTTTTGGTCGTTTGTGATTTACAAAATGTGCTCCACAAACGGAGATATGGACACTTTTATTTTTAAAAACGGCCAAAACCAGGGCTAGTTGACAAATGACCATCATCGATTTTAATTAAATTTGGTACAATTATTGTTTAGAATCCCAGGGGCACGAATCAGGTGTCCGTTTTTCGAAATTCCTACATATTTCGATTTTTTGACGTGTCAAAGTTTACGTCATTGTTGAAGGTGCATCATATTTCACGTCATATTTTAAAGTTTTAATTGAGATATCAAAAATCTAAGACCGCTACTAGACTGTGCTCGTCTTCCGCTTTCACATGACACCTCTAACTCAAATTTTTTTTCCAAATTCCAAAAAACAGCTAGTCTTATAGACCAGGATTTTTGAGCCCTTTTCCAAATTTTAAACTTGAATAGCTCTTGAACTAATAAAGATACAGTCGCCCACATCGGATTTTCGGAAAGCTAATTTTTTTCTCCATTTTTTGGTCTTTTGTAATTTACAAAATGTGCTCCACAAACGGAGATATGGACACTTTTATTTTTCAAAAAACGGCCAAAACCAGGGCTAGTTGACAAATGACCATCATCGATTTTAATTAAATTTGGTTCAAGTATTGT
The DNA here is from genome assembly GCA_030765055.1 of Mantis religiosa. NCBI lineage: Eukaryota > Metazoa > Arthropoda > Insecta > Mantodea > Mantidae > Mantis > Mantis religiosa. The sequence goes on along the minus strand of CM060960.1, from coordinate 20,583,090 downwards.
TCAGAAACCCAGGGGCACGAATCCGGTGTCCGTTTTTCGAAATTCATCTATATTTCTGTTTTATGATGTGTCAAAGTTTACGTCATTGTTGAAGGTGCATCATATTTCACGTCATATTTTAAAGTTTTAATTGAGATATCAAAAATCTAAGACCGCTACTAGACTGTGCTTGTCTTCCGCTTTCACATGACACCTCTAACTCAAATTTTTTTTCCAAATCCCAAAAAACGGCGAGTCTATAGACCAGGATTTTCGAGCCCTTTTCCAAATTTTAAACTTGAATAGCTCTTGAACTAATAAACATACAGTCGCCCACGTTGGATTTTCGGAAAGCTAATTTTTTTCTAGATTTTTTGGTCTTTAGTAGTTTACAAAATGTGCTCCACAAACGGAGATATAGACACTTTTATTTTTCAAAAAACGGCCAAATCCAGGGCTAGTTGACAAATGACCATTATCGATTTTGATTAAATTTGGTACAATTATTGTTCAGAAACCCAGGGGCACGAATCCGGTGTCCGTTTTTCGAAATTCCTCTATATTTCTATTTTATGATGTGTCAAAGTTTTCGTCATTGTTGAGGTGCATCATATTTCACGTCATATTTTAAAGTTTTAATTGAGATATCAAAAATCTAAGACCGCTACTAGACTGTACTCGACTTCTGCTTTCTCATGACACCTCTAACTCAAATCTTTTTTCCAAATCCCAAAAAGCGGCAAGTCTATAGACCAGGATTTTCGAGCCCTTTTCCAAACATTGAACGTTAAAAGCTCTTGAACTAATAAAGATACAGTCGCCCACATTGAATTTTCGGAAAGCTAATTTTTTTCTAGATTTTTTGGTCTTTTGTAGTTTACAAAATGTGCTCCACAAACGGAGATATAGACACTCTTATTTTTCAAAAAACGGCCAAAACCAGGGCTAGTTGACAAATGACCATTATCGATTTTAATTAAATTTGGTACAGTTATTGTTCAGAATCCCAGGGGCACAAATCCGGTGTCCGTTTTTCAAAAATTCCTATATATTTCGATTTTATGACGTGTCAAAGTTTACGTCATTGTTGAAGGTGCATCATATTTCACGTCATATTTTAAAGTTTTAATTGAGATATCAATAATCTAAGACCGCTGCTAGACTGTACTCGTCTTCTGCTTTCACATGACACCTCTAACTCAATTTTTTTTCGAAATCCCAAAAAACAGCTAGTCTATAGACCAGGATTTTCGAGCCCTTTTCCAAATTTTAAACGTGAATAGCTCTTGAACTAATAAAGATACAGTCGCCGACATTGGATTTTCGGAAAGCTAATTTTTTTCTCCATTTTTTGGTCTTTTGTAATTTACAAAATGTGCTCCACAAACGGAGATATGGACACTTTTATTTTTCAAAAAACGGCCAAAACCAGGGCTAGTTGACAAATGACCATCATCGATTTTAATTAAATTTGGTACATTTATTGCTCAGAAACCCAGGGGCACGAATCCCGTGTCCGTTTTTCGAAATTCTTATATATTTCGATTTTATGACGTGTCAAAGTTTACGTCATTGTTGAAGGTGCATCATATTTCACGTCATATTTTAAAGTTTTAATTGAGATATCAAAAATCTAAGACCGCTACTAGACTGTGCTCGTCTTCCGCTTTCACATGACACCTCTAACTCAAATTTTTTTTCCAAATCCCAAAAAACAGCTAGTCTGATAGACCAGGATTTTTTAGCCCTTTTCCAAAATTTGAACGTTAAAAGCTCTTGAACTAAGAAAGATACAGTCGCCCACATTGGATTTTCGGAAAGCTAATTTTTTTCTCGATTTTTTGGTCTTTTGTAGTTTACAAAATGTGGTCCACAAACGGAGATATAGACACTTTTATTTTTCAAAAAACGGCCAAAACCAGGGCTAGTTGACAAATGACCATCATCGATTTTAATTAAATTTGGTACAATTATTGTTCAGAAACCCAGGGGCACGAATCCGGTGTCCGTTTTTCGAAATTCCTATATATTTCGGTTTTATGACGCGTCAAAGTTTACGTTATTGTTGAAGGTGCATCATATTTCACGTCATATTATAAAGTTTTAATTGAGATATCAAAAATCTAAGACCGCTACTAGACTGTGCTCGTCTTCTGCTTTCACATGACACCTCTAACTCAAATTTTTTTTCCAAATCCCAAAAATCTGCAAGTCTATAGACCAGGATTTTCGAGCCCTATTCCAAATTTTAAACGTGAATAGCTCTTGAACTAATAAAGATACAGTCGCCCACATTGGATTTTCGGAAAGCTAATTTTTTTCTCGATTTTTTGGTCTTTGGTAATTTACAAAATGTGTTCCACAAACGGAGATATGGACACTTTTTTTCAAAAACGGTCAAGACCAGGGCTAGTTGAAAAATGACCATCATCGATTTTAATTAAACTTGGTAAAATTATTGTTCAGAATCCCAGGGGCACGAATCCGGTGTCCGTTTATCAAATTCCTATTTATTTCGATTTTATGACGTGTCAAAGTTTACGTCATTGTTGAAGGTGCATCATATTTCACGTCATATTTTAAAGTTTTAATTCACATATCAAAAATCTAAAACCGCTACCAGACTGTACTCGACTTCTGCTTTCACATGACACCTCTAACTCAATTTTTTTTTCGAAATCCCAAAAATTAGCAGGTCTATAGACCAGGATTTCCGATCCCTTTTCCAAACTTTGAACGTTAAAAGCTCTTGAACTAATAAAGATACAGTCGCCCACATTGGATTTTCGGAAAGCTAATTTTTTTCTCGATTTTTTGGTCTTTTGTAGTTTACAAAATGTGCTCTACAAACGGAGATATAGACACTTTTATTTTTCAAAAAACGGCCAAAACCAGGGCTAGTTGACAAATGACCATCATCGATTTTAATTAAATTTGGTACATTTATTGTTCAGAATCCCAGGGGCACGAATCCGGTGTCCGTTTTTCGAAATTCCTATATATTTCGATTTTATGACGTGTCAAAGTTTACGTCATTGTTGAAGGTGCATCATATTTCACGTCATATTTTAAAGTTTTAATTGAGATATCAAAAATCTAGGACCGCTACTAGAATGTGCTCGTCTTCTGCTTTCACATGACATCTCTAACTCAAATTTTTTTTCCGGATCCCAAAAAACAGCAAGTCCAGGATTTTTGAGCCCTTTTCCAAATTTTTTTTCGTAATCTCAAAAATTAGCAAGGATTTTCTATCCCTTTTCCAAACTTTGAACGTTAAAAGCTCTTGAACTAATAAACATACAGTCGCCCACATTGGATTTTCGGAAAGCTAATTTTTTTCTCCAATTTTTGGTCTTTTGTAATTTACAAAATGTGCTCCACAAACGGAGATATGGACACTTTTATTTTTCAAAAAATGGCCAAAACCAGGGCTAGTTGACAAATGACCATCATCGCTTTTAATTAAATTTGGTAAAAGTATTGTTCAGAATCCCAGGGGCACGAATCCGGTGTCCGTTTTTCGAAATTCCTATATATTTCGATTTTATGACGTGTCAAAGTTTACGTCATTGTTGAAGGTGCATCATATTTCACGTCATATTTTAAAGTTTTAATTGAGATATCAAAAATCTAAGACCGCTACTAGACTGTACTCGAATTCTGCTTTCACATGACACCTCTAACTCAAATTTTTTTTCGAAATCCCAAAAAACAGCAAGTCCAGGATTTTCGATCCCTTTTCCAAACTTTGAACGTTAAAAGCTCTTTAACTAATAAAGATACAGTCGCCCACATTGGATTTTCGGAAAGCTAATTTTTTTCTCCATTTTTTGGTCTTTTGTAATTTACAAAATGTGCTCCACAAACGGAGATATGGACACTTTTATTTTTCAAAAAACGGCCAAAACCAGGGCTAGTCGACAAATGACCATCATCGATTTTAATTAAATTTGGTACAATTATTTCTCAGAATCCAAGGGGCACGAATCCGGTGTCCGTTTTTCGAAATTCCTATATATTTCGATTTTATGACGTGTCAAAGTTTACGTCATTGTTGAAGGTGCATCATATTTCACGTCATATTTTAAAGTTTTAATTGACATATCAAAAATCTAAGACCGCTACTAGACTGTGCACGTCTTCCGCTTTCACATGACACCTCTAACTCAAATTTTTTTTCCAAATCCCAAAAAAACAGCAAGTCTATAGACCAGGATTTTCGATCCCTTTTCCAAACTTTGAACGTTAAAAGCTCTTGAACTAATAAAGATACAGTCGCCCACATTGGATTTTCGGAAAGCTAATTTTTTTCTCGATTTTTTGGTCTTTTGTAGTTTACAAAATGTGCTCCACAAACGGAGATATGGACACTTTTATTTTTCAAAAAACGGCCAAAACCAGGGCTAGTTGACAAATGACCATCATCGATTTTAATTAAATTTGGTACAATTATTGTTCAGAATCCCAGGGGCACGAATCCGGTGTCCGTTTTTCGAAATTCCTCTATATTTCGATTTTATGACGTGTCAAAGTTTACGTCATTGTTGAAGGTACATCATATTTCACGTCATATTTTAAAGTTTTAATTGAGATATCAAAAATCTAAGACCGCTACTAGAATGTGCTCGTCTTCTGCTTTCACATGATACCTCTAATTCAAATTTTTTTTCCAAATCCCAAAAAACAGCAAGTCTTACAGTCGCCCACATTGGATTTTCGGAAAGCTAATTTTGTTCTAGATTTTTTGGTCTTTTGTAGTTTACAAAATGTGCTCCACAAACGGAGATATAGACACTTTTAGTTTTCAAAAAACGGCCAAAACCAGGGCTAGTTGACAAATGACCATTATCGATTTTAATTAAATTTGGTACAATTATTGTTCAGAATCCCAGGGGCACGAATCCGGTGTCCGTTTTTCGAAATTCCTATATATTTCGATTTTATGACGTGTCAAAGTTTACGTCATTGTTGAAGGTGCATCATATTTCACGTCATATTTTAAAGTTTTAATTGACATATCAAAAATCTAAGACCGCTACTAGACTGTGCACGTCTTCCGCTTTCACATGACACCTCTAACTCAAATTTTTTTTCCAAATCCCAAAAAAACAGCAAGTCTATAGACCAGGATTTTCGATCCCTTTTCCAAACTTTGAACGTTAAAAGCTCTTGAACTAATAAAGATACAGTCGCCCACATTGGATTTTCGGAAAGCTAATTTTTTTCTCGATTTTTTGGTCTTTTGTAGTTTACAAAATGTGCTCCACAAACGGAGATATGGACACTTTTATTTTTCAAAAAACGGCCAAAACCAGGGCTAGTTGACAAATGACCATCATCGATTTTAATTAAATTTGGTACAATTATTGTTCAGAATCCCAGGGGCACGAATCCGGTGTCCGTTTTTCGAAATTCCTCTATATTTCGATTTTATGACGTGTCAAAGTTTACGTCATTGTTGAAGGTACATCATATTTCACGTCATATTTTAAAGTTTTAATTGAGATATCAAAAATCTAAGACCGCTACTAGAATGTGCTCGTCTTCTGCTTTCACATGATACCTCTAATTCAAATTTTTTTTCCAAATCCCAAAAAACAGCAAGTCTTACAGTCGCCCACATTGGATTTTCGGAAAGCTAATTTTTTTCTAGATTTTTTGGTCTTTTGTAGTTTACAAAATGTGCTCCACAAACGGAGAATAGACACTTTTAGTTTTCAAAAAACGGCCAAAACCAGGGCTAGTTGACAAATGACCATTATCGATTTTAATTAAATTTGGTACAATTATTGTTCAGAATCCCAGGGGCACGAATCCGGTGTCCGTTTTTCGAAATTCCTATATATTTCGATTTTATGACGTGTCAAAGTTTACGTCATTGTTGAAGGTGCATCATATTTCACGTCATATTTTAAAGTTTTAATTGAGATATCAAAAATCTAAGACCGCTACTAGACTGTACTCGTCTTCTGCTTTCACATGACACCTCTAACTCAAATTTTTTTTCGAAATCCCAAAAAACAGCAAGCCCTTTTCCAAATTTTAAACGTGAATAGCTCTTGAACTAATAAAGATACAGTCGCCCACATTGGATTTTCGGAAAGCTAATTTTTTTTATCCATTTTTTGGTCGTTTGTAATTTACAAAATGTGCTCCACAAACGGAGATATGGACACTTTTATTTTTAAAAACGGCCAAAACCAGGGCTAGTTGACAAATGACCATTATCGATTTTAATTAAATTTGGTACAATTATTGTTCAGAATCCCAGGGGCACGAATCCGGTGTCCGTTTTTCGAAATTCCTATATATTTCGATTTTATGACGTGTCAAAGTTTACGTCATTGTTGAAGGTGCATCATATTTCACGTCATATTTTAAAGTTTTAATTGAGATATCAAAAATCTAAGACCGCTACTAGACTGTACTCGTCTTCTGCTTTCACATGACACCTCTAACTCAATTTTTTTTTCGAAATCCCAAAAAACAGCAAGCCCTTTTCCAAATTTTAAACGTGAATAGCTCTTGAACTAATAAAGATACAGTCGCCCACATTGGATTTTCGGAAAGCTAATTTTTTTTATCCATTTTTTGGTCGTTTGTAATTTACAAAATGTGCTCCACAAACGGAGATATGGACACTTTTATTTTTAAAAACGGCCAAAACCAGGGCTAGTTGACAAATGACCATCATCGATTTTAATTAAATTTGGTACAATTATTGTTTAGAATCCCAGGGGCACGAATCAGGTGTCCGTTTTTCGAAATTCCTACATATTTCGATTTTTTGACGTGTCAAAGTTTACGTCATTGTTGAAGGTGCATCATATTTCACGTCATATTTTAAAGTTTTAATTGAGATATCAAAAATCTAAGACCGCTACTAGACTGTGCTCGTCTTCCGCTTTCACATGACACCTCTAACTCAAATTTTTTTTCCAAATTCCAAAAAACAGCTAGTCTTATAGACCAGGATTTTTGAGCCCTTTTCCAAATTTTAAACTTGAATAGCTCTTGAACTAATAAAGATACAGTCGCCCACATCGGATTTTCGGAAAGCTAATTTTTTTCTCCATTTTTTGGTCTTTTGTAATTTACAAACTGTGCTCCACAAACGGAGATATGGACACTTTTATTTTTCAAAAAACGGCCAAAACCAGGGCTAGTTGACAAATGACCATCATCGATTTTAATTAAATTTGGTTCAAGTATTGTTCAGAAACCCAGGGGCACGAATCCGGTGTCCGTTTTTCGAAATTCCTCTATATTTCTATTTTATGATGTGTCAAAGTTTTCGTCATTGTTGAGGTGCATCATATTTCACGTCATATTTTAAAGTTTTAATTGAGATATCAAAAATCTAAGACCGCTACTAGACTGTACTCGACTTCTGCTTTCTCATGACACCTCTAACTCAAATCTTTTTTCCAAATCCCAAAAAGCGGCAAGTCTATAGACCAGGATTTTCGAGCCCTTTTCCAAACATTGAACGTTAAAAGCTCTTGAACTAATAAAGATACAGTCGCCCACATTGAATTTTCGGAAAGCTAATTTTTTTCTAGATTTTTTGGTCTTTTGTAGTTTACAAAATGTGCTCCACAAACGGAGATATAGACACTCTTATTTTTCAAAAAACGGCCAAAACCAGGGCTAGTTGACAAATGACCATTATCGATTTTAATTAAATTTGGTACAATTATTGTTCAGAATCCCAGGGGCACAAATCCGGTGTCCGTTTTTCAAAAATTCCTATATATTTCGATTTTATGACGTGTAAAAGTTTACGTCATTGTTGAAGGTGCATCATATTTCACGTCATATTTTAAAGTTTTAATTGAGATATCAAAAATCTAAGACCGCTGCTAGACTGTACTCGTCTTCTGCTTTCACATGACACCTCTAACTCAATTTTTTTTCGAAATCCCAAAAAACAGCTAGTCTATAGACCAGGATTTTCGAGCCCTTTTCCAAATTTTAAACGTGAATAGCTCTTGAACTAATAAAGATACAGTCGCCGACATTGGATTTTCGGAAAGCTAATTTTTTTCTCCATTTTTTGGTCTTTTGTAATTTACAAAATGTGCTCCACAAACGGAGATATGGACACTTTTATTTTTCAAAAAACGGCCAAAACCAGGGCTAGTTGACAAATGACCATCATCGATTTTAATTAAATTTGGTACATTTATTGCTCAGAAACCCAGGGGCACGAATCCCGTGTCCGTTTTTCGAAATTCTTGTATATTTCGATTTTATGACGTGTCAAAGTTTACGTCATTGTTGAAGGTGCATCATATTTCACGTCATATTTTAAAGTTTTAATTGAGATATCAAAAATCTAAGACCGCTACTAGACTGTGCTCGTCTTCCGCTTTCACATGACACCTCTAACTCAAAATTTTTTTCCAAATCCCAAAAAACAGCTAGTCTGATAGACCAGGATTTTTTAGCCCTTTTCCAAATTTTAAACTTGAATAGCTCTTGAACTAATAAAGATACAGTCGCCCACATTGGATTTTCGGAAAGCTAATTTTTTTCTCCATTTTTTGGTCTTTTGTAATTTACAAAATGTGCTCCACAAACGGAGATATGGACACTTTTATTTTTCAAAAAACGGCCAAAACCAGGGCTAGTTGACAAATGACCATCATCGATTTTAATTAAATTTGGTACAATTATTGTTCAGAAACCCAGGGGCACGAATCCGGTGTCCGTTTTTCGAAATTCCTATATATTTCGATTTTATGACGTGTCAAAGTTTACGTCATTGTTGAAGGTGCATCATATTTCACGTCATATTTTAAAGTTTTAATTGAGATATCAAAAATCTAAGACCGCTACTAGACTGTACTCGACTTCTGCTTTCACATGACACCTCTAACTCAATTTTTTTTTCGAAATCCCAAAAAACAGCAAGTCCAGGATTTTCGAGCCCTTTACCAAATTTTAAACGTGAATAGCTCTTGAACTAATAAAGATACAGTCGCCGACATTGGATTTTCGGAAAGCTAATTTTTTTCTCCATTTTTTGGTCTTTTGTAATTTACAAAATGTGCTCCAAAAACGGAGATATGGACACTTTTATTTTTCAAAAACGGCCAAAACCAGGGCTAGTTGACAAATGACCATCATCGATTTTATTTAAATTTGGTACATTTATTGCTCAGAAACCCAGGGGCACGAATCCGGTGTCCGTTTTTCGAAATTCCTATATATTTCGATTTTATGACGTGTCAAAGTTTACGTCATTGTTGAAGGTGCATCATATTTCACGTCATATTTTAAAGTTTTAATTGAGATATCAAAAATCTAAGACCGCTACTAGACAGTGCTCGTCTTCCGCTTTCACATGACACCTCTAACTCAAATTTTTTTTCCAAATCCCAAAAAGCGGCGAGTCTATAGACCAGGATTTTCGAGCCCTTTTCCAAATTTTAAACTTGAATAGCTCTTGAACTAATAAAGATACAGTCGCCCACATTGGATTTTCGGAAAGCTAATTTTTTTCTAGATTTTTTGGTCTTTTGTAGTTTACAAAATGTGCTCCACAAACGGAGATATAGACACTCTTATTTTTCAAAAAACGGCCAAAACCAGGGCTAGTTGGTAAATGACCATTATCGATTTTAATTAAATTTGGTACAATTATTGTTCAGAAACCCAGGGGCACAAATCCGGGGTCCGTTTTTCAAAAATTCCTATATATTTCGATTTTATGACGTGTCAAAGTTTACGTCATTGTTGAAGGTGCATCATATTTCACGTCATATTTTAAAGTTTTAATTGAGATATCAAAAATCTAAGACCGCTACTAGACTGTACTCGTCTTCTGCTTTCACATGACACCTCTAACTCAATTTTTTTTCGAAATACCAAAAAACAGCTAGTCTATAGACCAGGATTTTCGAGCCCTTTTCCAAATTTTAAACGTGAATTGCTCTTGAACTAATAAAGATACAGTCGCCGACATTGGATTTTCGGAAAGCTAATTTTTTTCTTCATTTTTTGGTCTTTTGTAATTTACAAAATGTGCTCCACAAACGGAGATATGGAGACTTTTATTTTTCAAAAAGCGGCCAAAACCAGGGCTAGTTGACAAATGACCATCATCGATTTTAATTAAATTTGGTACATTTATTGCTCAGAAACCCAGGGGCACGAATCCCGTGTCCGTTTTTCGAAATTCTTATATATTTCGATTTTATGACGTGTCAAAGTTTACGTCATTGTTGAAGGTGCATCATATTTCACGTCATATTTTAAAGTTTTAATTGAGATATCAAAAATCTAAGACCGCTACTAGACTGTGCTCGTCTTCCGCTTTCACATGACACCTCTAACTCAATTTTTTTTCGAAATCCCAAAAAACAGCTAGTCTATAGACCAGGATTTTCGAGCCCTTTTCCAAATTTTAAACGTTAATAGCTCTGGAACTAATAAAGATACAGTCGCCGACATTGGATTTTCGGAAAGCTAATTTTTTTCTCCATTTTTTGGTCTTTTGTAATTTACAAAATGTGCTCCACAAACGGAGATATGGACACTTTTATTTTTAAAAACGGCCAAAACCAGGGCTAGTTGACAAATGACCATCATCGATTTTAATTAAATTTGGTACAATTATTGTTTAGAATCCCAGGGGCACGAATCAGGTGTCCGTTTTTCGAAATTCCTACATATTTCGATTTTTTGACGTGTCAAAGTTTACGTCATTGTTGAAGGTGCATCATATTTCACGTCATATTTTAAAGTTTTAATTGAGATATCAAAAATCTAAGACCGCTACTAGACTGTGCTCGTCTTCCGCTTTCACATGACACCTCTAACTCAAATTTTTTTTCCAAATTCCAAAAAACAGCTAGTCTTATAGACCAGGATTTTTGAGCCCTTTTCCAAATTTTAAACTTGAATAGCTCTTGAACTAATAAAGATACAGTCGCCCACATCGGATTTTCGGAAAGCTAATTTTTTTCTCCATTTTTTGGTCTTTTGTAATTTACAAAATGTGCTCCACAAACGGAGATATGGACACTTTTATTTTTCAAAAAACGGCCAAAACCAGGGCTAGTTGACAAATGACCATCATCGATTTTAATTAAATTTGGTTCAAGTATTGTTCAGAAACCCAGGGGCACGAATCCGGTGTCCGTTTTTCGAAATTCCTCTATATTTCTATTTTATGATGTGTCAAAGTTTTCGTCATTGTTGAGGTGCATCATATTTCACGTCATATTTTAAAGTTTTAATTGAGATATCAAAAATCTAAGACCGCTACTAGACTGTACTCGACTTCTGCTTTCTCATGACACCTCTAACTCAAATCTTTTTTCCAAATCCCAAAAAGCGGCAAGTCTATAGACCAGGATTTTCGAGCCCTTTTCCAAACATTGAACGTTAAAAGCTCTTGAACTAATAAAGATACAGTCGCCCACATTGAATTTTCGGAAAGCTAATTTTCTTCTAGATTTTTTGGTCTTTTGTAGTTTACAAAATGTGCTCCACAAACGGAGATATAGACACTCTTATTTTTCAAAAAACGGCCAAAACCAGGGATAGTTGACAAATGACCATTATCGATTTTAATTAAATTTGGTACAATTATTGTTCAGAATCCCAGGGGCACAAATCCGGTGTCCGTTTTTCAAAAATTCCTATATATTTCGATTTTATGACGTGTCAAAGTTTACGTCATTGTTGAAGGTGCATCATATTTCACGTCATATTTTAAAGTTTTAATTGAGATATCAAAAATCTAAGACCGCTGCTAGACTGTACTCGTCTTCTGCTTTCACATGACACCTCTAACTCAATTTTTTTTCGAAATCCCAAAAAACAGCTAGTCTATAGACCAGGATTTTCGAGCCCTTTTCCAAATTTTAAACGTGAATAGCTCTTGAACTAATAAAGATACAGTCGCCGACATTGGATTTCCGGAAAGCTAATTTTTTTCTCCATTTTTTGGTCTTTTGTAATTTACAAAATGTGCTCCACAAACGGAGATATGGACACTTTTATTTTTCAAAAAACGGCCAAAACCAGGGCTAGTTGACAAATGACCATCATCGATTTTAATTAAATTTGGTACATTTATTGCTCAGAAACCCAGGGGCACGAATCCCGTGTCCGTTTTTCGAAATTCTTATATATTTCGATTTTATGACGTGTCAAAGTTTACGTCATTGTTGAAGGTGCATCATATTTCACGTCATATTTTAAAGTTTTAATTGAGATATCAAAAATCTAAGACCGCTACTAGACTGTGCTCGTCTTCCGCTTTCACATGACACCTCTAACTCAAAATTTTTTTCCAAATCCCAAAAAACAGCTAGTCTGATAGACCAGGATTTTTTAGCCCTTTTCCAAATTTTAAACTTGAATAGCTCTTGAACTAATAAAGATACAGTCGCCCACATTGGATTTTCGGAAAGCTAATTTTTTTCTCCATTTTTTGGTCTTTTGTAATTTACAAAATGTGCTCCAAAAACGGAGATATGGACACTTTTATTTTTCAAAAAACGGCCAAAACCAGGGCTAGTTGACAAATGACCATCATCGATTTTAATTAAATTTGGTACAATTATTGTTCAGAAACCCAGGGGCACGAATCCGGTGTCCGTTTTTCGAAATTCCTATATATTTCGATTTTTAGACGTGTCAAAGTTTACGTCATTGTTGAAGGTGCATCATATTTCACGTCATATTTTAAAGTTTTAATTGAGATATCAAAAATCTAAGACCGCTACTAGACTGTACTCGACTTCTGCTTTCACATGACACCTCTAACTCAATTTTTTTTTCGAAATCCCAAAAAACAGCAAGTCTATAGACCAGGATTTTCGAGCCCTTTACCAAATTTTAAACGTGAATAGCTCTTGAACTAATAAAGATACAGTCGCCGACATTGGATTTTCGGAAAGCTAATTTTTTTCTCCATTTTTTGGTCTTTTGTAATTTACAAAATGTGCTCCAAAAACGGAGATATGGACACTTTTATTTTTCAAAAACGGCCAAAACCAGGGCTAGTTGACAAATGACCATCATCGATTTTATTTAAATTTGGTACATTTATTGCTCAGAAACCCAGGGGCACGAATCCGGTGTCCGTTTTTCGAAATTCCTATATATTTCGATTTTATGACGTGTCAAAGTTTACGTCATTGTTGAAGGTGCATCATATTTCACGTCATATTTTAAAGTTTTAATTGAGATATCAAAAATCTAAGACCGCTACTAGACAGTGCTCGTCTTCCGCTTTCACATGACACCTCTAACTCAAATTTTTTTTCCAAATCCCAAAAAGCGGCGAGTCTATAGACCAGGATTTTCGAGCCCTTTTCCAAATTTTAAACTTGAATAGCTCTTGAACTAATAAAGATACAGTCGCCCACATTGGATTTTCGGAAAGCTAATTTTTTTCTAGATTTTTTGGTCTTTTGTAGTTTACAAAATGTGCTCCACAAACGGAGATATAGACACTCTTATTTTTCAAAAAACGGCCAAAACCAGGGCTAGTTGGCAAATGACCATTATCGATTTTAATTAAATTTGGTACAATTATTGTTCAGAAACCCAGGGGCACAAATCCGGGGTCCGTTTTTCAAAAATTCCTATATATTTCGATTTTATGACGTGTCAAAGTTTACGTCATTGTTGAAGGTGCATCATATTTCACGTCATATTTTAAAGTTTTAATTGGGATATCAAAAATCTAAGACCGCTGCTAGACTGTACTCGTCTTCTGCTTTCACATGACACCTCTAACTCAATTTTTTTTCGAAATCCCAAAAAACAGCTAGTCTATAGACCAGGATTTTCGAGCCCTTTTCCAAATTTTAAACGTGAATTGCTCTTGAACTAATAAAGATACAGTCGCCGACATTGGATTTTCGGAAAGCTAATTTTTTTCTTCATTTTTTGGTCTTTTGTAATTTACAAAATGTGCTCCACAAACGGAGATATGGAGACTTTTATTTTTCAAAAAACGGCCAAAACCAGGGCTAGTTGACAAATGACCATCATCGATTTTAATTAAATTTGGTACATTTATTGCTCAGAAACCCAGGGGCACGAATCCCGTGTCCGTTTTTCGAAATTCTTATATATTTCGATTTTATGACGTGTCAAAGTTTACGTCATTGTTGAAGGTGCATCATATTTCACGTCATATTTTAAAGTTTTAATTGAGATATCAAAAATCTAAGACCGCTACTAGACTGTGCTCGTCTTCCGCTTTCACATGACACCTCTAACTCAAATTTTTTTTCCAAATCCCAAAAAACGGCGAGTCTATAGACCAGGATTTTCGAGCCCTTTTCCAAATTTTAAACGTTAATAGCTCTGGAACTAATAAAGATACAGTCGCCGACATTGGATTTTCGGAAAGCTAATTTTTTTCTCCATTTTTTGGTCTTTAGTAGTTTACAAAATGTGCTCCACAAACGGAGATATAGACACTTTTATTTTTCAAAAAACGGCCAAAACCAGGGCTAGTTGACAAATGACCATTATCGATTTTAATTAAATTTGGTACAATTATTGTTCAGAAACCCAGGGGCACGAATCCGGTGTCCGTTTTTCGAAATTCCTCTATATTTCTATTTTATGATGTGTCAAAGTTTACGTCATTGTTGAGGTGCATCATATTTCACGTCATATTTTAAAGTTTTAATTGAGATATCAAAAATCTAAGACCGCTACTAGACTGTACTCGACTTCTGCTTTCACATGACACCTCTAACTCAAATTTTTTTTCGAAATCCCAAAAAGCGGCAAGTCTATAGACCAGGATTTTCGAGCCCTTTTCCAAACATTGAACGTTAAAAGCTCTTGAACTAATAAAGATACAGTCGCCCACATTGAATTTTCGGAAAGCTAATTTTTTTTCTAGATTTTTTGGTCTTTTGTAGTTTACAAAATGTGCTCCACAAACGGAGATATAGACACTCTTATTTTTCAAAAAACGGCCAAAACCAGGGCTAGTTGACAAATGACCATTATCGATTTTAATTAAATTTGGTACAATTATTGTTCAGAATCCCAGGGGCACAAATCCGGTGTCCGTTTTTCAAAAATTCCTATATATTTCGATTTTATGACGTGTCAAAGTTTACGTCATTGTTGAAGGTGCATCATATTTCACGTCATATTTTTAAGTTTTAATTGAGATATCAAAAATCTAAGACCGCTGCTAGACTGTACTCGTCTTCTGCTTTCACATGACACCTCTAACTCAATTTTTTTTCGAAATCCCAAAAAACAGCTAGTCTATAGACAAGGATTTTCGAGCCCTTTTCCAAATTTTAAACGTGAATAGCTCTTGAACTAATAAAGATACAGTCGCCGACATTGGATTTTCGGAAAGCTAACTTTTTTCTCCATTTTTTGGTCTTTTGTAATTTACAAAATGTGCTCCACAAACGGAGATATGGACACTTTTATTTTTCAAAAAACGGCCAAAACCAGGGCTAGTTGACAAATGATCATCATCGATTTTAATTAAATTTGGTACATTTATTGCTCAGAAACCCAGGGGCACGAATCCCGTGTCCGTTTTTCGAAATTCTTATATATTTCGATTTTATGACGTGTCAAAGTTTACGTCATTGTTGAAGGTGCATCATATTTCACGTCATATTTTAAAGTTTTAATTGAGATATCAAAAATCTAAGACCGCTACTAGACTGTGCTCGTTTTCCGCTTTCACATGACACCTCTAACTCAAAATTTTTTTCCAAATCCCAAAAAACCGCTAGTCTTATAGACCAGGATTTTTTAGCCCTTTTCCAAATTTTAAACTTGAATAGCTCTTGAACTAATAAAGATACAGTCGCCCACATTGGATTTTCGGAAAGCTAATTTTTTTCTCCATTTTTTGGACTTTTGTAATTTACAAAATGTGCTCCACAAACGGAGATATGGACACTTTTATTTTTCAAAAAACGGCCAAAACCAGGGCTAGTTGACAAATGACCATCATCGATTTTATTTAAATTTGGTACATTTATTGCTCAGAATCCCAGGGGCACGAATCCGGTGTCCGTTTTTCGAAATTCCTATATATTTCGATTTTATGACGTGTCAAAGTTTACGTCATTGTTGAAGGTGCATCATATTTCACGTCATATTTTAAAGTTTTAATTGAGATATCAAAAATCTAAGACCGCTACTAGACTGTGCTCGTCTTCCGCTTTCACATGACACCTCTAACTCAATTTTTTTTTCCAAATCCCAAAAAACGGCGAGTCTATAGACCAGGATTTTCGAGCCCTTTTCTAAATTTTAAACTTGAATAGCTCTTGAACTAATAAAGATACAGTCGCCCACATTGGATTTTCGGAAAGCTAATTTTTTTTCTAGGTTTTTTGGTCTTTTGTAGTTTACAAAATGTGCTCCACAAACGGAGATATAGACACTTCTATTTTTCAAAAAACGGCCAAAACCAGGGCTAGTTGACAAATGACCATTATCGATTTTAATTAAATTTGGTACAATTATTGTTCAGAAACCCAGGGGCACGAATCCGGTGTCCGTTTTTCGAAATTCCTCTATATTTCTATTTTATGATGTGTCAAAGTTTACGTCATTGTTGAGGTGCATCATATTTCACGTCATATTTTAAAGTTTTAATTGAGATATCAAAAATCTAAAACCGCTACTAGACTGTACTCGACTTCTGCTTTCACATGACACCTCTAACTCAAATTTTTTTTCGAAATCCCAAAAAGCAGCGAGTCTAAAGACCAGGATTTTCGAGCCCTTTTCCAAAGATTGAACGTTAAAAGCTCTTGAACTAATAAAGATACAGTCGCCCACATTGGATTTTCGGAAAGCTAATTTTTTTCTACATTTTTTGGTCTTTTGTAGTTTACAAAATGTGCTCCACAAACGGAGATATAGACACTCTTATTTTTCAAAAAACGGCCAAAACCAGGGCTAGTTGACAAATGACCATCATCGATTTTAATTAAATTTGGTACAATTATTGTTCAGAAACCCAGGGGCACGAATCCGGTGTCCGTTTTTCGAAATTCATCTATATTTCTGTTTTATGATGTGTCAAAGTTTACGTCATTGTTGAAGGTGCATCATATTTCACGTCATATTTTAAAGTTTTAATTGAGATATCAAAAATCTAAGACCGCTACTAGACTGTACTCGTCTTCTGCTTTCACATGACACCTCTAACTCAATTTTTTTTTCGAAATCCCAAAAAACAGCAAGTCTATAGACCAGGATTTTCGAGGCCTTTTCCAAATTTAAACGTGAATAGCTCTTGAACTAATAAAGATACAGTCGCCGACATTGGATTTTCGGAAAGCTAATTGTATTCTCCATTTTTTGGTCTTTTGTAATTTTCAAAATATGCTCCACAAACGGAGATAAGGACACTTTTATTTTTCAAAAAACGGCCAAAACCAGGGCTAGTTGACAAATGACCATCATCGATTTTATTCAAATTTGGTACATTTATTGCTCAGAAACCCAGGGGCACGAATTCGGTGTCCGTTTTTCGAAATTCCTATATATTTCGATTTGATGACGTGTCAAAGTTTACGTCATTGTTGAAGGTGCATCATATTTCACGTCATATTTTAAAGTTTTAATTGAGATATCAAAAATCTGAGACCGCTACTAGACTGTGCTCGTCTTCCGCTTTCACATGACACCTCTAACTCAAATTTTTTTTCCAAATCCCAAAAAACGGCGAGACCAGGATTTTCGAGCCCTTTTCCAAATTTTAAACTTGAATAGCTCTTGAACTAATAAAGATACAGTCGCCCACATTGGATTTTCGGAAAGCTAATTTTTTTTCTAGATTTTTTGGTCTTTTGTAGTTTACAAAATGAGCTCCACAAACGGAGATATAGACACTTTTATTTTTCAAAAAACGGCCAAAACCAGGGCTAGTTGACAAATGACCATTTTCGATTTTAATTAAATTTGGTACAATTATTGTTCAGAATCCCAGGGGCGCGAATCCGGTGTCCGTTTTTCGAAATTCCTATATATTTCGATTTTATGACGTGTCAAAGTTTACGTCATTGTTGAAGGTGCATCATATTTCACGTCATATTTTAAAGTTTTAATTGAGATATCAAAAATCTAAGACCGCCTCTAGACTGTACTCGTCTTCTGGTTTCACATGACACCTCTAACTCAAATTTTTTTTCGAAATCCCAAAAAACAGCTAGTCTATAGACCAGGATTTTCGAGCCCTTTTCCAAATTTTAAACGTGAATAGCTCTTGAACTAATAAGGATACAGTCGCCCACATTGGATTTTCGGAAAGCTAATTTTTTTCTCCATTTTTTGGTCTTTTGTAATTTACAAAATGTGCTCCACAAACGGAGATATGGACACTTTTATTTTTCAAAAAACGGCCAAAACCAGGGCTAGTTGACAAATGACCATCATCGATTTTAATTAAATTTGGTACAATTATTGTTCAGAAACCCAGGGGCACGAATCCGGTGTCCGTTTTTCGAAATTCCTCTATATTTCTATTTTATGATGTGTCAAAGTTTACGTCATTGTTGAAGGTGCATCATATTTCACGTCATATTTTAAAGTTTTAATTGAGATATCAAAAATCTAAGACCGCTACTAGACTGTACTCGTCTTCTGCTTTCACATGACACCTCTAACTCAATTTTTTTTTCGAAATCCCAAAAAACGGCTAGTCTATAGACCAGGATTTTCGAGTCCTTTTCCAAATTTTAAACGTGAATAGCTCTTGAACTAATAAAGATACAGTCGCCCACATTGGATTTTCGGAAAGCTAATTTTTTTTCTAGGTTTTTTGGTCTTTTGTAGTTTACAAAATGTGCTCCACAAACGGAGATATAGACACTTCTATTTTTCAAAAAACGGCCAAAACCAGGGCTAGTTGACAAATGACCATTATCGGTTTTAATTAAATTTGGTACAATTATTGTTCAGAAACCCAGGGGCACGAATCCGGTGTCCGTTTTTCGAAATTCCTCTATATTTCTATTTTATGATGTGTCAAAGTTTACGTCATTGTTGAGGTGCATCATATTTCACGTCATATTTTAAAGTTTTAATTGAGATATCAAAAATCTAAGACCGCTACTAGACTGTACTCGACTTCTGCTTTCACATGACACCTCTAACTCAAATTTTTTTTCGAAATCCCAAAAAGCAGCGAGTCTAAAGACCAGGATTTTCGAGCCCTTTTCCAAAGATTGAACGTTAAAAGCTCTTGAACTAATAAAGATACAGTCGCCCAATTTGGATTTTCGGAAAGCTAATTTTTTTCTACATTTTTTGGTCTTTTGTAGTTTACCAAATGTGCTCCACAAACGGAGATATAGACACTCTTATTTTTCAAAAAACGGCCAAAACCAGGGCTAGTTGACAAATGACCATCATCGATTTTAATTAAATTTGGTACAATTATTGTTCAGAAACCCAGGGGCACGAATCCGGTGTCCGTTTTTCGAAATTCATCTATATTTCTGATTTATGATGTGTCAAAGTTTACGTCATTGTTGAAGGTGCATCATATTTCACGTCATATTTTAAAGTTTTAATTGAGATATCAAAAATCTAAGACCGCTACTAGACTGTACTCGTCTTCTGCTTTCACATGACACCTCTAACTCAATTTTTTTTCGAAATCCCAAAAAACAGCAAGTCTATAGACCAGGATTTTCGAGGCCTTTTCCAAATTTTAAACGTGAATAGCTCTTGAACTAATAAAGATACAGTCGCCGACATTGGATTTTCGGAAAGCTAATTGTATTCTCCATTTTTTGGTCTTTTGTAATTTTCAAAATATGCTCCACAAACGGAGATAAGGACACTTTTATTTTTCAAAAAACGGCCAAAACCAGGGCTAGTTGACAAATGACCATCATCGATTTTATTTAAATTTGGTACATTTATTGCTCAGAAACCCAGGGGCACGAATCCGGTGTCCGTTTTTCGAAATTCCTATATATTTCGATTTTATGACGTGTCAACAAAGTTTACGTCATTGTTGAAGGTGCATCATATTTCACGTCATATTTTAAAGTTTTAATTTAGATATCAAAAATCTAAGACCGCTACTAGAATGTGCTCGTCTTCTGCTTTCACATGACACCTCTAACTCAAATTTTTTTCCAAATCCCAAAAAACAGCAGGATTTTCGAGCCCTTTTCCAAAGTTTAAACGAGAATAGCTCTTGAACCAATAAAGATACAGTCGCCCACATTAGATTTTCGGAAAGCTAATTTTTTTCTCCATTTTTTGGTCTTTTGTAATTTACAAAATGTGCTCCACAAACGGAGATATGGACACTTTTATTTTTCAAAAAACGGCCAAAACCAGGGCTAGTTGACAAATGACCATCATCGATTTTAATTAAATTTGGTACAATTATTGTTCAGAAACCCAGGGGCACGAATCCGGTGTCCGTTTTTCGAAATTCCTCTATATTTCTATTTTATGATGTGTCAAAGTTTACGTCATTGTTGAAGGTGCATCATATTTCACGTCATATTTTAAAGTTTTAATTGAGATATCAAAAATCTAAGACCGCTACTAGACTGTACTCGTCTTCTGCTTTCACATGACACCTCTAACTCAATTTTTTTTTTCGAAATCCCAAAAAACGGCTAGTCTATAGACCAGGATTTTCGAGTCCTTTTCCAAATTTTAAACGTGAATAGCTCTTGAACTAATAAAGATACAGTCGCCCACATTGGATTTTCGGAAAGCTAATTTTTTTTCTAGGTTTTTTGGTCTTTTGTAGTTTACAAAATGTGCTCCACAAACGGAGATATAGACACTTCTATTTTTCAAAAAACGGCCAAAACCAGGGCTAGCTGACAAATGACCATTATCGATTTTAATTAAATTTGGTACAATTATTGTTCAGAAACCCAGGTGCACGAATCCGGTGTCCGTTTTTCGAAATTCCTCTATATTTCTATTTTATGATGTGTCAAAGTTTACGTCATTGTTGAGGTGCATCATATTTCACGTCATATTTTAAAGTTTTAATTGAGATATCAAAAATCTAAGACCGCTACTAGACTGTACTCGACTTCTGCTTTCACATGACACCTCTAACTCAAATTTTTTTTCGAAATCCCAAAAAGCAGCGAGTCTAAAGACCAGGATTTTCGAGCCCTTTTCCAAAGATTGAACGTTAAAAGCTCTTGAACTAATAAAGATACAGTCGCCCACATTGGATTTTCGGAAAGCTAATTTTTTTCTACATTTTTTGGTCTTTTGTAGTTTAAAAAATGTGCTCCACAAACGGAGATATAGACACTCTTATTTTTCAAAAAACGGCCAAAACCAGGGCTAGTTGACAAATGACCATCATCGATTTTAATTAAATTTGGTACAATTATTGTTCAGAAACCCAGGGGCACGAATCCGGTGTCCGTTTTTCGAAATTCATCTATATTTCTGTTTTATGATGTGTCAAAGTTTACGTCATTGTTGAAGGTGCATCATATTTCACGTCATATTTTAAAGTTTTAATTGAGATATCAAAAATCTAAGACCGCTACTAGACTGTACTCGTCTTCTGCTTTCACATGACACCTCTAACTCAATTTTTTTTTTCGAAATCCCAAAAAACAGCAAGTCTATAGACCAGGATTTTCGAGGCCTTTTCCAAATTTTAAACGTGAATAGCTCTTGAACTAATAAAGATACAGTCGCCGACATTGGATTTTCGGAAAGCTAATTGTATTCTCCATTTTTTGGTCTTTTGTAATTTTCAAAATATGCTCCACAAACGGAGATAAGGACACTTTTATTTTTCAAAAAACGGCCAAAACCAGGGCTAGTTGACAAATGACCATCATCGATTTTATTTAAATTTGGTACATTTATTGCTCAGAAACCCAGGGGCACGAATCCGGTGTCCGTTTTTCGAAATTCCTATATATTTCGATTTGACGACGTGTCAAAGTTTACGTCATTGTTGAAGGTGCATCATATTTCACGTCATATTTTAAAGTTTTAATTGAGATATCAAAAATCTGAGACCGCTACTAGACTGTGCTCGTCTTCCGCTTTCACATGACACCTCTAACTCAAATTTTTTTTCCAAATCCCAAAAAACGGCGAGACCAGGATTTTCGAGCCCTTTTCCAAATTTTAAACTTGAATAGCTCTTGAACTAATAAAGATACAGTCGCCCACATTGGATTTTCGGAAAGCTAATTTTTTTCTAGATTTTTTGGTCTTTTGTAGTTTACAAAATGAGCTCCACAAACGGAGATATAGACACTTTTATTTTTCAAAAAACGGCCAAAACCAGGGCTAGTTGACAAATGACCATTATCGATTTTAATTAAATTTGGTACAATTATTGTTCAGAATCCCAGGGGCACGAATCCGGTGTCCGTTTTTCGAAATTCCTATATATTTCGATTTTATGACGTGTCAAAGTTTACGTCATTGTTGAAGGTGCATCATATTTCACGTCATATTTTAAAGTTTTAATTGAGATATCAAAAATCTAAGACCGCTACTAGACTGTACTCGTCTTCTGGTTTCACATGACACCTCAAACTCTAATTTTTTTTCGAAATCCCAAAAAACAGCTAGTCTATAGACCAGGATTTTCGAGCCCTTTTCCAAATTTTAAACGTGAATAGCTCTTGAATTAATAAGGATACAGTCGCCCACATTGGATTTTCGGAAAGCTAATTTTTTTCTCCATTTTTTGGTCTTTTGTAATTTACAAAATGTGCTCCACAAACGGAGATATGGACACTTTTATTTTTCAAAAAACGGCCAAAACCAGGGCTAGTTGACAAATGACCATCATCGATTTTAATTAAATTTGGTACAATTATTGCTCAGAAACCCAGGGGCACGAATCCGGTGTCCGTTTTTCGAAATTCCTATATATTTCGATTTTATGACGTGTCAACAAAGTTTACGTCATTGTTGAAGGTGCATCATATTTCACGTCATATTTTAAATTTTTAATTTAGATATCAAAAATCTAAGACCGCTACTAGAATGTGCTCGTCTTCTGCTTTCACATCACACCTCTAACTCAAATTTTTTTCCAAATCCCAAAAAACAGCAGGATTTTCGAGCCCTTTTCCAAAGTTTAAACGAGAATAGCTCTTGAACCAATAAAGATACAGTCGCCCACATTAGATTTTCGGAAAGCTAATTTTTTTCACCATTTTTTGGTTTTTGTAATTTACAAAATGTGCTCCACAAACGGAGATATGGACACTTTTATTTTTCAAAAAACGGCCAAAACCAGGGCTAGTTGACAAATGACCATCATCGATTTTAATTAAATTTGGTACAATTATTGTTCAGAAACCCAGGGGCACGAATCCGGTGTCCGTTTTTCGAAATTCCTCTATATTTCTATTTTATGATGTGTCAAAGTTTACGTCATTGTTGAAGGTGCATCATATTTCACGTCATATTTTAAAGTTTTAATTGAGATATCAAAAATCTAAGACCGCTACTAGACTGTACTCGTCTTCTGCTTTCACATGACACCTCTAACTCAATTTTTTTTTTCGAAATCCCAAAAAACGGCTAGTCTATAGACCAGGATTTTCGAGTCCTTTTCCAAATTTTAAACGTGAATAGCTCTTGAACTAATAAAGATACAGTCGCCCACATTGGATTTTCGGAAAGCTAATTTTTTTCTCCTTTTTTTGGTCTTTTGTAATTCACAAAATGTGCTCCACAAACGGAGATATGGTTACTTTTATTTTTCAAAAAACGGCCAAAACTAGGGCTAGTTGACAAAGGACCATCATCGATTTTAATTAAATTTGGTACAATTATTGCTCAGAAACCCAGGGGCACGAATCCGGTGTCCGTTTTTCGAAATTCCTATATATTTCGATTTTATGACGTGTCAAAGTTTACGTCATTGTTGAAGGTGCATCATATTTCACGTCATATTTTAAAGTTTTAATTGAGATATCAAAAATCTAAGACCGCTACTAGACTGTTCTCGTCTTCCGCATTCACATGACACCTCTAACTCAATTTTTTTTTCCAAATCCCAAAAAACAGCAAGTCTATAGACCAGGATTTTTGAGCCCTTTTCCAAATTTTAAACTTGAATAGCTCTTGAACTAATAAAGATACAGTCGCCCACATTGGATTTTCGGAAAGCCAATTTTTTTCTCCTTTTTTTTGGTCTTTTGTAATTTACAAAATGTGCTCCACAAACGGAGATATGGACACTTTTATTTTTCAAAAAACGGCCAAAACCAGGGCTAGTTGACAAATGACCATCATCGATTTTAATTAAATTTGGTACAATTATTGTTCAGAATCCCAGGGGCACGAATCCGGTGTCTGTTTTTCGATATTTCCTCTATTTTTCTATTTTATGATGTGTCAAAGTTTACGTCATTGTTGAAGGTGCATCATATTTCACGTCATATTTTAAAGTTTTAATTGAGATATCAAAAATCTAAGACCGCTACTAGACTGTGCTCGTCTTCCGCTTTCACAGGACACCTCTAACTCAATTTTTTTTTCCAAATCCCAAAAAACAGCAAGTCTATAGACCAGGATTTTCGAGCCCTTTTCCAAATTTTAAACTTGAATAGCTCTTGAACTAATAAAGATACAGTCGCCCTCATTGGATTTTCGGAAAGCCAATTTTTTTCTCCTTTTTTTGGTCTTTTGTAATTTACAAAATGTGCTCCACAAACGGAGATATGGACACTTTTATTTTTCAAAAAACGGCCAAAACCAGGGCTAGTTGACTAATCACCATCATCGATTTTAATTAAATTTGGTACAATTATTGCTCAGAAACCCAGGGGCACGAATCCGGTGTCCGTTTTTCGAAATTCCTATATATTTCGATTTTATGACGTGTCAAAGTTTACGTCATTGTTGAAGGTGCATCATATTTCACGTCATATTTTAAAGTTTTAATTGAGATATCAAAAATCTAAGACCGCTACTAGACTGTGCTCGTCTTCCGCTTTCACATGACACCTCTAACTCAAATATTTTTTCCAAATCCCAAAAAACAGCAAGTCTATAGACCAGGATTTTTGAGCCCTTTTCCAAATTTTAAACTTGAATAGCTCTTGAACTAATAAAGATAAAGTCGCCCACATTGGATTTTCGGAAAGCTAATTTTTTTCTCCATTTTTTTGTTTTTTGTAATTTACAAAATGTGCTCCACAAACGGAGATATGGACACTTTAATTTTTCAAAAAACGGCAAAATCCAGGGCTAGTTGACTAATGACCATCATCGATTTTAATTAAATTTGGTACAATTATTGTTCAGAATCCCAGGGGCACAAATCCGTTGTCCGTTTTTCGAAATTCCTATATATTTCGATTTTATGAGGTGTCAAAGTTTACGTCATTGTTGAAGGTGCATCATATTTCACGTCATATTTTAAAGTTTTAATAGAGATATCAAAAATCTAAGACCGCTACTAGACTGTACTCGACTTCTGCTTTCACATGACACCTCTAACTCAAATTTTTTTCGAAATCCCAAAAAACAGCAAGGATTTTCGAGCCCTTTTCCAAATTTTAAACGTGAATAGCTCTTGAAATAATAAAGATACAGTCGCCCACATTGTATTTTCGGAAAGCTAATTTTTTTCTCCATTTTTTCGTCTTTTGTAATTTACAAAATGTGCTCCACAAACGGAGATATGGACACTTTTATTTTTCAAAAAACGGCCAAAACCAGGGCTAGTTGACAAATGACCATCATCGATTTTAATTAAATTTGGTACAATTATTGTTCAGAAACCCAGGGGCACTAATCCGGTGTCCGTTTTTCGAAATTCCTCTATATTTCTATTTTATGATGTGTCAAAGTTTACGTCATTGTTGAAGGTGCATCATATTTCACGTCATATTTTAAAGTTTTAATTGAGATATCAAAAATCTAAGACCGCTACTAGACTGTACTCGACTTCTGCTTTCACATGACACCTCTAACTCAAATTTTTTTTCGAAATCCCAAAAAACAGCTGGTCTATAGACCAGGATTTTCGAGCCCTTTTCCAAAGATTGAACGTTAAAAGCTCTTGAACTAATAAAGATACAGTCGCCCACATTGGATTTTCGGAAAGCTAATTTTTTTCTACATTTTTTGGTCTTTTGTAGTTTACAAAATGTGCTCCACAAACGGAGATATAGACACTCTTATTTTTCAAAAAACGGCCAAAACCAGGGCTAGTTGACAAATGACCATCATCGATTTTAATTAAATTTGGTACAATTATTGTTCAGAAACCCAGGGGCACGAATCCGGTGTCCGTTTTTCGAAATTCATCTATATTTCTGTTTTATGATGTGTCAAAGTTTACGTCATTGTTGAAGGTGCATCATATTTCACGTCATATTTTAAAGTTTTAATTGAGATATCAAAAATCTAAGACCGCTACTAGACTGTACTCGTCTTCTGCTTTCACATGACACCTCTAACTCAATTTTTTTTTTCGAAATCCCAAAAAACAGCAAGTCTATAGACCAGGATTTTCGAGGCCTTTTCCAAATTTTAAACGTGAATAGCTCTTGAACTAATAAAGATACAGTCGCCGACATTGGATTTTCGGAAAGCTAATTGTATTCTCCATTTTTTGGTCTTTTGTAATTTTCAAAATATGCTCCACAAACGGAGATAAGGACACTTTTATTTTTCAAAAAACGGCCAAAACCAGGGCTAGTTGACAAATGACCATCATCAATTTTATTTAAATTTGGTACATTTATTGCTCAGAAACCCAGGGGCACGAATCCGGTGTCCGTTTTTCGAAATTCCTATATATTTCGATTTTATGACGTGTCAACAAAGTTTACGTCATTGTTGAAGGTGCATCATATTTCACGTCATATTTTAAAGTTTTAATTTAGATATCAAAAATCTAAGACCGCTACTAGAATGTGCTCGTCTTCTGCTTTCACATGACACCTCTAACTCAAATTTTTTTCCAAATCCCAAAAAACAGCAGGATTTTCGAGCCCTTTTCCAAAGTTTAAACGAGAATAGCTCTTGAACCAATAAAGATACAGTCGCCCACATTAGATTTTCGGAAAGCTAATTTTTTTCTCCATTTTTTGGTCTTTTGTAATTTACAAAATGTGCTCCACAAACGGAGATATGGACACTTTTATTTTTCAAAAAACGGCCAAAACCAGGGCTAGTTGACAAATGACCATCATCGATTTTAATTAAATTTGGTACAATTATTGTTCAGAAACCCAGGGGCACGAATCCGGTGTCCGTTTTTCGAAATTCCTCTATATTTCTATTTTATGATGTGTCAAAGTTTACGTCATTGTTGAAGGTGCATCATATTTCACGTCATATTTTAAAGTTTTAATTGAGATATCAAAAATCTAAGACCGCTACTAGACTGTACTCGTCTTCTGCTTTCACATGACACCTCTAACTCAATTTTTTTTTCGAAATCCCAAAAAACGGCTAGTCTATAGACCAGGATTTTCGAGTCCTTTTCCAAATTTTAAACGTGAATAGCTCTTGAACTAATAAAGATACAGTCGCCCACATTGGATTTTCGGAAAGCTAATTTTTTTTCTAGGTTTTTTGGTCTTTTGTAGTTTACAAAATGTGCTCCACAAACGGAGATATAGACACTTCTATTTTTCAAAAAACGGCCAAAACCAGGGCTAGTTGACAAATGACCATTATCGATTTTAATTAAATTTGGTACAATTATTGTTCAGAAACCCAGGGGCACGAATCCGGTGTCCGTTTTTCGAAATTCCTCTATATTTCTATTTTATGATGTGTCAAAGTTTACGTCATTGTTGAGGTGCATCATATTTCACGTCATATTTTAAAGTTTTAATTGAGATATCAAAAATCTAAGACCGCTACTAGACTGTACTCGACTTCTGCTTTCACATGACACCTCTAACTCAAATTTTTTTTCGAAATCCCAAAAAGCAGCGAGTCTAAAGACAAGGATTTTCGAGCCCTTTTCCAAAGATTGAACGTTAAAAGCTCTTGAACTAATAAAGATACAGTCGCCCACATTGGATTTTCGGAAAGCTAATTTTTTTCTACATTTTTTGGTCTTTTGTAGTTTACAAAATGTGCTCCACAAACGGAGATATAGACACTCTTATTTTTCAAAAAACGGCCAAAACCAGGGCTAGTTGACAAATGACCATCATCGATTTTAATTAAATTTGGTACAATTATTGTTCAGAAACCCAGGGGCACGAATCCGGTGTCCGTTTTTCGAAATTCATCTATATTTCTGTTTTATGATGTGTCAAAGTTTACGTCATTGTTGAAGGTGCATCATATTTCACGTCATATTTTAAAGTTTTAATTGAGATATCAAAAATCTAAGACCGCTACTAGACTGTACTCGTCTTCTGCTTTCACATGACACCTCTAACTCAATTTTTTTTTTTTCGAAATCCCAAAAAACAGCAAGTCTTATAGACCAGGATTTTCGAGGCCTTTTCCAAATTTTAAACGTGAATAGCTCTTGAACTAATAAAGATACAGTCGCCGACATTGGATTTTCGGAAAGCTAATTGTATTCTCCATTTTTTGGTCTTTTGTAATTTTCAAAATATGCTCCACAAACGGAGATAAGGACACTTTTATTTTTCAAAAAACGGCCAAAACCAGGGCTAGTTGACAAATGACCATCATCGATTTTATTTAAATTTGGTACATTTATTGCTCAGAAACCCAGGGGCACGAATCCGGTGTCCGTTTTTCGAAATTCCTATATATTTCGATTTGACGACGTGTCAAAGTTTACGTCATTGTTGAAGGTGCATCATATTTCACGTCATATTTTAAAGTTTTAATTGAGATATCAAAAATCTGAGACCGCTACTAGACTGTGCTCGTCTTCCGCTTTCACATGACACCTCTAACTCAAATTTTTTTTCCAAATCCCAAAAAACGGCGAGACCAGGATTTTCGAGCCCTTTTCCAAATTTTAAACTTGAATAGCTCTTGAACTAATAAAGATACAGTCGCCCACATTGGATTTTCGGAAAGCTAATTTTTTTCTAGATTTTTTGGTCTTTTGTAGTTTACAAAATGAGCTCCACAAACGGAGATATAGACACTTTTATTTTTCAAAAAACGGCCAAAACCAGGGCTAGTTGACAAATGACCATTATCGATTTTAATTAAATTTGGTACAATTATTGTTCAGAATCCCAGGGGCACGAATCCGGTGTCCGTTTTTCGAAATTCCTATATATTTCGATTTTATGACGTGTCAAAGTTTACGTCATTGTTGAAGGTGCATCATATTTCACGTCATATTTTAAAGTTTTAATTGAGATATCAAAAATCTAAGACCGCTACTAGACTGTACTCGTCTTCTGGTTTCACATGACACCTCTAACTCTAATTTTTTTTCGAAATCCCAAAAAACAGCAAGTCTATAGACCAGGATTTTCGAGCCCTTTTCCAAATTTTAAACGTGAATAGCTCTTGAACTAATAAGGATACAGTCGCCCACATTGGATTTTCGGAAAGCTAATTTTTTTCTCCATTTTTTGGTCTTTTGTAATTTACAAAATGTGCTCCACAAACGGAGATATGGACACTTTTATTTTTCAAAAAACGGCCAAAACCAGGGCTAGTTGACAAATGACCATCATCGATTTTAATTAAATTTGGTACAATTATTGCTCAGAAACCCAGGGGCACGAATCCGGTGTCCGTTTTTCGAAATTCCTATATATTTCGATTTTATGACGTGTCAACAAAGTTTACGTCATTGTTGAAGGTGCATCATATTTCACGTCATATTTTAAAGTTTTAATTTAGATATCAAAAATCTAAGACCGCTACTAGAATGTGCTCGTCTTCTGCTTTCACATGACACCTCTAACTCAAATTTTTTTCCAAATCCCAAAAAACAGCAGGATTTTCGAGCCCTTTTCCAAAGTTTAAACGAGAATAGCTCTTGAACCAATAAAGATACAGTCGCCCACATTAGATTTTCGGAAAGCTAATTTTTTTCACCATTTTTTGGTTTTTGTAATTTACAAAATGTGCTCCACAAACGGAGATATGGACACTTTTATTTTTCAAAAAACGGCCAAAACCAGGGCTAGTTGACAAATGATCATCATCGATTTTAATTAAATTTGGTACAATTATTGTTCAGAAACCCAGGGGCACGAATCCGGTGTCCGTTTTTCGAAATTCCTCTATATTTCTATTTTATGATGTGTCAAAGTTTACGTCATTGTTGAAGGTGCATCATATTTCACGTCATATTTTAAAGTTTTAATTGAGATATCAAAAATCTAAGACCGCTACTAGACTGTACTCGTCTTCTGCTTTCACATGACACCTCTAACTCAATTTTTTTTTCGAAATCCCAAAAAACGGCTAGTCTATAGACCAGGATTTTCGAGTCCTTTTCCAAATTTTAAACGTGAATAGCTCTTGAACTAATAAAGATACAGTCGCCCACATTGGATTTTCGGAAAGCTAATTTTTTTCTCCTTTTTTTGGTCTTTTGTAATTCACAAAATGTGCTCCACAAACGGAGATATGGACACTTTTATTTTTCAAAAAACGGCCAAAACTAGGGCTAGTTGACAAAGGACCATCATCGATTTTAATTAAATTTGGTACAATTATTGCTCAGAAACCCAGGGGCACGAATCCGGTGTCCGTTTTTCGAAATTCCTATATATTTCGATTTTATGACGTGTCAAAGTTTACGTCATTGTTGAAGGTGCATCATATTTCACGTCATATTTTAAAGTTTTAATTGAGATATCAAAAATCTAAGACCGCTACTAGACTGTGCTCGTCTTCCGCTTTCACAGGACACCTCTAACTCAATTTTTTTTTCCAAATCCCAAAAAACAGCAAGTCTATAGACCAGGATTTTCGAGCCCTTTTCCAAATTTTAAACTTGAATAGCTCTTGAACTAATAAAGATACAGTCGCCCTCATTGGATTTTCGGAAAGCCAATTTTTTTCTCCTTTTTTTGGTCTTTTGTAATTTACAAAATGTGCTCCACAAACGGAGATATGGACACTTTTATTTTTCAAAAAACGGCCAAAACCAGGGCTAGTTGACTAATCACCATCATCGATTTTAATTAAATTTGGTACAATTATTGCTCAGAAACCCAGGGGCACGAATCCGGTGTCCGTTTTTCGAAATTCCTATATATTTCGATTTTATGACGTGTCAAAGTTTACGTCATTGTTGAAGGTGCATCATATTTCACGTCATATTTTAAAGTTTTAATTGAGATATCAAAAATCTAAGACCGCTACTAGACTGTGCTCGTCTTCCGCTTTCACATGACACCTCTAACTCAAATTTTTTTTCCAAATCCCAAAAAACAGCAAGTCTATAGACCAGGATTTTTGAGCCCTTTTCCAAATTTTAAACTTGAATAGCTCTTGAACTAATAAAGATAAAGTCGCCCACATTGGATTTTCGGAAAGCTAATTTTTTTCTCCATTTTTTGGTTTTTTGTAATTTACAAAATGTGCTCCACAAACGGAGATATGGACACTTTTAATTTTCAAAAAACGGCCAAAACCAGGGCTAGTTGACAAATGACCATCATCGATTTTAATTACATTTGGTACAATTATTGTTCAGAATCCCAGGGGCACGAATCCGGTGTCCGTTTTTCGAAATTCCTCTGTATTTCTATTTTATGATGTGTCTAAGTTTACGTCATTGCTGAAGGTGCATCATATTTCACGTCATATTTTAAAGTTTTAATTGAGATATCAAAAATCTAAGACCGCTACTAGACTGTACTCGACTTCTGCTTTCACATGACACCTCTAACTCAAATTTTTTTTCGAAATCCCAAAAAACAGCAAGTCTATAGACCAGGATTTTCGAGGCCTTTTCCAACTTTTGAACGTTAAAACTCTTGAACTAATAAAGATACAGTCGCCCACATTGGATTTTCGGAAAGCTAATTTTTTTTTCCATTTTTTGGTCTTTTGTAATTTACAAAATGTGCTCCACAAACGGAGATATGGACACTTTAATTTTTCAAAAAACGGCAAAATCCAGGGCTAGTTGACTAATGACCATCATCGATTTTAATTAAATTTGGTACAATTATTGTTCAGAATCCCAGGGGCACAAATCCGTTGTCCGTTTTTCGAAATTCCTATATATTTCGATTTTATGAGGTGTCAAAGTTTACGTCATTGTTGAAGGTGCATCATATTTCACGTCATATTTTAAAGTTTTAATAGAGATATCAAAAATCTAAGACCGCTACTAGACTGTACTCGACTTCTGCTTTCACATGACACCTCTAACTCAAATTTTTTTCGAAATCCCAAAAAACAGCAGGATTTTCGAGCCCTTTTCCAAATTTTAAACGTGAATAGCTCTTGAAATAATAAAGATACAGTCGCCCACATTGTATTTTCGGAAAGCTAATTTTTTTCTCCATTTTTTCGTCTTTTGTAATTTACAAAATGTGCTCCACAAACGGAGATATGGACACTTTTATTTTTCAAAAAACGGCCAAAACCAGGGCTAGTTGACAAATGACCATCATCGATTTTAATTAAATTTGGTACAATTATTGTTCAGAAACCCAGGGGCACTAATCCGGTGTCCGTTTTTCGAAATTCCTCTATATTTCTATTTTATGATGTGTCAAAGTTTACGTCATTGTTGAAGGTGCATCATATTTCACGTCATATTTTAAAGTTTTAATTGAGATATCAAAAATCTAAGACCGCTACTAGACTGTACTCGACTTCTGCTTTCACATGACACCTCTAACTCAATTTTTTTTTCGAAATCCCAAAAAACAGCTGGTCTATAGACCAGGATTTTCGAGCCCTTTACCAAATTTTAAACGTGAATAGCTCTTGAACTAATAAAGATACAGTCGCCGACATTGGATTTTCGGAAAGCTAATTTTTTTTTATCCATTTTTTGTTCGTTTGTAATTTACAAAATGTGCTCCACAAACGGAGATATGGACACTTTTATTTTTCAAAAAACGGCCAAAACCAGGGCTAGTTGACAAATGACCATCATCGATTTTATTTAAATATCGTACATTTATTGCTCAGAAACCCAGGGGCACGAATCCGGTGTCCGTTTTTCGAAATTCCTATATATTTCGATTTTATGACGTGTCAAAGTTTACGTCATTGTTGAAGGTGCATCATATTTAACGTCATATTTTAAAGTTTTAATTGAGATATCAAAAATCTAAGACCGCTACTAGACTGTGCTCGTCTTCCGCTTTCACATGACACCTCTAACTCAAATTTTTTTTCCAAATCCCAAAAAACGGCGAGTCTATAGACCAGGATTTTCGAGCCCTTTTCCAAATTTTAAACTTGAATAGCTCTTGAACTAATAAAGATACAGTCGCCCACATTGGATTTTCGGAAAGCTAATTTTTTTTCTAGGTTTTTTGGTCTTTTGTAGTTTACAAAATGTGCTCCACAAACGGAGATATAGACACTTTTATTTTTCAAAAAACGGCCAAAACCAGGGCTAGTTGACAAATGACCATTATCGATTTTAATTAAATTTGGTACAATTATTGTTCAGAAACCCAGGGGCACGAATCCGGTGTCCGTTTTTCGAAATTCCTCTATATTTCTATTTTATGATGTGTCAAAGTTTACGTCATTGTTGAGGTGCATCATATTTCACGTCATATTTTAAAGTTTTAATTGAGATATCAAAAATCTAAGACCGCTACTAGACTGTACTCGACTTCTGCTTTCACATGACACCTCTAACTCAAATTTTTTTTCGAAATCCCAAAAAGCAGCAAGTCTATAGACCAGGATTTTCGAGCCCTTTTCCAAATTTTAAACGTGAATAGCTCTTGAACTAATAAAGATACAGTCGCCGACATTGGATTTTCGGAAAGCTAATTGTTTTCTCCATTTTTTGGTCTTTTGTAATTTAAAAAATGTGCTCCACAAACGGAGATATGGACACTTTTATTTTTCAAAAAACGGCCAAAACCAGGGCTAGTTGACAAATGACCATCATTGATTTTAATTAAATTTGGTACAATTATTGCTCAGAAACCCAGGGGCACGAATCCAGTGTCCGTTTTTCGAAATTCCTATATATTTCGATTTTATGACGTGTCAACAAAGTTTACGCCATTGTTGAAGGTGCATCATATTTCACGTCATATTTTAAAGTTTTAATTGAGATATCAAAAATCTAAGACCGCTACTAGAATGTGCTCGTCTTCTGCTTTCACATGACACCTCTAACTCAAATTTTTTTCCAAATCCCAAAAAACAGCAAGTTTATAGACCAGGATTTTCGAGCCCTTTTCCAAAGTTTAAACGAGAATAGCTCTTGAACCAATAAAGATACAGTCGCCCACATTAGATTTTCGGAAAGCTAATTTTTTTCTCCATTTTTTGGTCTTTTGTAATTTACAAAATGTGCTCCACAAACGGAGATATGGACACATTTATTTTTCAAAAAACGGACAAAACCAGGGCTAGTTGACAAATGACCATCATCGATTTTAATTAAATTTGGTACAATTATTGTTCAGAATCCCAGGGGCACGAATCCGGTGTCCGTTTTTCGAAATTCCTCTATATTTCTATTTTATGATGTGTCAAAGTTTACGTCATTGTTGAAGGTGCATCATATTTCACGTCATATTTTAAAGTTTTAATTGAGATATCAAAAATCTAAGACCGCCTCTAGACTGTACTCGACTTCTGCTTTCACATGGCACCTCTAACTCAAATTCTTTTCGAAATCCCAAAAAGCAGCAAGTCTAGACCAGGATTTTCGAGCCCTTTTCCAAACTTTGAACGTTAAAAGTTCTTGAACTAATAAAGATACAGTCGCCCACATTCGATTTTTTGAAAGCTAATTTTTTTCTCCATTTTTTGGTCTTTTGTAATTTACAAAATGTGCTCCACAAACGGAGATATAGACACTTTGATTTTTCAAAAAACGGCCAAAACCAGGGCTAGTTGACAAATGACCATCATCGATTTTAATTAAATTTGGTACAATTATTGTTCAGAATCCCAGGGGCACGAATCCGGTGTCCGTTTTTCGATATTTCCTCTATTTTTCTATTTTATGATGTGTCAAAGTTTACGTCATTGTTGAAGGTGCATCATATTTCACGTCATATTTTAAAGTTTTAATTGAGATATCAAAAATCTAAGACAGCTACTAGACTGTGCTCGTCTTCCGCTTTCACAGGACACCTCTAACTCATTTTTTTTTTCCAAATCCCAAAAAACAGCAAGTCTATAGACCAGGATTTTCGAGCCCTTTTCCAAATTTTAAACTTGAATAGCTCTTGAACTAATAAAGATACAGTCGCCCTCATTGGATTTTCGGAAAGCCAATTTTTTTCTCCTTTTTTTGGTCTTTTGTAATTTACAAAATGTGCTCCACAAACGGAGATATGGACACTTTTATTTTTCAAAAAACGGCCAAAACCAGGGCTAGTTGACAAATGACCATCATCGATTTTATTTAAATATCGTACATTTATTGCTCAGAAACCCAGGGGCACGAATCCGGTGTCCGTTTTTCGAAATTCCTATATATTTCGATTTTATGACGTGTCAAAGTTTACGTCATTGTTGAAGGTGCATCATATTTAACGTCATATTTTAAAGTTTTAATTGAGATATCAAAAATCTAAGACCGCTACTAGACTGTGCTCGTCTTCCGCTTTCACATGACACCTCTAACTCAAATTTTTTTTCCAAATCCCAAAAAACGGCGAGTCTATAGACCAGGATTTTCGAGCCCTTTTCCAAATTTTAAACTTGAATAGCTCTTGAACTAATAAAGATACAGTCGCCCACATTGGATTTTCGGAAAGCTAATTTTTTTTCTAGGTTTTTTGGTCTTTTGTAGTTTACAAAATGTGCTCCACAAACGGAGATATAGACACTTTTATTTTTCAAAAAACGGCCAAAACCAGGGCTAGTTGACAAATGACCATTATCGATTTTAATTAAATTTGGTACAATTATTGTTCAGAAACCCAGGGGCACGAATCCGGTGTCCGTTTTTCGAAATTCCTCTATATTTCTATTTTATGATGTGTCAAAGTTTACGTCATTGTTGAGGTGCATCATATTTCACGTCATATTTTAAAGTTTTAATTGAGATATCAAAAATCTAAGACCGCTACTAGACTGTACTCGACTTCTGCTTTCACATGACACCTCTAACTCAAATTTTTTTTCGAAATCCCAAAAAGCAGCAAGTCTATAGACCAGGATTTTCGAGCCCTTTTCCAAATTTTAAACGTGAATAGCTCTTGAACTAATAAAGATACAGTCGCCGACATTGGATTTTCGGAAAGCTAATTGTTTTCTCCATTTTTTGGTCTTTTGTAATTTAAAAAATGTGCTCCACAAACGGAGATATGGACACTTTTATTTTTCAAAAAACGGCCAAAACCAGGGCTAGTTGACAAATGACCATCATTGATTTTAATTAAATTTGGTACAATTATTGCTCAGAAACCCAGGGGCACGAATCCAGTGTCCGTTTTTCGAAATTCCTATATATTTCGATTTTATGACGTGTCAACAAAGTTTACGCCATTGTTGAAGGTGCATCATATTTCACGTCATATTTTAAAGTTTTAATTGAGATATCAAAAATCTAAGACCGCTACTAGAATGTGCTCGTCTTCTGCTTTCACATGACACCTCTAACTCAAATTTTTTTCCAAATCCCAAAAAACAGCAAGTTTATAGACCAGGATTTTCGAGCCCTTTTCCAAAGTTTAAACGAGAATAGCTCTTGAACCAATAAAGATACAGTCGCCCACATTAGATTTTCGGAAAGCTAATTTTTTTCTCCATTTTTTGGTTTTTTGTAATTTACAAAATGTGCTCCACAAACGGAGATATGGACACTTTTATTTTTCAAAAAACGGACAAAACCAGGGCTAGTTGACAAATGACCATCATCGATTTTAATTACATTTGGTACAATTATTGTTCAGAATCCCAGGGGCACGAATCCGGTGTCCGTTTTTCGAAATTCCTCTGTATTTCTATTTTATGATGTGTCTAAGTTTACGTCATTGCTGAAGGTGCATCATATTTCACGTCATATTTTAAAGTTTTAATTGAGATATCAAAAATCTAAGACCGCTACTAGACTGTACTCGACTTCTGCTTTCACATGACACCTCTAACTCAAATTTTTTTTCGAAATCCCAAAAAACAGCAAGTCTATAGACCAGGATTTTCGAGCCCTTTTCCAACTTTTGAACGTTAAAACTCTTGAACTAATAAAGATACAGTCGCCCACATTGGATTTTCGGAAAGCTAATTTTTTTTTCCATTTTTTGGTCTTTTGTAATTTACAAAATGTGCTCCACAAACGGAGATATGGACACTTTAATTTTTCAAAAAACGGCAAAATCCAGGGCTAGTTGACTAATGACCATCATCGATTTTAATTAAATTTGGTACAATTATTGTTCAGAATCCCAGGGGCACAAATCCGTTGTCCGTTTTTCGAAATTCCTATATATTTCGATTTTATGAGGTGTCAAAGTTTACGTCATTGTTGAAGGTGCATCATATTTCACGTCATATTTTAAAGTTTTAATAGAGATATCAAAAATCTAAGACCGCTACTAGACTGTACTCGACTTCTGCTTTCACATGACACCTCTAACTCAAATTTTTTTCGAAATCCCAAAAAACAGCTGGTCTATAGACCAGGATTTTCGAGCCCTTTACCAAATTTTAAACGTGAATAGCTCTTGAACTAATAAAGATACAGTCGCCGACATTGGATTTTCGGAAAGCTAATTTTTTTATCCATTTTTTGTTCGTTTGTAATTTCCAAAATGTGCTCCACAAACGGAGATATGGACACTTTTATTTTTCAAAAAACGGCCAAAACCAGGGCTAGTTGACAAATGACCATCATCGATTTTATTTAAATATCGTACATTTATTGCTCAGAAACCCAGGGGCACGAATCCGGTGTCCGTTTTTCGAAATTCCTATATATTTCGATTTTATGACGTGTCAAAGTTTACGTCATTGTTGAAGGTGCATCATATTTAACGTCATATTTTAAAGTTTTAATTGAGATATCAAAAATCTAAGACCGCTACTAGACTGTGCTCGTCTTCCGCTTTCACATGACACCTCTAACTCAAATTTTTTTTCCAAATCCCAAAAAACGGCGAGTCTATAGACCAGGAGTTTCGAGCCCTTTTCCAAAGTTTAAACGAGAATAGCTCTTGAACCAATAAAGATACAGTCGCCCACATTAGATTTTCGGAAAGCTAATTTTTTTCTCCATTTTTTGGTCTTTTGTAATTTACAAAATGTGCTCCACAAACGGAGATATGGACACTTTTATTTTTCAAAAAACGGACAAAACCAGGGCTAGTTGACAAATGACCATCATCGATTTTAATTAAATTTGGTACAATTATTGTTCAGAATCCCAGGGGCACGAATCCGGTGTCCGTTTTTCGAAATTCCTCTATATTTCTATTTTATGATGTGTCAAAGTTTACGTCATTGTTGAAGGTGCATCATATTTCACGTCATATTTTAAAGTTTTAATTGAGATATCAAAAATCTAAGACCCCCTCTAGACTGTACTCGACTTCTGCTTTCACATGGCACCTCTAACTCAAATTCTTTTCGAAATCCCAAAAAGCAGCAAGTCTAGACCAGGATTTTCGAGCCCTTTTCCAAACTTTGAACGTTAAAAGCTCTTGAACTAATAAAGATACAGTCGCCCACATTCGATTTTCGGAAAGCTAATTTTTTTCTCCATTTTTTGGTCTTTTGTAATTTACAAAATGTGCTCCACAAACGGAGATATAGACACTTTGATTTTTCAAAAAACGGCCAAAACCAGGGCTAGTTGACAAATGACCATCATCGATTTTAATTAAATTTGGTACAATTATTGTTCAGAATCCCAGGGGCACGAATCCGTTTTCCGTTTTTCGAAATTCCTATATATTTCGATTTTATGACGTGTCAAAGTTTACGTCATTGTTGAAGGTGCATCATATTTCACGTCATATTTTAAAGTTTTAATTGAGATATCAAAAATCTAAGACCGCTACTAGACTGTGCTCGTCTTCTGCTTTCACATGACACCTCTAACTCAAATTTTTTTCGAAATCCCAAAAAACAGCTAGTCTATAGACCAGGATTTTCGAGCCCTTTTCCAAACTTTGAACGTTAAAATCTCTTGAACTAATAAA
Source organism: Mantis religiosa (assembly GCA_030765055.1). Taxonomy (NCBI): domain Eukaryota; kingdom Metazoa; phylum Arthropoda; class Insecta; order Mantodea; family Mantidae; genus Mantis; species Mantis religiosa. The sequence continues at coordinate 20,543,908 of CM060960.1, read as the reverse complement.
GATACAGTCGCCCACATTGGATTTTCGGAAAGCTAATTGTTTTCTCCATTTTTTGGTCTTTTGTAATTTACAAAATGTGCTCCACAAACGGAGATATGGACACTTTTATTTTTCAAAAAACGGCCAAAACCAGGGCTAGTTGACAAATGACCATCATTGATTTTAATTAAATTTGGTACAATTATTGCTCAGAAACCCAGGGGCACGAATCCGGTGTCCGTTTTTCGAAATTCCTATATATTTCGATTTTATGACGTGTCAACAAAGTTTACGCCATTGTTGAAGGTGCATCATATTTCACGTCATATTTTAAAGTTTTAATTGAGATATCAAAAATCTAAGACCGCTACTAGAATGTGCTCGTCTTCTGCTTTCACATGACACCTCTTACTCAAATTTTTTTTCCAAATCCCAAAAAAACAGCAAGTTTATAGACCAGGATTTTCGAGCCCTTTTCCAAAGTTTAAACGAGAATAGCTCTTGAACCAATAAAGATACAGTCGCCCACATTAGATTTTCGGAAAGCTAATTTTTTTCTCCATTTTTTGGTCTTTTGTAATTTACAAAATGTGCTCCACAAACGGAGATATGGACACTTTTATTTTTCAAAAAACGGACAAAACCAGGGCTAGTTGACAAATGACCATCATCGATTTTAATTAAATTTGGTACAATTATTGTTCAGAATCCCAGGGGCACGAATCCGGTGTCCGTTTTTCGAAATTCCTCTATATTTCTATTTTATGATGTGTCAAAGTTTACGTCATTGTTGAAGGTGCATCATATTTCACGTCATATTTTAAAGTTTTAATTGAGATATCAAAAATCTAAGACCGCCTCTAGACTGTACTCGACTTCTGCTTTCACATGGCACCTCTAACTCAAATTTTTTTCGAAATCCCAAAAAGCAGCAAGTCTATAGACCAGGATTTTCGAGCCCTTTTCCAAACTTTGAACGTTAAAAGCTCTTGAACTAATAAAGATACAGTCGCCCACATTCGATTTTCGGAAAGCTAATTTTTTTCTCCATTTTTTGGTCTTTTGTAATTTACAAAATGTGCTCCACAAACGGAGATATAGACACTTTGATTTTTCAAAAAACGGCCAAAACCAGGGCTAGTTGACAAATGACCATCATCGATTTTAATTAAATTTGGTACAATTATTGTTCAGAATCCCAGGGGCACGAATCCGTTGTCCGTTTTTCGAAATTCCTATATATTTCGATTTTATGACGTGTCAAAGTTTACGTCATTGTTGAAGGTGCATCATATTTCACGTCATATTTTAAAGTTTTAATTGAGATATCAAAAATCTAAGACCGCTACTAGACTGTGCTCGTCTTCTGCTTTCACATGACACCTCTAACTCAAATTTTTTTCGAAATCCCAAAAAACAGCTAGTCTATAGACCAGGATTTTCGAGCCCTTTTCCAAACTTTGAACGTTAAAATCTCTTGAACTAATAAAGATACAGTCGCCCACATTGGACTTTCGCAAAGCTAATTTTTTTATCCATTTTTTGGTCGTTTGTAGTTTACAAAATGTGCATCCACAAACGGAGATATAGACACTTTTATTTTTCAAAAAACGGCCAAAACCAGGGCTAGTTGACAAATGACCATCATCGATTTTAATTACATTTGGTACAATTATTGTTCAGAATCCCAGGGGCACGAATCCGGTGTCCGTTTTTCGAAATTCCTCTATATTTCTCTTTTATGATGTGTCAAAGTTTACGTCATTGTTGAAGGTGCATCATATTTCACGTCATATTTTAAAGTTTTAATTGAGATATCAAAAATCTAAGACCGCTACTAGACTGTACTCGTCTTCTGCTTTCACATGACACCTCTAACTCAATTTTTTTTTCTAAATCCCAAAAAACGGCTAGTCTATAGACCAGGATTTTCGAGTCCTTTTCCAAATTTTAAACGTGAATAGCTCTTGAACTAATAAAGATACAGTCGCCCACATTGGATTTTCGGAAAGCTAATTTTTTTCTCCTTTTTTGGTCTTTTGTAATTCACAAAATGTGCTCCACAAACGGAGATATGGACACTTTTATTTTTCAAAAAACGGCCAAAACCAGGGCTAGTTGACAAAGGACCATCATCGATTTTAATTAAGTTTGGTACAATTATTGCTCAGAAACCCAGGGGCACGAATCCGGTGTCCGTTTTTCGAAATTCCTATATATTTCGATTTTATGACGTGTCAAAGTTTACGTCATTGTTGAAGGTGCATCATATTTCACGTCATATTTTAAAGTTTTAATTGAGATATCAAAAATCTAAGACCGCTACTAGACTGTTCTCGTCTTCCGCATTCACATGACACCTCTAACTCAAATTTTTTTTCCAAATCCCAAAAAACAGCAGGTATATAGACCAGGATTTTTGAGCCCTTTTCCAAATTTTAAACTTGAATAGCTCTTGAACTAATAAAGATACAGTCGCCCACATTGGATTTTCGGAAAGCCAATTTTTTTCTCCTTTTTTTGGTCTTTTGTAATTTACAAAATGTGCTCCACAAACGGAGATATGGACACTTTTATTTTTCAAAAAACGGCCAAAACCAGGGCTAGTTGACAAATGACCATCATTGATTTTAATTAAATTTGGTACAATAATTGCTCAGAAACCCAGGGGCACGAATCCGGTGTCCGTTTTTCGAAATTCCTATATATTTCGATTTTATGACGTGTCAACAAAGTTTACGCCATTGTTGAAGGTGCATCATATTTCACGTCATATTTTAAAGTTTTAATTGAGATATCAAAAATCTAAGACCGCTACTAGAATGTGCTCGTCTTCTGCTTTCACATGACACCTCTAACTCAAATTTTTTTCCAAATCCCAAAAAACAGCAAGTTTATAGACCAGGATTTTCGAGCCCTTTTCCAAAGTTTAAACGAGAATAGCTCTTGAACCAATAAAGATACAGTCGCCCACATTAGATTTTCGGAAAGCTAATTTTTTTCTCCATTTTTTGGTCTTTTGTAATTTACAAAATGTGCTCCACAAACGGAGATATGGACACTTTTATTTTTCAAAAAACGGACAAATCCAGGGCTAGTTGACAAATGACCATCATCGATTTTAATTAAATTTGGTACAATTATTGTTCAGAATCCCAGGGGCACGAATCCGGTGTCCGTTTTTCGAAATTCCTCTATATTTCTATTTTATGATGTGTCAAAGTTTACGTCATTGTTGAAGGTGCATCATATTTCACGTCATATTTTAAAGTTTTAATTGAGATATCAAAAATCTAAGACCGCCTCTAGACTGTACTCGACTTCTGCTTTCACATGGCACCTCTAACTCAAATTTTTTTCGAAATCCCAAAAAGCAGCAAGTCTAGACCAGGATTTTCGAGCCCTTTTCCAAACTTTGAACGTTAAAAGCTCTTGAACTAATAAAGATACAGTCGCCCACATTCGATTTTCGGAAAGCTAATTTTTTTCTCCATTTTTTGGTCTTTTGTAATTTACAAAATGTGCTCCACAAACGGAGATATAGACACTTTGATTTTTCAAAAAACGGCCAAAACCAGGGCTAGTTGACAAATGACCATCATCGATTTTAATTAAATTTGGTACAATTATTGTTCAGAATCCCAGGGGCACGAATCCGTTGTCGGTTTTTCGAAATTCCTATATATTTCGATTTTATGACGTGTCAAAGTTTACGTCATTGTTGAAGGTGCATCATATTTCACGTCATATTTTAAAGTTTTAATTGAGATATCAAAAATCTAAGACCGCTACTAGACTGTACTCTACTTCTGCTTTCACATGACACCTCTAACTCAAATTTTTTTCGAAATCCCAAAAAACAGCAAGGACCAGGATTTTCGAGCCCTTTTCCAAATTTTAAACGTGAATACCTCTTGAACTAATAAAGATACAGTCGCCCACATTGGATTTTCGGAAAGCTAATTTTTTTCTCCATTTTTTGGTCTTTTGTAATTTACAAAATGTGCTCCACAAACGGAGATATAGACACTTTGATTTTTCAAAAAACGGCCAAAACCAGGGCTAGTTGACAAATGACCATAATCGATTTTAATTAAATTTGGTACAATTGTTGTTCAGAATCCCAGGTGCACGAATTCGTTGTCCGTTTTTTGAAATTCCTATATATTTCGACTTTATGACGTGTCAAAGTTTACGTCATTGTTGAAGGTGCATCATATTTCACGTCATATTTAAAGTTTTAATTGAGATATCAAAAATCTAAGACCGCTACCAGACTGTGCTCGTCTTCAGAACCCCAGGGGCACGAATCCGGTGTCCGTTTTTCGAAATTCCTATTAACTCCGATTTTATGACGTGTCAAATTTTACGTCATTGTTACAAGTGCATCACATTTCACAACAAATTTTAAAGTTTTAATTGACATATCAAAAATCTAAGACCGCTACTGAACTGTGCTCGTCTTCTGCTTTCACAAGACACCTCCAACTCAAATTTTTTTTCCAAATCCCAAAAAACAGCAAGTCTATAAACCAGGATTTTCGAGCCCTTTTCCAAATTTTAAACGTGAATAGCTCTTGAACAAATAAAGATACAGTCGCCCACATTTGGTTTTCGGAAAGCTAATTTTTTTCTCCATTTTTTGGTCTTTTGTAATTTACAAAATGTGCTCCACAAACGGAGATATGGACACTTTTATTTTTCAAAAAACGGCCAAAACCAGGGCTAGTTGACAAATGACCATCATCGATTTTCATTAACTTTTGTACAATTGTTGTTCAGAGTCCCAGGTGCACGAATCCGTTGTCCGTTTTTCGAAATTCCTATATATTTCGATTTTATGACGTGTCAAAGTTTACGTCATTGTTGAAGGTGCATCATATTTCACGTCATATTTTAAAGTTTTAATTGAGATATCAAAAATCTAAGACTGCTACTAGACTGTGCTCGTCTTCTCCTTTACATGACACCTCCAACTCAAATTTTTTTTCCAAATCCCAAAAAACTGCAAATCTATTGACCAGGATTTTCGAGCCCTTTTCCAAATTTTAAACGTGAATAGCTCTTGAGCTAATAAAGATACAGTCGCCCTCATTTGATATTCGGAAAGCTAATTTTTTCTCGATTTTTTGGTCCTTTGTAATTTACAAAATGTGCTCCACAAACGGAGATATGGACACTTTCATTTTTCAAAAAACGGCCAAACCCAGGGCTAGTTGACAAATGACCATCATCGATTTTAATTAAACTTGGTAAAATTATTGTTCAGAATCCCAGGGGCACGAATCCGGTGTCCGTTTTTCGATATTCCTATATATTTCGATTTTATGACGTGTCAAAGTTTACGTCACTGTTGAAGGTGCATCATATTTCACGTCATATTTTAAAGTTTTAATTGAGATATCAAAAATCTAAGACGGCTACTAAACTGTGCTCGTCTTCTGCTTTCATATGACACCTCTAACTCAATTTTTTTTTCCAAATCCCAAAAAACAGCAAGTCTATAGACCAGGATTTTCGAGCCCTTTTCCAAACTTTAAACGTGAATAGCTCTTGAACTAATAAAGATACAGTCGCCCACATATGATATTCGGAAAGCTAATTTTTTACTCGATTTTTTGGTCTTTTGTAATTTACAAAATGTGCTCCACAAACGGAGATATGGACACTTTCATTTTTCAAAAAACGGACAAACCCAGGGCTAGATGACAAATGACCATCATCGATTTTAATTAAATTTGGTACAATTATTGCTCAGAATCCCAGGGGCACGAATCCGGTGTCCGTTTTTCGAAATTCCTATATATTTCGACTTTATGACGTGTCAAAGTTTACGTCATATTTCACGTCATATTTTAAAGTTTTAATTGAGATATCAAAAATCTAAGACCGCTACTAGACTGTGCTCGTCCTCTGAAACCCAGGGGCACGAATCCGGTGTCCGTTTTTCGAAATTCCTATTAACTCCGATTTTATGACGTGTCAAATTTTACGTCATTGTTGCAAGTGCATCACATTTCACGTCAAATTTTAAAGTTTTAATTGACATATCAAAAATCTAAGACCGCTACTGAACTGTGCTCGTCTTCTGCTTTCACATGACACCTCCAACTCAAATCTTTTTTCCAAATCCCAAAAAACAGCTAGTCTTATAGACTAGGATTTTCGAGCCCTTTTCCAAATTTTAAACGTGAATAGCTCTTGAACTAATAAAGATACAGTCACATACATTTGATTTTCGGAAAGCTATTTTCTTACCCGATTTGTTGGTGTTTTGTAATTTACAAAATGTGCTCCACAAACGGAGATATGGACACTTTCATTTTACAAAAAAAACTGCCACACCCAGGGCTAGTTGACAAATGACCATCATCGATTTTAATTAAATTTTGTGCAATTGTTGTTCAGAGTCCCAGGTGCACGAATCCGTTGTCCGTTTTTCGAAATTCCTATATATTTCGATTTTATGACGTGTCAAAGTTTACGTCATTGTTGAAGGTGCATCATATTTCACGTCATATTTTAAAGTTTTAATTGAGGTATCAAAAATCTAAGACCGCTACTAGACTGTGCTCGTCTTCTGCTTTCACATGCCACCTCCAACTCAAATCTTTTTTTCCAAATCCCAAAAAACAGCAAGTCCATAGACCAGGATTTTCGAGCCCTTTTCCAAAGTTTAAACGTGAATAGCTCTTGAACTAATAAAGATACAGTCGCCCACATTTGATTTTCGGAAAGCTAATTTTTTTCTCCATTTTTTGGTCTTTTGTAATTTACAAAATGTGCTCCACAAACGGAGATATGGACACTTTTATTTTTCAAAAAACGGCCAAAACCAGGGCTAGTTGACAAATGACCATCATCGATTTTAATTAAATTTGGTACAATTATTGCTCAGAATCCCAGGGGCACGAATCCGGTGTCCGTTTTTCGAAATTCCTATATTTTCGAATTTATGACGTGTCAAAGTTTACGTCATTGTTGAAGGTGCATCATATTTCACGTCATATTTTAAAGTTTTAATTGAGATATAAAAAATCTAAGACCGCTACTAGACTGTGCTCGTCTTCTGCTTTCACATGACACCTCCAACTCAAATCTTTTTTCCAAATCCCAAAAAACAGCAAGTCCATAGACCAGGATTTTCGAGCCCTTTTCCAAAGTTTAAACGTGAATAGCTCTTGAACTAATAAAGATACAGTCGCCCACATTTGATTTTCGGAAAGCTAATTTTTTTCTCCATTTTTTGGTTTTTCGTAATTTACAAAATGTGCTCCACAAACGGAGATATGGACACTTTTATTTTTCAAAAAACGGCCAAAACCAGGGCTAGTTGACAAATGACCATAATCGATTTTAATTAAATTTGGTACAATTGTTGTTCAGAATCCCAGGTGCACGAATCCGTTGTCCGTTTTTCGAAATTCCTATATATTTCGATTTTATGACGTGTCAAAGTTTACGTCATTGTTGAAGGTGCATCATATTTCACGTCATATTTTAAAGTTTTAATTGAGATATCAAAAATCTAAGACTGCTACTAGACTGTGCTCGTCTTCTGCTTTCACATGACACCTCCAACTCAAATTTTTTTTCCAAATCCCAAAAAACTGCAAGTCTATAGACCAGGATTTTCGAGTCCTTTTCCAAATTTTAAACGTGAATAGCTCTTGAACTAATAAAGATACAGTCGCCCACATTTGATATTCGGAAAGCTAATTTTTAACTCGATTTTTTGGTCTTTTGTAATTTACAAAATGTGCTCCAGAAACGGAGATATGGACACTTTCATTTTTCAAAAAACGGCCAAACCCAGGGCTAGTTGACAAATGACCATCATCGATTTTAATTAAACTTGGTAAAATTATTGTTCAGAATCCCAGGGGCACGAATCCGGTGTCCGTTTTTCGATATTCCTATATATTTCGATTTTATGACGTGTCAAAGTTTACGTCACTGTTGAAGGTGCATCATATTTCACGTCATATTTTAAAGTTTTAATTGAGATATCAAAAATCTAAGACGGCTACTAAACTGTGCTCGTCTTCTGCTTTCATATGACACCTCTAACTCAATTTTTTTTTTCCAAATCCCAAAAAACAGCAAGTCTATAGACCAGGATTTTCGAGCCCTTTTCCAAACTTTAAACGTGAATAGCTCTTGAACTAATAAAGATACAGTCGCCCACATATGATATTCGGAAAGCTAATTTTTTACTCGATTTTTTGGTCTTTTGTAATTTACAAAATGTGCTCCACAAACGGAGATATGGACACTTTCATTTTTCAAAAAACGGCCAAACCGAGGGCTAGATGACAAATGACCATCATCGATTTTAATTAAATTTGGAACAATTATTGCTCAGAATCCCAGGGGCACGAATCCGGTGTCCGTTTTTCGAAATTCCTATATATTTCGATTATATGACGTGTCAAAGTTTACGTCATTGTTGAAGGTGCATCATATTTCACGTCATATTTTAAAGTTTTAATTGGGATATCAGAAATCTAAGACTGCTACTAGACTGTGCTCGTCTTCTGCTTTCACATGACACCTCCAACTCAAATTTTTTTTCCAAATCCCAAAAACAGCAAGTCTATAGACCAGGATTTTCGAGCCCTTTTCCAAATTTTAAACGTGAACAGCTCCTGAACTAATAAAGATACAGTCGCCCACATTTGATATTCGGAAAGCTAATTTCTTACTCGATTTTTTGGTGTTTTGTAATTTACAAAATGTGCTCCACAAACGGAGATATGGACACTTTCATTTTACAAAAAAACTGCCAAACCCAGGGCTAGTTGAAAATGACCATCATCGATTTTAATTAAACTTGGTAAAATTATTGTTCAGAATCCCAGGGGCACGAATCCGGTGTCCGTTTTTCGAAATTCCTATATATTTCGATTTTATGACGTGTCAAAGTTTACGTCACTGTTGAAGGTGCATCATATTTCACGTCATATTTTAAAGTTTTAATTGAGATATCAAAAATCTAAGACGGCTACTAAACTGTGCTCGTCTTCTGCTTTCATATGACACCTCTAACTCAATTTTTTTTCCAAATCCCAAAAAACAGCAAGGATTTTCGAGCCCTTTTCCAAACTTTAAACGTGAATAGCTCTTGAACTAATAAAGATACAGTCGCCGACATTGGATTTTCGGAAAGCTAATTTTTTTTATCCATTTTTTGTTCGTTTGTAATTTACAAAATGTGCTCCACAAACGGAGATATGGACACTTTTATTTTTCAAAAAACGGCCAAAACCAGGGCTAGTAGACAAATGACCATCATCGATTTTAATTAAATTTGGTGCAATTATTGTTCAGAAACCCAGGGGCACGAATCCGCTGTCCGTTTTTCGAAATTCCTATATATTTCTATTTTATGACTTGTCAAAGTTTACGTCATTGTTGAAGGTGCATCATATTTCACGTCATATTTTAAAGTTTTAATTGAGATATCAAAAATCTAAGACCGCTACTAGACTGTGCTCGTCTTCTGCTTTCACATGACACCTCTAACTCAAATTTTTTTTCGAAATCCCAAAAAACAGCAACACCAGGATTTTCGAGCCCTTTTCCAAACTTTGAACGTTAAAAGCTCTTGATCTAATAAAGATACAGTCGCCCACATTTGATATACGGAAAGCTAATTTTTACTCGATTTTTTGGTCTTTTGTAATTTACAAAATGTGCTCCACAAACGGAGATATGGACACTTTTATTTTTCAAAAAACGGCCAAACCCAGGGCTAGATGACAAATGACCATCATCGATTTCAATTAAATTTGGTACAATTGTTGTTCAGAGTCCCAGGTGCATGAATCCGTTGTCCGTTTTTCGAAATTCCTATATATTTCGATTTTATGACGTGTCAAAGTTTACGTCATTGTTGAAGGTGCATCATATTTCACGTCATATTTTAAAGCTTTAATTGAGATATCAAACATCTAAGACGGCTACTAGACTGTGCACGTCTTCTGCTTTCATATGACACCTCTAACTCAATTTTTTTTTCCAAATCCCAAAAAACAGCAAGTCTATAGACCAGGATTTTCGAGCCCTTTTCCAAATTTTAAACGTGAATAGCTCTTGAACTAATAAAGATACAGTCGCCCAAATTTGATATTCGGAAAGCTAATTTTTTACTCGATTTTTTGGTCTTTTGTAATTTACAAAATGTGCTCCACAAACGAAGATATGGACACTTTCATTTTTCAAAAAACGGCCAAACGCAGGGCTAGATGACAAATGACCATCATCGATTTTAATTAAATTTGGTACAATTATTGCTCAGAATCCCAGGGGCACGAATCCGGTGTCCGTTTTTCGAAATTCCTATATATTTCGATTTTATTACGTGTCAAAGTTTACGTCATTGTTGAAGGTGCATCATATTTCACGTCATATTTTAAAGTTTTAATTGAGATATCAAAAATCTAAGACCGCTACTAGACTGTGCTCGTCTTCTGCTTTCACATGACACCTCCAACTCAAATCTTTTTTCCAAATCCCAAAAAACATAGACCAGGATTTTTGAGCCCTTTTCCAAACTTTGAACGTTAAAAGCTCTTGAACTCATAAAGATACAGTCGCCCACATTTGATTTTCGGAAAGCTAATTTTTTTCTCGATTTTTTGGTCTTTGGTAATTTACAAAGTGTGCTCCACAAACGGAGATATGGACACTTTTATTTTTCAAAAAACGGCCAAAACCAGAGCTAGTTGTCAAATGACCATCATCGATTTTAATTAAATTTTGTACAATTGTTGTTCAGAGTCCCAGGTGCACGAGTCCGTTGTCCGTTTTTCGAAATTCCTATATATTTCGATTTTATGACGTGTCAAAGTTTACGTCATTGTTGAAGGTGCATCATATTTCACGTCATATTTTAAAGTTTTAATTGAGATATCAAAAATCTAAGGCTGCTACTAGACTGTGCTCGTCTTCTGCTTTCACATGACACCTCCAACTCAAATTTTTTTTCCAAATCCCAAAAAACAGCAAGTCTATAGACCAGGATTTTCGAGCCCTTTTCCAAATTTTAAACGTGAATAGCTCTTGAACTAATAAAGATACAGTCGCCCACATTTGATATTCGGAAACCTAATTTTTTACTCGATTTTTTGGTCTTTTGTAATTTACAAAATATGCTCCACAAACGGACATATGGACACTTTTATTTTTCAAAAAACGGCCAAAACCAGAGCTAGTTGTCAAATGACCATCATCGATTTTAAATAAATTTTGTACAATTGTTGTTCAGAGTCCCAGGTGCACGAGTCCGTTGTCCGTTTTTCGAAATTCCTATATATTTCGATTTTATGACGTGTCAAAGTTTACGTCATTGTTGAAGGTGCATCATATTTCACGTCATATTTTAAAGTTTTAATTGAGATATCAAAAATCTAAGACTGCTACTAGACTGTGCTCGTCTTCTGCTTTCACATGACACCTCTAACTCAAATTTTTTTTCCAAATCCCAAAAAAACCGAAAGTCTAGACCAGGATTTTCGAGCCCTTTTCCAAATTTTAAACGTGAATAGCTCTTGAACTAATAAAGATACAGTCGCCCACATTTGATTTTCGGAAAGCAAATTTTTTTCTCCATTTTTTGGTCTTTTGTAATTTACAAAATGTGCTCCACAAACGGAGATATGGACACTTTTATTTTTCAAAAAACGGCCAAAACCAGGGCTAGTTGACAAATGACCATCATCGATTTTAATTAAATTTTGTACAATTGTTGTTCAGAGTCCCAGGTGCACGAATCCGTTGTCCGTTTTTCGAAATTCCTATATATTTCGATTTTATGACGTGTCAAAGTTTACGTCATTGTTGAAGGTGCATCATATTTCACGTCATATTTTAAAGTTTTAATTGAGATATCAAAAATCTAAGACGGCTACTAGACTGTGCTCGTCTTCTGCTTTCATATGACACCTCTAACTCAATTTTTTTTTCCAAATCCCAAAAAACAGCAAGTCTATAGACCAGGATTTTCGAGCCCTTTTCCAAAGTTTAAACGTGAATAGCTCTTGAACTAATAAAGATACAGTCGCCCACATATGATATTCGGAAAGCTAATTTTTTACTCGATTTTTTGGTCTTTTGTAATTTACAAAATGTGCTCCACAAACGGAGATATGGACACTTTCATTTTTCAAAAAACGGCCAAACCCAGGGCTAGATGACAAATGACCATCATCGATTTCAATTAAATTTGGTACAATTGTTGTTCAGAGTCCCAGGTGCATGAATCCGTTGTCCGTTTTTCGAAATTCCTATATATTTCGATTTTATGACGTGTCAAAGTTTACGTCATTGTTGAAGGTGCATCATATTTCACGTCATATTTTAAAGTTTTAATTGAGATATCAAAAATCTAAGACTGCTACTAGACTGTGCTCGTCTTCTGCTTTCACATGACACCTCTAACTCAATTTTTTTTTCCAAATCCCAAAAAAACCGAAAGTCTGGACCAGGATTTTAGAGCCCTTTTCCAAATTTTAAACGTGAATAGCTCTTGAACTAATAAATATACGGTCACCCACATTTGATTTTCGTAAAGCTAATTTTTTTCTCGATTTTTTGGTCCTTGGAAAGTTACAAAATGTGCTCCACAAACGGAGATATGGACACTTTTATTTTTCAAAAAACGGCCAAAACCAGGGCTAGTTGTCAAATGACTATCATCGATTTTAATTAAATTTGGCAAAATTATTGTTCAGAACCCCAGGGGCACGAATCCGGTGTCCGTTTTTCGAAATTCCTATTAACTCCGATTTTATGACGTGTCAAATTTTACGTCATTGTTGAAGGTGCATCATATTTCACGTCATATTTTAAAGTTTTAATTGAGATATCAAAAATCTAAGACCGCTAGTAGATTGTGCTCGTCTTCTGCTTTCACATGACACCTCCAACTCAAATTTTTTTTCCAAATCCCAAAAAAACAGCAAGACCAGGATTTTCGAGCCCTTTTCCAAATTTTAAACGTGAATAGCTCTTGAACTAACAAAGATACAGTCGCCCACATTTGATGTTCGGAAAGCTAATTTCTTACTCGATTTTTTGGTCTTTTGTAATTTACAAGATGTGCTCCACAAACGGAGATATGGACACTTTCATTTTTCAAAAAACGGCCATACCCAGGGCTAGATTTCAAATGACCATCATCGATTTTAATTAAATTTGGTGCAATTGTTGTTCAGAATCCCAGGGGCACGAATCCGAGGTCCGTTTTTCGAAATTCCTATATATTTCGATTTTATGACGTGTCAAAGTTTACGTCATTGTTGAAGGTGCATCATATTTCACGTCATATTTTAAAGTTTTAATTGAGATATCAAAAATCTAAGACCGCTACTAGATTGTGCCCGTCTTCTGCTTTCACATGACACCTCTAACTCAAATTTTTTTTCGAAATCCCAAAAAACAGCAAGACCAGGATTTTCGAGCCCTTTTCCAAACTTTGAACGTTAAAAGCTCTTGATCTAATAAAGATACAGTCGCCCGCATTTGATATACGGAAAGCTAATTCTTTACTCGATTTTTTGGTCTTTTGTAATTTACAAAATGTGCTCCACAAACGGAGATATGGACACTTTTATTTTTCAAAAACGGCCAAAACCAGAACTAGTTGACAAATGACCATCATCGATTTTAATTAAACTTGGTAAAACTATATGTCAGAATCGCAGGGGCACGAATCCGGTGTCCGTTTTTCGAAATTCCTATTTATTTCGATTTTATGACGTGTCAAACTTTACGTCATTGTTGAAGGTGCACCATATTCCACGTCATATTTTGAAGTTTTAATTCACATATCAAAAATCTAAGACCGCTACTGGACTGTGCTCGTCTTCTACTTTCACATGACACCTCTAACTCAAATTTTTTTTCCAAATCCCAAAAAACAGCAAGTCTATAGACCAGGATTTTCGAGCCCTTTTCCAAATTTTAAACGTGAATACCTCTTGAACTAATAAAGATACAGTCGCCTACATTTGATATTCGGAAAGCTAATTTTTTACTCGATTTTTTGGTCTTTCGTAATTTACAAAATGTGCTCCACAAACGGAGATATGGACACTTTTATTTTTCAAAAAACGGATAAAACCAGATTTAGTTGACAAATGACCATCATCGATTTTAATTAAATTTGGTGCAATTATTGTTCAGAATCCCAGGGGCACGAATCCGCTGTCCGTTTTTCGAAATTCCTATATATTTCTATTTTATGACGTGTCAAAGTTTACGTCATTGTTGAAGGTGCATCATATTTCACGTCATATTTTAAAGTTTTAATTGAGATATCAAAAATCTAAGACCGCTACTAGACTGTGCTCGTCTTCTGCTTTCACATGACACCTCTAACTCAAATTTTTTTTCGAAATCCCAAAAAACAGCAACACCAGGATTTTCGAGCCCTTTTCCAAACTTTGAACGTTAAAAGCTCTTGATCTAATAAAGATACAGTCGCCCACATTTGATATACGGAAAGCTAATTTTTACTCGATTTTTTGGTCTTTTGTAATTTACAAAATGTGCTCCACAAACGGAGATATGGACACTTTTATTTTTCAAAAAACGGTTAAAAGCAGGGCTAGTTGACAAATGACCATCATCGATTTTAATTAAACTTGGTAAAATTATTGTTCAGAATCCCAGGAGCACGAATCGGGTGTCCGTTTTTCGAAATTCCTATATATTTCGATTTTATGACGTGTCAAAGTTTACGTCATTGTTGAAGGTGCATCATATTTCACGTCATATTTTAAAGTTTTAATTGAGATATCAAAAATCTAAGACCGCTACTAGACTGTGCTCGTCTTCTGCTTTCACATGACACCTCTAACTCAAATTTTTTTTCCAAATCCCAAAAAACAGCAAGTCTATAGACCAGGACTTTCGAGCCCTTTTCCAAACTTTGAACGTTAAAAGCTCTTGAACTAGTAAAGATAGTCGCCCACATTTGACTTTCGGAAAGCTAATTTTTTTCTCGATTTTTTGGTCTTTTGTAATTTACAAAATGTGCTCCACAAACGGAGATATGGACACTTTTATTTTTCAAAAACGGCCAAAACCAGAACTAGTTGACAAATGACCATCATCGATTTTAATTAAACTTGGTAAAACTATTGTTCAGAATCCCAGGGGCACGAATCCGGTGTCCGTTTTTCGAAATTCCTATATATTTCGATTTTATGACGTGTCAAAGTTTACGTCATCGTTGAAGGTGCACCATATTCCATGTCATATTTTAAAGTTTTAATTCACATATCAAAAATCTAAGACCGTTACTGGACTGTGCTCGTCTTCTACTTTCACATGACACCTCTAACTCAATTTTTTTTTCCAAATCCCAAAAAACAGCAAGTCTATAGACCAGGATTTTCGAGCCCTTTTCCAAATTTTAAACGTGAATAGCTCTTGTACTAATAAAGATACAGTCGCCTACATTTGATATTCGGAACGCTAATTTTTTACTCGATTTTTTGGTCTTTCGTAATTTACAAAATGTGCTCCACAAACGGAGATATGGACACTTTTATTTTTCAAAAAACGGATAAAACCAGATTTAGTTGACAAATAACCATCATCGATTTTAATTAAATTTGGTGCAATTATTGTTCAGAATCCCAGGGGCACGAATCCGCTGTCCGTTTTTCGAAATTCCTATTTATTTCGATTTTATGACGTGTCAAAGTTTACGTCATTGTTGAAGGTGCACCATATTTCACGTCATATTTTAAAGTTTTAATTGAGATATCAAAATTCTAAGACCGCTACTATACTGTGCTCGTCTTCTACTTTCACATGACACCTCTAACTCAAATTTTTTTTCCAAATCCCAAAAAACAGCAAGTCTATAGACCAGGATTTTCGAGCCCTTTTCCAAATTTTAAACGTGAATACCTCTTGAACTAATAAAGATACAGTCGCCTACATTTGATATTCGGAAAGCTAATTTTTTTCTCGATTTTTTGGTCTTTTGTAATTTACAAAATGTGCTCCACAAACAGAGATATGGACACTTTTATTTTTCAAAAAACGGCCAAAACCAGGGCTAGTTGTCAAATGACCATCATCGATTTTAATTAAATTTGGCAAAATTATTGTTCAGAAGCCCAGGGGCACGAATCCGGTGACCGTTTTATGAAAGTCCTATTTATTTCGATTTTCTGACGTGTCAAAGTTTACGTCATTGTTGAAGGTGCATCATATTTCACGTCATATTTTAAAGTTTTAATTGAGATATCAAAAATCTAAGACCGCTACTAGACTATAGACCAGGATTTTCGAGCCCTTTTCCAAACTTTGAACGTTAAAAGCTCTTGAACTAATAAAGATACAGTCGCCCACATTTGATTATCGGAAAGCTAATTTTTTTCTCCATTTTTTGGTGTTTTGTAATTTACAAAATGTGCTCCACAAACGGAGATATGGACACTTTTAGTTTTCAAAAAACGGCCAAAACCAGGCTAGTTGACAAATGACCATCATCGATTATAATGAAATTTGGTAAAATTGTAACTCAGGATCCCAGGGGCACGAATCCGTTGTCTTTTTTTCGTAATTCCTACTTATTTCCATTTTATGACGTGTTAAAGTTTACGTCATTGTTGCAAGTGCATCACATTTCACGTCATAGTTTAAAGTTTTTATTGAGATATCAAAAATCTAAGACCGCTACTGGACTGTTCTCGTCTTCTGCTTTTACATGACACCTCTAATTCAAACTTTTTTTCGAAATCCCAAAAAAACAGCAAGTCTAGACCAGGATTTTCGAGCTCTTTTCCAAAATTTAAACGTGAATATCTGGAACTAATAAAGATACAGTCGCCCACATTTGATTTTCGGAAAGCTTATTTTTTTCTCGATTTTTTGGTTTTTTGTAATTTACAAAATGTGCTCCACAAACGGAGATATGGACACTTATTTTTCAAAAAACGGCCAAAAGTAGGGCTAGTTGACAAATGACCATCATCGATTTTAATTAAATTCGGTAAAGTTATAATTAAGGATCCCAGGGGCACGAATCCGGTGTCCGTTTTTCGAAATTCCTATTTATTTTGATTTTATGACGTGTCAAAGTTTACGTCATTGTTTCAAGTGCATCACATTTCACGTCATATTTTTAAGTTTTAATTGAGGTATCAGAAATCTAAGACCGCTACTGGACTGTGCTCATCTTCTGCTTTTGCATGACACCTCTAACTCAAATTTTCTTTTTGAAATCCCAAAAAACAGCAAGCAACTTATGGTTCAGAACCCCAGGGTCACGAATCCGGTATCCGTTTTTCGAAATTCCTATTTATTTCGGTTTTATGGCGTGTTAAAATTAATTTCCAAAATGTGTTCCAGAACCGGAGTATGCGAGCGTGTGTTGCTCAACAATACGATGATTCATTATTTATAAAAGCTTAAGTTTATGGTCCTTGAGAGGTTATATTTTCTTTACTTAATTAGCAACAATTACACCAATGCCAGAGAAGCAAGCCTGCATTCCTTAATGATGCATTTAATCTTACCTGTTACTTTGGTACTGTATACAAGACATCTGCTGTATTTATAATAGTTTCCTGCAATCCGCGTGCTTGATAATATGCTTTGCTGATTATTCTTCAAAATGCTTCTTCTTGCCAGCAAAGTACAGATTAGAGTGCTTCAGACTTCTTTATTTGGTTTATTTAGGTTTTTTCTCAACTTACATTCATGTTAATGTTTTAGTAATTTATGAAGTTCAAATAAGTGTTATGTAGTGACTTGTCAGAATGAATTGGGCTTTTCAATGGTGAAAGAATTAACAAAATTGGTTGAGTGGTATTTTGACATTACCACACGCAAATTTTCTCTTTTATAACATTAGTACATTAGTTTTTGTGGACTGAGGACGCAAGCGATTTGTTTGTGAAATCTATCTCCATTAGAAAGAAGCATTAACACAGATTTCTTAAGATAAGTGAAGCCATAGGCCAAATATTTATATTTGTGTAATATTTATTACTTCACTGTAGCTTACTTCATTTTCTATGTAATTAGTACAGATTTTTATTGTTATATTAATGACTGCTCTAAGCCAATAAAAATTTGTGATTGCCTTCAAGTATGATAAGTGATCTTATTGGTTGAAAGATAAACAATATTTATGGAATCCTTACAACCAGTTCAAAAATCGTTAATGCAGATGTACTGAACAGTGGCAGCTAGTAAATTCATGAATTGGTGTGCTGCAGAGTAGTTAGTTATATCAAAAGCTTCTTTAAAAATGACGTTTATTAAGGCAGCACAAAAGCTTAATACATGTAATTTAAATGAAGTTTGTTAACATCTTTGAGTATGGTTACATATTCATTAGATTCTGCCTATATTGTAATAACAATTATACATTTTGCCAAAACATGACAAATTTTAAAGGCAACTGCTCTCCTTCCCCACTCGGTTATTAGCCAACAAAAGGCAACCTCGTAAATGTGATATGTCAAAATTGTGTTTCACCTATGTGCCACCTAGGTCAAACTAAAAGAAACCTAAAAACCAGAATCAAAGAGCATTGTAGAAACATCAAATTGAAACAAGAAGTTAAATCAGCAGTAACATTTCATTTCTGAAACAAAAACCATGACCTTGACCCAAATACCAAATTACTAAAACATGTGATAAACCAAAACAAAGTGATGTAGGAGAATATATTAATATGGAAAAATAAGTAATATGGAAGTACTTGGCAATGAATCTGGATAAGGGCCTAACTTTTGGGGAGCACATTTGGTGGTTGTCACACCGAACATGTGGGGGCTAGGTCTCATTATACCCAATGTATCACTCCACAATGCATGTTTCCTTGAAGTTGCTCTATTTTAGGCTCTAGTCCTCCCTGTAATGCTTTACATGTGTGAAGTCTGGGGAATGACCGCAGCTCCAACCTACATCTGCTTCAACGTGTACAGAATAGATGTCTTTGGGTCATCTATTCTGTATATAGACGGTTCCCAGTGAGCCTACTTCACGAGGCTTGATCTCTCCGTTACATGGAGGATGAAATTAGATGCTGGGCCACCTAATTTCACGAAAGGTTACCATCTCATCAGAGTGCCCTGGTTAGGTCTCTTGGAGATTATGGCCAAAAGAGAACAATGCCTAAAGCGATACTCACTACCCTGAATAGCTTGTGGGTAATACTAGTAACCACAAGGCACATATATCAGCCTAAACTAAGTTTACACTGACCCAAGATTTTGCCTGGGTTAGCTACCTTTTCATCACTTCTTGTTTACATAATTTCACTAGCGGTGCACCCAAATCTGCAGCCATTGAGAAGAAACTAGCTATCTCCCTTCCACACCCAACTAAATTTTTCACCCACCACCCCACAACATACACATTCCGTCACTATGTGGTCTAGCCCTATCCAGGGCAGATACATGTCTGACCCACCTCGGGCTGTTCCTCAGTCCACCAATGCCTCTGCTGCTATTCCTCTACCTACTTCCTCTTAATCGAGATCAAGAAGTAGGAATATATCAATTAAGCAAAATAGCTAGTTAATTGCAAAAAGAGAAAAGAGATTAGAGTGGAGTTGAATTAGAAGAAGAGTTGAAAAAAGTGGCAAGTGAAGCTTAATAAGTGCAGCAGGGAAAGAGCAAGCGAGAAAAGGGGAAATGTGCAATATTGATAAAGTGAAGTTGGCAGAGCGAAGTGGTAGTAATAAGAAGTAAATAATAGAGAGGGAAACACAAAAGTTTTGCAGATAGCGAAACACTTATGCAAGACAGACAAGTAAAATGAAACCAATACGGAGCAAACACATTATAAGCATGTAAATGCACTGAAGAGATGCCCTAATAGCAAAAGGACCACGACAAGCTCAGGCATAGTCCAAGTACTTAATGCGCCATAACATATTCAGTTCTGTGCTATGTTTAAAGTTTATGTCTGTAACTGCAAAGTTAATTTAAAAAATTTTCCATGTAGAAGTTAGGGAATTTTCTTGAAAGCGAATTAATATAACTGTCACCCAGTTCTGAGCTATGTTAAAGTTTCAGGTCTCTAGCTCATTGTAAAATTAGTTTAAAATCAATTGCAAAATTTTTAGTGAACATATAGACCTCCTGACTTACTTGAACTAATGAAAGCACTCAGTGAGAATGTTTAAGATGTCAAAACTTCCATAAGGTTCTAGTTTCTAGTAATAGTGATTGTACATAATAGTTTATGTAGAAAATGAAGCTAGCTACAGTGAAGCAATGAATATTATACAAATATAACAATTTGTGACAAAAGCTTCACTTAACTTAAGAAAATGGTGTTACAGTTCAGTCCAAAGTGAGAGAAGTTAGGCGAGGAGTTCAACAAGGTTCAGTCCTGGGCCCCTTGTTATTTTCGTTGTACATAAATAATTTGCCAACTGCCATTAATTCCACAATGTTATTTTATTTGCAGATGACACTAGCATCCTAATAAAAGGAAACAATCAAGAAAGTGTACAGACCAAACTCAATGATACTCTATGTAAACTGCACACATGGTTTCAGACGAATGAACTAATTATAAATAAGGATAAGACTATTGCCATTTCATTCCATACTTGCCGAAATAGAAATGTGGTCAAACCTCCAATAGTATTTGATAAAACAGCCATTAGCTACAATAATGAAACAAAATTTTGGGGATTACATATGAATGAGAACATGAAATGGACCACACATATTCAACATTTAATAAATAAACTGAGTTCCATTATTTGCTTAAACGTTTGAAAATCTTAATAAATTTAGCAGCATTGAGAAATATATATTATGGTTACTTTCACAGTCAGTTACAATATGGTATAGTGTTCTGGGGGGAAAAGGCAGATAGAGTCTTTAAATTTCAAAAAAGAGCGATAAGGATACTAAGTGGAGTGGGTAACAGAACATCTTGCAGGCCATTATTCAAAAAACATCAAATATTACCTCTAGCATGTATGTATATTTTGGAATTAGTGATCCACAGGAGAAAACCACAGGAGAAAACAAATTTGTTGTTAAGGAAGTTGCTATGTTCTTATGTTTTTTCAGTATTACCAAAATCTGAAAACAAAAACTTAAGAACAGAATCAACTGCTGGTATTTCAAAATTCATTACGCAATGTTTATTTTTTAAAATAAATATATTTTCCCAAACCATTAAATCTATCGGGACATTTAATTGTTTTAATAATTTAACTTCAGGATTTATATTATGGTTAAATGACCAAAAATGATCTGCTATGACCGATTTATCAGTTTGTTTGTACTTAATGTTATGAACATTATGTTAAGTAATGTCCCGATAGATTTAATGGTTTGGGAAAATATATTTATTTTAAAAAATAAACATTGCGTAATGAATTTTGAAATACCAGCAGTTGATTCTGTTCTTAAGTTTGTTTCGTTTTCAGATTTTGGTTAATACTGGAAAAACGTAAGAACATAGTAAGACTGAAAAAACATAAGAACATAGTAATACTGAAAAACATAAGAACATAGCAACTTCTTTAACAACGAATTTGTTTTCTCCTGTGGTTTTCTTGACTGAAGATGCGGACAAGAGTTTGTGAAATCGATATCAATTAGAAAGAAGAATTAACACCATTGTCTTAAGTTAAGTGAAGCTTTTGTTACAAATTGTTATATTTGTATAATAGTGATTATATTGCAATTCCTTTCTTGGAAGTGTTGAAAATAGTGTTGTTATAATAAATTAACTTTAAAGAGAGTCGATTAATAACACTAAACAACACTTACTTTTAAATTTTTCCGGTACATGTTTCAGAGGCTTTGCCTCTATCCTCAGCCGGCCATCGACTAGTTCTCATTGGTGTAGTTGACGATATTTTGTCACAGGTCTCTTCTGGTGGCGGTTCAAGGAACTTGCTGAACAAATCTTTCTGGGGGATGTCGAAATTGAATACTTTGTTCCTATTTTTTGAAATGAAGATTTGTTCCCATGTGGATAGTTCTTGTTTTTCTGATGTATGTTTTAGTAGTTTTGGTTCTGGATTTATGTTGTGGTTTTTTTCTCAAAAATGTGTGGCAACTGCTGATTTTTCTAATTGTTTATATTTTATGTTTCTAAAGTGTTCCTTTGCTCTTGTTTCTAAATTTCTTTTGGTTTTTCCTACATAAATTTGACTACAGTCATTGCATTCAATTTGATATATCCCAGATTTTTTGTTAGATGGAATGGCATCTTTGATGTTTGAGCAAATTAGGTTCTTTAAGGAGAAATGGTTGACTCGTGCTAGCTGAATCTTTTGTTTTTTGAACACTTTTTTGAATTTGGATGGTAAGTGAATTTTTTTAAAATCATATTAGTTTCTGTAGCTGAGAGGGTTGTGGTTTCCTTTAGTAGCTTCTTCTTTTTTGCTACGTTCACTTTTTTGTCCACTAATGATTTGGGAAAGTTATTTTTTGTGCTATTTCAATTATTTTGTTGTATTCCAGATAACCCATCCTTACCTAGACTTTATGGCTTACCCAAAATACACAAACCATCCATAACAATGAGACCTATAGTTAGCAGTATAAATTCAGCAACATACAAACTTGCAAAGTGGCTAACAAACAAATTCAACTCATTTCCAAAATTCGACAGCCTAAGCATCAAAAACACCTATGAACTTATAGAACACATTAAGGATACTGAACTAAAAGAAGAGGACACACTAGTCTCGTTTGATGTTAAATCACTGTTTCCCAGCATACCAGTTAATCAACTCCCACCGTTGATAGAAAAATGGCTCAAATCACTTGGAATGGCATCACCTGAAATTTCAGACTACATCGAACTAACCAAATAATATTTCTTCCAGTTTCAAACAAAATATTTCCACCAAACTTCAGGGTTAGCAATGGGCAACCCCCTATCACCCTTCCTGGCCGATCTGTACATGAGTGCATTAGAAATAAGGATCAACAAAGGTTTCCCTTGGATATTCAAACTCTGGCAACGATATGTAGATGATATCTTTGCAATAGTACCAAAAAAACACATCAGTGATGCACTAAAACTTTTAAATATCCAAGAAAAAAGCATCAAGTTCACTGTAGAAATAGAAAAAGATGAGTATTTACCATTTTTGGATCTAAAAATAATGAGGAATAAAAACAGACTAAACTTTGGCATTTACAGAAAACCAACACAGACAGACAACTACATAAAAGCTAATGGCTACAACCCAAGATCCCACAAACAGGCAATCTTCAATAGTTTAGCACACAGACTGGTAAACATCCCTCTCACAGCAGAATACAACAAAATAATTGAAACAGCACAAAAAAATAACTTTCCCAAATCATTAGTGGACAAAAAAGTGAACTTAGCAAAAAAGAAGAAGCTACTAAAGGAAACCACAACCCTCTCAGCTACAGAAACTAATATGATTTTCAAAAAATTCACTTACCATCCATGGGCCTATGATAAATTAAAAAAAGTCTTCAAAAAAGAAAACATTCAACTAGCACCAGTCAACCATTTCTCCTTAAAAAACCTAATTTGCTCAAACATCAAAGATGCCATTCCATCTAACAAAAAATCTGGTATATATCAAATTGAATGCTGTGACTGTAGTCAAATTTATATTGGAAAAAACAAAAGAAATTTAGAAACAAGAGCAAAGGAACACTTTAGAAACATAAAATATAAACAATTAGACAAATCAGCAGTTGCCACACATTTTTGGGAAAAAAACCACAACATAAATCCAGAACCAAAACTACTAAAACATACATCAGGAAAACAAGAGCTAGCCACATGGGAACAAATCTTCATTTCAAAAAATAGGAACAAAGTATTCAATTTCGACATCCCCCAGAAAAATTTGTTCAGCAAGTTCCTTGAACCGCCACCAGAGGAGACCTGTGACAAAATATTGTCAACTACACCAATGAGAACCAGTCGAGGGCCGGCTGAGGATAGAGGCAAAGCCTCTGAAACATGTACCGGAAAAATTTAAAAGTAAGTGTTGTTTAGTGTTATTAATCGACTCTCTTTAAAGTTAATTAAGTGATTATATTGTTTACAGTTTCAAATACCAAAACTGACCTCCTGATAACTTTGAGTGCTAAGCTGTATCACACAGCTCCGACCTCAGAGGAGTTCTTCCCAAACAGCCGATCACATCAGCTATCTGTGAAGTTAACAAAGATTGTGCAGAAGGGGGCCAGAATTTGTTGCAAAGATGTGGCATTATCGTTACCACTTTTCCAAGCTGCTTCAAGGATAACACCAATAGAATTGGCTTCCTCTTCTCACATTCAGGTATCTTCCAACTGTACTGGGGTTCCCTTGAGGATTTCCTTCGTCGTTCTCCTCAAAAACACTATATATTCTACACTCACTTTTGTCTGCATGATAGGCTAATAGCCTGAGATAGGCTCCGGTCACTGATAGGCAGTCACAGGAATCAAATCCATACCTTCCACAGATGAAATTGCCTGAGCCATCCCCCATGGTGCACAATAAGTAAAACAACAACCTTCCACAATTTGCACAAGCTTGTCCAATGCCAACTTCTTCCTACATCTGCATGCATGCTAATTGGAATAAAACAAGTGTCTTGTATTCAAATAAATGCAGTATCACACCTAAATTCTGTTTTGCCCTCAAGTGACTTTGTCAATAAAGTCTCTCAATTGAATATATACAATGTTTTTATTGTCACTAAAACTTGTGCTGTGGAGAATATACAATGTAATGTATTTACAGCTTAAATTATTATATTACAGAATAAATACAGAAGTTACAACAGATAGGTATCGTCAACGAAGAATCAAATGTTCTATTATTTCTTGCTGTTCTTGTTCCGTTCTCTGTAAAGACTGGTACTGGATTCTCAGTCGTTCCAGCTCTAATGACTTTTCAATAATAAGAGCCTGAAAAGTACAAAAAAAAAACTTGAATTAAAAAAAGGTCAGGTCTTTGTCCACACACACCCATACTTGCCAACTTTCTGAGCTCCTACATTCAACAAAGTGTAATAACACTGGGCAACAAAGAAAATGTTTTGGGCTTAAAAATACTGAATTTACATGTATTTTCATCTGCAGAATTCAAAAATCACCATAAAAATGATAGATTAGTTCTTGTTTTGAAGATAAAGTGACATTTCAGTTTTAGAGTGAAGATTTTAAATTTGGGGGAATTTTTGGGGGGAGTTCGCACACCTGTCAAATAACAGCAGAGAGAAATTTTGGAAATTAAGTGATGCAGAAGTTAAAGAAGGCATTTTTGTCGGACCACAAATAAGAGAACTTGTAAACGATCCTGCTTTTGACCAAGTTTTGGAGGGGAAAGAAAAGGAAGCTTGGGAAGCCTTCAAGGGTGTTGTTCATGGATTTCTAGGCAACAAAAGAGATGACAACTACAAGCATTTGGTGACAGTGCTCCTGCAAAAATACCGTAACCTTGGATGCAACATGTCCCTTAAGATCCATTTTCTCCACTCCCACCTAGACTTTTTCCCTCCTAGTTGTGGAGCCGTTAGTGATGAACATGGGGAGAGATTCCATCAGGACATTTCTGTTATGGAACAAAGATATCAGGGCCGTTGGAATGAAGTAATGCTTGCGGATTACTGTTGGTGTTTGTATAGGGATTCTGCAGAACTCCATCACAAGAGGCAAGCTATAAGACGACGAAGTCAATAGACCACCACATGATTCTCTTCAGAGTCAACTATCTGCAAAGTATTTTTCCAGCAATTTAGAACTCTAAGCATGTAATTACCAGTTTAAAAATGCACTTTCATTGTTGTTAGCATGTATGTAATTAAAATGTATCCTTTTCTCTCAATCCATTAATATGTAATACTTCCACCTTGTGTATATCATAGAAGCTAGAGCTAATAAAAATGTTTCACTGTCATATTTGTTTTTCTCAACCCAAAATTAGTAGGAATTGCCTCGAGAAGTGCTCGAAACATTCAAAAATTATTTTTTTGTTGCCCAGTGTAATCAGGGAGACCAGAAGTTTAGGCATTATAAATCATTAAAATAGGCAGACAAAAAGGCAACTAGGAAAATTAATGTATTTAATAGATTACACTATTCAATAAATTGATCATCATATTGTAAAGAACTTCAAACATTTAAACAAGATATTATACAGCGTAAGGTTTTAGAAGGCATGTGAGTTGAACCAATGCGTGCACACAGTGGCTGCCCGATGCACCAGAGAGCAGAAGATATGGAGAGGGAATGAGTAAAGTTACATTTGTTGTCAATACGTAAACTTACGCAGCAACTGATAATTATGATAACATTATAAACTGTAACATTCAATATTAACATGCTTATTTATGGAAAATGACGTACCTGAATTTCTGAAAATGACTTATTGTAGAGGAGTTGCTAGCTTAAATAAAATAGAGGTTCACCATTTCAGTGCTAGAAGTTTTGCCCTATTAAGAATATGCAACACAGTATGCACACTCACATTGCATGCTCTGACTCTGTGAAAAATTAATCAGGCCATGCACTTTCTCAAAAGACAATTCCTTAAAGAAATGTACACTATAAAAATCATATTTATGACCTGGGATTGGACTGGCCAGGTACGCCACTAACAGGCTTTGAAAGTGACATTGTTAACAGTTCAAACTGTGAATTTTCTGCTTATTGTCACAGTTACACAAAGCAACCTGCACTCAATTTGGTTACTCGCTGATCTCGAACCAAACTTCAAAGAATATGTGTGCGCTACTGTACTGCAGTGCTCTGTGTTCAGTTAATTTATGAACTAAATATATGCAGATTTAACTGTATTGGAACACCACAGTGAAGCGAAAAATTATTAAATTTGACGAAAGTGAAGCAGATGTGTAAGGAATACGACTCATCTAAAATTTAATAAATATATGCAGTTCCTAACGACACTTCATAATGTTTTATTCAGTAATACCTAGAAAAAAGAAATACTTTTCGGTCAAGATTGGAATTTGAAACATACCATAAGCATAAACATGGGAGTTAAACATTTATTCTCAAAGCAACAACTTGAGAACCGTAGAAAAATGTCCTTTGTACAGTCTGCCTCAAAACTTCTTGCTGCATGTACCAAGGCATAATACAATGTCAAATTTCCAGTAGTATTTTTGGGTGCATGAAAAATAGAAATCGCTATTGCTCATGCTTGTGCTGTGCGTTCTGAACTAGGCAATGCTGCATGCCTATGATAGAACAGTCGCTCTAGGGGAGCTCTCCCTAGTGCTGCCTCATATGACTTCTAACACCATACACCTTAGTGTTGTAATTAACACAAAATGAAAAATTTTTAAAAAAAGCCTGTGTATTACATGTGCATTAACCATGTGGGAAAAAGTCTTCATGAAGAAATATGAAAGAAAATTGTTTAATTTCGATACTACCTTTGAAGAGTACCCAAACTTCAAGTTCATCAATATACCAACAGAGATGCACCTATCACCTCCAAGGAGTTCACCAAACCAACATCTATTAGTCGACAACAGCTGATGATGTTAGGAAGGTCCTAACGAAATGTGTTCTAGGTAAATAGGCAATAAGTGGAGCATTGAGTACTAGTTCGCCTCAAAATGATATTAATTTTGTGCTTCATTGCATCATAGTCCTTACACATTGGAATCTTGGAAGATGTTGAGCTTAAGTATCAAGTTTGGTTCAGTTATATTAGGAGGAATGTAGTAACAGTGACATCCAAATTAATTCATAAAACTATAGTCAGGCTTTCCACACTTAATCACTTAACTTACATTTTAATAATTAAAATTATTCTGAGTCGATTCTGTACTCCACATACCACAAATTTTCTTCCAATGTGTTCCGCCTCTACTTGAAGGCTTTATCAAGAAATTGTCGACCTAATTCAAAGCTTCACAGGTGATCACCTGTGAAGCTTTAAGTCTTACAAATTGTCGACCATTTCTTAATAATGCCATCAAGTGGAGATGAAACGCTCTGAAAGAAAATTTGTGGTATGTGGAGTACAGAATCGACTCATAGAATAATTTTAATTATTACATTACTTCACTGAAAATTCCAATTTACCTTTCCAAATTACATTTTAACTTTTGAGGGACTAGTTTCAGGAAATGTTGCTTCCATTTTCAATCTCAAAAGTCTGACTGTCATCTGTGGTTGCCTGCAGTCTCTTATCTGGTGGTGGAACTGTAAACTTCTTTATCAAATTGTTGACTGATGGGATTTCAAAGTTTATAAAACAGTCTTTGTATTTCCATATTCAATGGATTCATATACCACCCAAAATTGAAATAAATTGGAAAAAAATCTTTAGAGAACAAAAAATACCATCTGGCACCTATAAATAGACATTCAGAAATAACTGTTAAATTCAAAAACAAAAGATGAAATTCCAGCAATCAATAGATCCGGAATATACCAAATAAATTGTATGAATTGTGTAAAATTCTACATAGGACAAACTAAAGGAAACCTAAAACCAGAGTGAAGGAATATTTTAGAAATATCAAACTGAAACAGTAGCATTTCATTTTTGGAAAGAAAACCAGGAGAAACTTTCTTTTGTGCGACGCGAGAATATTTTCTAAGTCCAGCGGTGCACATATACGCATGCACAAGCATACAACCTACAGTCCTCATGTTGCAGACAACACGATAAAGATATGTAACACTTGTAGCCAACCTCTGCAAAAATGCCTCAGACATCTGTCCTACAATGGTGCAAAAGGGCATGTGGATGCGATTAGCGCGGATCAGTTTTGGAAAACAGTGACCATGTTTCCTATCAGATTTTACTGTGTTACAAAAGTAGGCTTGCTGTCCAATTGTACTATTAGAAGTGAAGGCTGTTTGTTCTGTGCGTTCTTCAAATATTTAAGATTTGTTCAGTACGTTGTTGCAAATTGGAAAATGGCTCGACAAATCAGTAAAATGTATGAGCTCGCGGACTGGTTCGGCTACTGCCATGAATTGTGCCCGATTTTACCAACAAATGTTAAAATCGACGTTAGCAAATGTAACGTTTTATTGCTTTACTGAAGTAGGCTTGCTGTCCAGCAAAAGTGCCAATTATACTCTTAGAAGTGAAGGCTGTCTGTTCTGTGCATTCTTCAAATCAAGGCTTTGCGGGTGATCAGCCTTGATTAGTAATGCTCGCCGTGAAAGCTTCAAGTCTTACATTCTTCAAATATTTAAGATTCGTTCAGTACGTTGTTGAAAATTGGAAAATGGCTTGACAAATCAGTAAAATGTATGAGCTCGCGGACTGGTTCGGCTACTGCCGTGAATTGTGCCCGATTTTACCAACAGATGTTAAAATCGACGTTAACAAATGTAACGTTTTTTTGCTTTACAGAAGTAGGCTTGCTGTCTAGCAAAAGTGTCAGTTGTACTGTTAGAAGTGAAGGCTGTTTGTTCTGTGCATTGTTCAAATATATAAGATTTGTTCATTATGTTGTTGAAAATCGGAAAAATGGCTCAACAAATCAGTAAAATGTATGAGCTCGCGGGCTGGTTCGGCTACTGCCAGGAATTGTGCCCAATTTAAAATCGACGTAAACAAATGTAACGTAAAAATTGTCACAGCGCTAACACTAATGTTAAATTTATTTAGGTACTATATGTTAGTTTGCTAGTGTAATTTAGGGACAAGTAAGACTGTGGGCAGCATTGCGTTCAGTGGAGAAATAAGGATAGTTTGACTGCACTGTAACAGAAGAAAGATTTAAACTTAAAGCAATTAAAAAGTACCTT
Organism: Mantis religiosa; assembly: GCA_030765055.1. Lineage (NCBI taxonomy): Eukaryota > Metazoa > Arthropoda > Insecta > Mantodea > Mantidae > Mantis > Mantis religiosa. The sequence goes on along the minus strand of CM060960.1, from coordinate 20,514,188 downwards.
GTAGAAAACCTAGTCTACTCTATAGATGAGTATAAAAGGTTAAATAAAGCTTAAGTAGCATAGGTACCCTCTGCTTATTTTATTATTTTTATATTGTTGTGTACACATTGTATTTGTTAAACCTGTTGATGTGTCCTATGTATTTTGAATCATATGGATGAAATGAAATGAAAACTGAATTCTTCAATATGGCTGGCTACATACGCAGTAAGAAAATAAACAATAACATTAAAAGAATGCCCTCCAGCATGAAATTGCACTAAAAGGTAAAGAAATTACATTAAAAATCATGGTTGTATATAAAAACATCAAAAAGTGTGAAGGACTTAGAAAAAAAAATTGCCACTTCGCATATTAGAAAGAAGAGCCGAAAACCATAATCTTGATGCAAATCCAATTTTTTTTGTTCCATTTATACCCACCTTTAACTGCAGTTGTTATATCGGCAGCCATTCTCCTTTGGAACATATTGCCTATTGGCGATGGTGTTAACTCGTAAACATTAGGTTGCAGGTACTCATACTTCCAGACTCTGGGGAAGATAGGCAATCTCCTGGTTGGAGAAAAATACCCACCACCAGCCGGGAATCGAACCCGGGACCCCTCGCACAGCAGGTAGGTAAATTAGTAAACTCTGAAATCCCACCAGTCAACAATTCGATAAAGTAGTTCACTGTCTCACCCCCACAGAGAATACTGCAGTTAACAACAGACCTTCGAAGTTGAAAAAGGAAGCAATATGTCCCAAACTAGTTCCCTCAACCCTGAAAAATTAAAATATAAGTGATGTGTACATAAACCAAATAAAAACAGTTTTATAAATCAAATTTGGTACACAACCAACTTCATTTTTAGTTATGGCATTCACAAACACATGCAGACTCTATTTAAGTTCTTTAAAAAACATGGCACCTCAAAATCTGTATTCCTACTGAAATCTCAAAATGGAATTTTTGGGTGAGTGGAATGCAACAAGTCCCCTACATACTGAAAGCAAATGCAGAGAACAGTTTCTAGTGATTCCTATAAGCATCAACAATACACTGAGGAGGGAGAATACCTGCAATTGTTGCTGCTCTGCTTCTCGCTGCTTTGCCATTGACTTGAGTAGATTTCGACCTCCTATAGCCTTCATTTTTTCTTTTTCAACCAATTTTGCTAAGGCATCTACCATCTGTATGAAACCATCTGCTATTTTCTGGAATTCTGTAATTTCTGCAACAAAAGTAAACCATTTAATAAGTAGAGATTACATCATAAATCTGGTAATACATGTTATGCTTTTTTTGGTAAGAGGTACTGAAAATTAGGAGATGATGAATGGGAATGTGTGAAAATCCAAAAATCTGATTTTATTCTGATTGCTTTGACTTTGTTCATTATATAGTTGAAACATGCAGTGCACACAAAGTTTTAAAGAACTATGTCAATCCAGTTGTGTGTTAGAGAAAATTATTCATTCCAGCTTAACTCTTTTTTTAATTAGAGCTCAACAGTTTTTAGATCTATAATTCCTGAGGTCCCCTGAAAATTCCAACCTAAAAAGTTATAAAATTTGCTCTAAGGGACATTTTAAAAATAGAAAATAGCAAGAGAAAAAAACACATTTAACCTTGCATTTTATTGAAATAGTACAGACCAATTAAATGACAATTTGTGGCTTTACAATTTAAAAAAAAATACCCTGATATATTCTTAATTAGTTCAGATGCAATAAAGGTGTTTCTGTATCAAAAGAAAGTCACAAGAATTTTAACAGGGGCTTAACAAATAGATAGTTGCAAGGAATGTTTCAAAATTTAAAAATTAAAACTGTACCAAGTCTTTATATTTATAGAAACTTAGTAGAATATGCATGATCACTAGGGGGTTGATTTATAGGCACTAAAAATGTGTGAAATAGGCATTTAAATAGGCAATAAAAATGTGCTAAGTAAACACTTAGAAATACACAATTTCAGTAAAATGGCTCTTAAAATGCACTATAACAAAATGACAATCATCACAACATATGCTGCAACAAATTCACTAAACGCATATTATTTTGCGGCTCCCTATGCGAAATAGTTCTACATTTATTCCAAATTACATAAATGGCTCTACAGCAAGTTAAAATAACAGATATTGCTGTATCATTAAAATAGATATAAATTCACTTCACTAAGAAGCATAATGTGCAGAAAGGTGTGAAGTAATTAACTATGTCAAAAAACAAAAACATGGGTTTGGGGGTGGAGGGGGGGGGGGCTTAAGGGTGAAAATAGAAATATCAGAGGCTTTTGTTAGATTTGTTTGAAATTTATACCATTTATTTTTGTGATCAATCAAGAAAGAAATAATACCAAGTTATAGCTTTCTAGTTACATTAGTTTCTGAGGAATTAACAGTTTATGTCTAAATTACAGGCGATTTTCAAAATGTTCCACATATTGTAATGTTAAACATTAATACTTGTAGTATAAGTTTCTGCACTCATTTTAACCTATTGATGACCTGTACGCATGTGAAATATTTGTCTTTGCCATATCAACGAAGCGAAAAAATAATCATACCTATTTAACAATATTTATTTTCCTAAGCATTATAATCCTTTTCAATACATATAACAAAAACACAACAAATGTAAATGGGTAAACTTAATATGCAGTTGCCTTACAGGCATGTTTAGAATTTCATATAGATTTACAGAAAACTGCATCCTATGGAACATTTTGAAGTTAGGAAAATGTAGAAAATATGGAATCTGATAAAATTATGTAATGGCAGCTACGATACAGGTGTAGGGTTATTTAAATAGTCATGTGACTTTTCTGTAGTGCCGCTATAAAAAAAACTTCATATTATTGAAGTACATCTATATTAATTTTAAGACAAAAAACTAAATTTGGGATTGTTGTAAGTTTTGGGCCAATTTGCACAGATGTGTCTCTTTAATAAACCCCTTTTTGTATATCCAATGTGCAGCAGTAAAAAATTTCTCTTCCCCAGAAACTTCACATTGAAACTAACAAATGCAAAAGCTATTGTCACAAATTACAAGACAAGAAATTGGCTAAAAAGGCAGTTTTAGGCACTAATAAGCAGAATAAGCACAAACATATGAAACAGGCATTTATAGGCACTATAAAACTAAGAAATTAGGCTAATAATATTAGGAAGTGTGCTTATAACGTTTCTGAACAAAGGAATAAAATAGGCAAATAGGGCAAAATCCACCCCCTAATGATCACAGAACCAGAAACCATTGTAAATTAGATTACCCTTATTCCAATTAAATAAATGTACAGAAGGTCATTCATATAAGCTGTTTACATTTTTTAACAAGTTGCCTATTTCCGCCAAAGAGGCTTCTACTAACATATTTAAATTAGTCCTTATAAACTAGCTTATTTCCTAAGTTTTTATGAAGTTAAAAAGTTCTTAGAACTTGTTAAAAAGTTCTTAGAACTTGAATCCTGTGATATAAGATTCTAGTGACACACTGTCATACAGGATTCTGTTCTTCAGTAATTTTAGGGCCTTTTATAACCATACTGTAAATGTATATGATGTATATATTTCTATGTAAATTACTTTCAGAAATGAAGTCTGACAAAGTCTGTTGTAATAATATATTACCTAATGACTAATAAATACATCAAAAGCTTAGCAAACATCATACTTTGTTCAAACTCTTGACATTCTTCTTTTAATTTGTTTGTTTCGTGTGATACTTCGGGTTCTATCACTCTCACTTTATTCAGTTCGTCGAAAAATAATCCAGTTTTCGATAATGCCTCTGTCATTTTCTTTCCTATGTATTTTTACTTTTAAGCTCTAACCACAAAACAACCTTTAACCTCATCTCATCACAATAAGTGACAAAAATCTGCCTTAAAACCTCAAAATCACCGAATCTTTGGGAATCATAACAAACAGCAAAAATATGTACAAAGAATAAATTACAGAGTAGCCAACGTATGAAGACACAGGTTCCCCATGAAAAGGTTGTTTTTTTATAACGAATCCCACCGATCATTGAAATTTGTTAGAAAGCCCAAGATTTTCAAAACTCAAAACGTGCTTGAGATTTGTGATGTTTTAAATTACACGGTATTTGTATAATTGCACAGATTGCTTTACACCGTATACATATCAGAATGACCGAAGAGAAGCGAAGTGAAGAGGTTAAAACTGGTTATATTTGCACAACACTTACTGTATTCAGGGGGTCAGGTCTGTTAGGAAAATCGAGGGCGTGGACTAGGGGGCTGGAGCGAGTCCAACAATACAAAGAAACAAGAATTTAATAAACCAGCAAAGTCCAAAAATAAGTAGGCAATAGTTCGCTGTCTGTGGATTTCAGAGCTATACAGTTGGCGAAAGTGTCTTCTAGCAGACGACATATGTACGAACTGTGGCCGCTCTGTGATTGGGTAAGGTCGTTATATTCAATATGCGTGTTGATTTCAACCCAAAACAAATTCTCTTTAAATAGAAAAGCTTTTAGTGATCTAGCTGCAACGAAGAACTATGTTTAATTTTCAGTAAACGGACGGCTCATTAAATGAGCACCCGGCAAAACTCGATTTGAATAATTTAGTAATAAATATGCAGTATTTATAAGTAGTATGTACTTATGAAATATGGGATTTCATAACTTCAGGCGTTTCATTATATTACTTTTTCAGAAACGTACCTACTTCTCCTGCTTTTTGGCATTACATCATATGTGTACATATAACAAAAATCTGGTTGCAAAATAAATGGTTGACTATTGCGTTTCGTGTCTTGTTTGGTAGACTGTTGTTTTTTCCCCCGCGTTTTGGGAGGTTTTTTTCCAAAGTAATATTAATCTAGATTACAATAAATAATGGAAACCATAGAGCTGGGTGGTGAATATATAGAGTCGAGTAACTGTTTACAGTCATGACATTTTCAACTGGTTCCAACCTGTGTCACACACTCCATGGCACAACAAAATAAAACAGTCGATGTTTTGCAGCTTGCTTAAGTTTAAAGTGATTGATTAAATTTAATTATCATATAGAAACAACTACATTTACATGGAGAGATGTAAATACGTATAACTGACCAGCGATACTTAGGGTTCCAGAAACGAACAGCACGCCTCGGTAGCGTAGATGGTAGCATTTCTGCCTCACGTTCAAGAGGTCCCGAGTTCGAATCTCGGTCAGGGTGAGTTACCTGGATAAGGCTTTTTCCGGGGTTTACCTTATCCTTACAGACGAATGTCGGGTAGCTCTAAGCTCCATGGACCCTGGACACATTTGAGTATCATTTCACCCATTTCATTCACCGCCCGATGTGTCTTAACGTTGGAGGGCGTAAATTAAAAAAAAAAGGAACATTTTTTCGTTACATAGTCTTGGGTCCCCCCTATAATTAACGTCCTTTAACCGGTTAGGTCATTTCGGATGATGAATGAAATGACTGCAATGATTCTGAAATGAGCCCAGGATCCTAAGAGCTAGAGTTATCCGACATTCATCTTTCAGGATTAGGAAAATCCTCATAACGCAGTCTTGGGTTTCTTTTCCCCCTTTAATTAAGACAGTTACCAGAAAACCTATTTCAGGAATGAATGAAATGTGCAAAATGATGCCCAAATGAGCCCTAACTCCACAGATCTTGGAGTAACCCAAAATTCATAGTTTAGAAACGCAAAAACCCAGGGAAACCTTTATAGACAACTAACCGAGATTCGAACTCCAGAATTCTTACGGTTTTCTTTATTAACACTTTTATGTTAAAATGGATTTCAAAATGTTTACACATTTTAAGTCACGAAATAAAAAATGTCCCAGCTGTACTACTATGGAATATATAGCTCCTTATAGTTAGGTGTGCTAAACTTGACACGTCATTAAGCACAAATAAATATCAATTTCTGCTAATGGAGGACAATTTCGATATTCTGGTGTTTCAAGCTATAAGTACCTATGCAAAATTTAATTGAAGTGGCTGGAGTTCATTCTGGAGCAAGGTTATGGGTATTTTCTGAAAAATAGAAGTATCTCTGTTTCTGGGCCACATTTTAAACATTACGAACTACTAAAAAATGTTCACAGAATTGGCTTCCAATAAAAACTGCGTTCAGAACTGTACGATTATCCGCTAAGAAATTATTTGCATTTAAAATTTCGAAAACAGGTGGAAAATTGAAGTTGACATTGCCTTGCCATTTCTTGGCGTCCTTTTTTTTTTCGGTTTCATATGAAAGCAGAAGACGAGCAGAATTCAGTTCCGGTCTTGGATATTTTAGATATCTCAATATACAAGAGAGTTATAACGTAAAACGTGTGCATACTGCAGTGTGATATTAGTACATTACGGATAATTGAGAAACAGATTATCTCGTTGGAAAGTTGAAGCTTAAAAAGAATCATCTAAATTTCTGTCTTAGCTTTAGTGGTATTAAGATTATACCTCTCTGAAGTGGACTGTTGTAATCTTTGACACGTCATAAAACGGAAATGAATAGTGATTTCGAAAAACGGACACCAGATTCTTGATTCTGGGCTTCTGAGCTATAAGTATGCCAAATTTAGCCTAAATCGGTGATGTCAACTAGCCTGGTGGTTTAGGCTGTTTTCTGAAAAATAAAGGTAGATAGATATATGTTTCTGGATAATATTTTGAACATTGCGAGCTACCAAAAAATGTGCAAATAATTAGCCCCCAGTAAAAGTTACGTTCGACGACTATCCATCAAGAAGAAATTCGCATTTAAAATTTCGAAATGAGGTTGAAAATACAAGTCCAAAATATTGCATGCAGGGTTATTAATATATTAAAATAATAGAATTTCTAGTACCTTTATTCTCTCGGTACACCAAGATAACGAAATTAACAACAAAACACTATCAATATTAAAATTCCTCTAGGAAAACAAAAGACTGTAGTAATTAAAGTCTATGGGTTAGGAGATGGCGCGGGCGTCATCAATCTCCCACATCTGCTTGCCCATCCTTTGTGTCCGTATAAAGAAAATTGAGTTGTCAATGTAATTTGGAACTTGAAACTGCACGATGCAGAACCGGTCTTAAATTTGCGACAGATCTATTTATAAAGAAGTTATGGCGCAAAATGTAGCAGCTTGCAGGAAGTTTAAAGTTTCGTGCCACTTTTAACGTTTTTGTCTATTAGCTTTTTTCTTGGATATACTTTATTACCTCTATTATTTGTTTGGGTTTTCTAATAAATTTTTTCTCAAATAAAGTCGTTATTCTTTTATATATATATATATATATATATATATATATTAGCAGTGCAGAATGAAATTTGAAAAGCATTAGATACCACTTGAAGCCTACTGCACTCCAGTATTTCTCTTGTACTTACAACAAAATTAACAGAAAGATAATTTCTGCAAAATTTCGATTAACATGAAGCAGATAGTAGATATGTGTCTGTGAGAATGTCATGCGATTTTCAACACATCACATTTTTGTCTAAGCCACATATGCTCCAGAATAAGCACGCACTGTTTTGCTTACAAATGAACTGTAGTTATATACGACCTTCAAGTGTCAAAACAGGCTTATCCTGCATAGTAAGTTTAAGGCACACATTTTCCTCAATGTGGTAGCAATTCGTGGAACGCAAGTCGATCAACTGCTGCGGTTGGGGATTCACCATTTGACCTTGCCATAGTACAGTGCTGGAAATAAATACTGATCACTAAGGGCAGGAGGAATGTGCGCTGCATGCGATACAAGTTAGCTGGACAGAGAGTATGAATGACGTCAAATGTACAGCATCGTACTCAAATGTGCAAACAACTGCCACTGGAAGCAAACATCCAAAACAACGTAACGTATAACATTGCGAACTAGTAAAGCATTGCCTTGCAAGTGTATGCAGATACAAGGTCAAAGTGTTGTTTCTTCTTGCTGTACCTGTCATGATTTGGCTGTATCTACCTGCAGTAGTTTACATGTGTGGGAGATAGCAGTACAGTCCATGTGCAGTATATCAATGGAAAACGCACACGCCTCTGGCCTTTACTGATCAACAGAAATAGTGGTCTACTTCAGTAACATCTGAGAAACTTTCTGTAAAGAAATAATCAACTAAGATGTGTAATTACATATACAGGATGTTTCGAAACGGCACCGAACGAATACATAGAAGTAGTTGCTCAGCTTCTATGTGACACATATAGATAATTTTTACCACCAAAAGAGCCGCATAAAAACGCTCCAGAATGAGTTTGGATTAGCCAGTGATAGGAACAACGCCACGTGCGTCACACTATCGAAGTTCGCAGGTAGCTGACACCGTGTCGCGTGTTGTAGCTGTTTGTAAACATACCGGCGTACTCCACGGTAGCTTGCTACTATTAAGAATTTATTTGACTTATGAAACCGCAATAAAGAAGCTATTCTTTAGTTATTTGTTTATGGGTGTTTAACGTGTTCCAACTTAAACATTTTAGAGCGAAGTTAATGTTAGTGAGATTGAGGATGGAAGCATTAAATGATAAAAAGAACAGAAAAGAATATCAAAGAATTGTAGATAAAGTTAACCTGAACTAAATACCTTATGCAATGAGACAAGCATTTTATTTCACTGTTTAATAATACTAAATAAAGCATTTGTAACTTAAAAGGAAGCTGTTGATTTTGCAGTAACTGGTTGAAGGTACTGTACAACTAAGATCACAACAAACTGAGCAACCTTGGAACTGTCCGAGTCACTATCGACTTTTGCACAACTATTCTTTGCCCCATTACCTGAAAGCGAGGCTAGAGTCACTGATAAAGAGCAAGGAGCTATGCTTTTGTTTTCGTGGCTGGTGCGTCCCAGTCACAACTTTTGAAGTTAGCACACCAGTAGTTCCTGCGCTGTGTAGTCACAAAATAATGTAATATTTAATGCTGCATAAAATTATACCTAAGAGAATTTCGAAGCTGCGATACAGAAATTCGGACTAGTTAAGTTATAAAATTTTGTAATACACAATAGTTACCAAGCGGAATGGCTCAGGTGGTTTCGTCTGTGACCCGCATTCAGGAGGTCCGGGTTCGATTCCCGTGGCCAGCCTTCGTGACCCATCGGTTTTTCGGGGTTTTCCCGGGTCGCCAGGCGAATGCTGGGTAGGTTAATTACATCTCCCGAATCTCTTTCAGGGTGGTATTATCGGCGGGTGTCTCGGCGCTGGTCGGCCGCCCTCTGTTTGCCCTCGCCTCATCCTTCCTCCCGGGGATGTCCCACTTGGAGCATCGGTACAAAACATCACAGGTAGAGGTGCCGAATCCCCTCCCTCAAATTCTATCCTATAGTGTGCGAGGGTTACAACAAAGCCCAAGCAAACAATACATTGTCGCCAGTACGGTACCGACCGACTAGCTGTTGTTTATATCATGAAATGCTCGCATTATTAGCCAACACTGTACTGAACAGTTGAAGTTTATATCAGCCGGCAACCTGTTAGCTCTTTTCCACTCCACACCAGACATGGAGGTGTTGCGTGCTGTGTTAGTGATAGTGCTGCTGTCATACAGCTGGGCTTCTTCAGAGGACGACTTGCCGGTCGTCACTACGTCTTATGGTGCCCTCAGGGGTAGCATCTTGACCTCTAGACTTGGCAAACCAATATTTTCATTCAGAGGAGTACGATTTGCCCAGCCACCCATTGGTAACCTCAGGTTCAAGGTACCTAATGTATTTCTGTGGTAATTGTGAGGCAGTTTCTAGCTGTTATTTTAATGCTGATTTTGTTGTCATTTTCTCAACAACTATTTAACGTAATGAAATGAAACTTTGACGCTGAATACAGCAATGTTTTCTGAACATAATATTTGTATGCTAAAAGACAATGCTGCAGATTTGTCATAAACAAAATTAAAACTTTCAAAATTGTCAGTTTTATAGGAGTATTCAGGTACACCTTTCTCTAAAACTAATTGTTATTTTTATAGAATTTTTATATACTTTAACATTAGCATTACTTGGCAATTTCTACCTAAATTTGCGTCCCACATATGAAAATATTGCCCCAGAAAAATATGTACATTATTAACATAGAATTCATGCAATTTTACAGGCTTATAATTTGTTAATGAATTATCATTAGCCATTTAAGGAATTATTTTAGCTGGAATCAGTAGTTCACTGACTGAGAAATGACCAGTAAACATTAATTGATTGCAGAGAAAAGCGTCCCTAAAGTATGAAAAATACAAATGACGTAAACTGAAATTAAATATAAAAGTGACACGAGAACATCAAATTAAATCCCCTTATCAACTGAAAACCCCAATATGCCATATATATTTTGAAAGCTCAAGGTTCCTAGATTTTTAAGCATGAAACCCAAAAATATATTTTTTGGTACTTCAGGTACATCTTAAATGTACAGTTTTTTAAAAAAATTTACGTCCTCCAACGTTAAGTCATATCGCACGATGAATGAAATGATGTTCAAATGAGCCCAGAGTGCACACAGCTTAGAGTTACCCGACATTCGTTTTTTAGGATAAGGGAAAACCCCGGAAAAGCTTTATCTGGGTAAGGGTAACTCACCCTGACCGAGATTCGAGCTCGGGACCTCTTGAACGTGAGGCAGGCACGCTACCATATACGCTACCGAGGCGGGCACAGTTTTGTTGGTTGCCGGAATTTTGTTATGTCCCTCATTCTAAACTACTCTTGTTTTGAAATATATTCTAATTTTAATTTTCTCAAAAACGGCTATAATGATTTTTTTTATAAAGTAACACAAACTTTAAGATACTTAAATTAAAGGTACATCTCGAATTTTGGAGAAAGGGCCTTTTAAGTCTTCCTCATTCTGAATAACTTTTGCTCAAAGGTAAACCGTAGGAGATAAACAAAATCATACTACACAATAAATGTAGATCTTGTTAAAACGTCTTTTTTTTTTTTTTTTTTCTGTAAATCAAAGATTTTTATGCGCTGAACCTATTCTTTTTCTTTTTTTGATCATTTTCTTTTGGGGGGGGGGGTAGAGTGAGCTTTCTTCGAGATATTCCTGGTTACTTGTCTACTCCACTACGAAAATAATATAATTTCAAAAGCAACACATGCCCGCCTCGGTGGCGCAGATGGAAGCGTGTCTGCCTCGCGTTCAAGAGATTCCTAGTTTGAATTTCGGTCAGGGTGATAAGATACTTTTCTGGGTTTCTTTTATTCTGAAATATGAATGTCCGGTAACTCTACGCTCTATGTACCCTGGACAAATTTGAGCATCCGATATGACTTAATGTTGGAGCTTAGCGTTACCAGACATACATCTCTCAGGATAAGAGAAAACCTCCAACGTTAAGTTATAACGGACGATGAATAAAATGATGTTCAAATGAGTGCAGGGTACATAGAGCTTACAGTTACCAGACATTCATCTTTCAGGATAAGGGAAAACATTCAATGTTAAGTCATATCGAACGATGAATGAAATAATGTTCAAATGAGTGCAGGGTACATAGAGCTTAGAGATACCAGACATTCTTCTTTCAGGATAAGAGAAAACCTCCAAGGTTAAGTCATATCGGACGATGAAACAAATGATGTTCAAATGAGTACAGGGTACATAGAGCTTAGAGTTACCAGACATTCATCTCTCAGGATAAGAGAAAACCTCCAAGGTTAAGTCATATCGGACGATGAAAGAAATGATGTTCAAATGAGTACAGGGTACATAGAGCTTAGAGTTACCAGACATTCATCTCTCAGGATAAGAGAAAACCTCCAATGTTAAGTCATATTGGACGATGAATGAAATGATGTTCAAATGAGTACAGGGTACATAGAGCTTAGAGTTACCAGACATTCATCTTTCAGGATAAGGGGAGACCTCCAACGTTGTCATATCTGATGATGAATGAAATGATGTTCAAATGAGCCCAGGGTGCATACAGCTTAGAGTTACCAGATGTTCATCTTTCAGGATTAGGGAAACCCACAAAAATATCTTATCACCCTGACCAAGAATCAAACTTGAAATCCCTTGAACGTGAGGCAGAGACACTACCACATATGCTACAGAGGTGGGCAGAAAAAGTAATGTTATGAAAAGCCTAAACATTCCAGATGTGGTAATTGATAATTGCACAGCCCTGTACCTATATGTAATGTTAAGCATATTTTCAAATCAAGTAATGTCGAGGCTGATTCCACTGGCCATTAACTGAAAAATGATCATAGTACTTTGTTTCAGTTAGTTTACCATGATCTTTTTTGTATAAAAACTTTGTATTGAAAATTCTTCAAGGTCTATTTCAATGAAATATAAGTATATTCCCTACATTAGATAGCAGAGTAGCAGTTGAAATTTGACTGTTACTAAATTAATGTATGGTTAGTTGAAGGAATAAAGTGAGACAACATAAGTACATTTATTATTTGAAGCAAAAGGTTAGAAACAGTGATGTATTTAACATTTGAAAGTAATGAGTCGATAATTCAAACACAAACATCACTTAAATTATCCTTACTTGGACATGTTTCGGAGAACGGTTTGTGCCCATCGTCTGCAGTTATCCGACTGGTTGGATCCGTGGTTTCCTGAAGTGAGCTGGTTGTCTGTGGCGGCATCTGTTGTCTGTGAGATGAACTTCCAAAGAGAGTTTTCAGGTGGCAATTCGAAATTTAAAGTATACTGTTGGTTTTTTTATAATTAGCAACTTTTCCCAAACATCGAGTTCGACTGCATTACTGGCTGGCTTTAATAATTTTGTATTCGGTACAATTTCATGACCGGTAGACCAAAAATGGTGGGATATTGCTGATTTTTCTATTTGTTTGTATTTCACACATCTCATATGTTCCTGTAATCTAATATGTAAACTTCTTTTGGGTTTTCCTATGTAGAACTTATTGCAGTCTGAGCAGTTGATTTTGTATATACCTGATTTCTTGTTTTCAGGTACTGGGTCTTTCAGGTTGTTGCATAATATGTTTTTTAAACTGAATTTATTTATTGGGGCTAAGGTGATGATAAGTTTAAAAAACTTATTATGCAACAACCTGAAAGACCCAGTATCTGAAAACAAGAAATCAGGTATATACAAAATCAACTGCTCAGACTGCAATAAGTTCTACATCGGAAAAACCAAAAGAAGTTTAAATATTAGATTACAGGAACATATGAGATGTGTGAAATACAAACAAATAGAAAAATCAGCAACAGCCCACCATTTTTGGTCTACCATTCATGAAATTGTACCGAATATAAAATTATTAAAGCCAGCCAGTAATGCAGCCAAACTTGATGTTTGGGAAAAGTTGCTAATTATAAAAAACAAACAGTATACCTTAAATTTCGAATTGCTGCCTGAAAACTCTCTTTGGAAGTTCATCTCACAGAAAACAGATGCCGCCACAGACCACCAGCTCACTTCAGGAAACCACGGATCCAACCAGTCGGATAACTGCAGACGATGGGGACAAACCATTCTCCGAAACATGTCCAAGTAAGGATAATTTAAGTGATGTTTGTGTTTGAATTACCGACTCATTACTTTCAAATAAGTACATTTATTTTTGTTGACATGACAGATCACTGGTAATGGATTGCCAAGACCCATAATTGATGTTTCTTAGTATTTTCATTTAATTTATTCTACAGCAGAACAAGCACAATACATGGCGAAGTTGGTAGAACTTCTTGTTTGTTTACATTGGGGTCGAAGACAACACGAGTTATTTCACTCCCATTTCTGTTCAATATAACAATTGCTCTTATTATGGGATATTTCTGTGTAACACCCACATCACTTAAGGTTAGTCTGGTTTAACTTGAAACATGACCTACTTAGCATTACACCTCCCTGTGACAAAGGAGGGGGTGACAAATTTCATAAACACATTGCCACTGCTATCCGTGACTGCATAGTCTCGACAGGTGCTCTAACCAGTGCAAGGCTTGCTTATTTACAACAGTTCTTTATATTGACAGTAAAATATGATATTAATGAAAATACTGTATTAAAATTGGTGTTGTACGATATAATTAAGAGACTCAATAGCTGAATTATGGGAAATGGACAAACCTTACCTCTGGATCATTGTGATATGAATGCTTTCGAGCTAATGTGTGCACAAATCAAAGAAGAATAGGTGACAAAATATAATGTGATACTGAAAGAATTGAGATTTTCCACAATGCAGCACTAAAAGTTACTCCAGAAAATTGGAAGGCTGCCTGTGAAAATGTGAAGCAGATAGAAGAAATGTACTGACAGATTAATTCATACTGGGCAATTTTATCATAAATCTAGAAGAAAGTAACTGTGAATTGGGACAATGACTTGGAAGACTGCATTCGATAAAAATTGAACTGACGCTATTAGTAGTTTCCTGAGACCCTGCAAGAAAACTAAATATGTAGCACCGCCATCTATCAGTAGTCTTTAAAGTGCTGTAACTATTCAGATGTTTCATCAAATTTTTGAGTGAAATGTTATATTTCCTCTCCTACATTTATATTGCATTACAAGAAATACAAATTAAACTTTGGTTACAGGCTCCTGTGCCCTTGGAACCTTGGGATGGAGTTGTGGATGCAACAGAAGATGGAGCATCTTGTCCTCCCTTAGAAGGCGGTGCAGATTTCAACAACTCTGAGGACTGTCTCTTCTTGAATGCTTATACAACAAAGGTAAGCTTATTTACTGTGCATGGTAAGCTCAATTACTTAAAGGAAGTGATTTAACACAGAACTGCTTTTGTTACAGCTTCCTACAGATGCAGAGAATCCAAAACGGCCTGTTATAGTATTCTTTCACCCCGGGGGATGGTTCAGTTTCACTGGAAACAGCAGAATGTTTGGGCCCCAGTACCTCTTGGATCAGGATGTTGTGCTTGTCACAACAAACTATAGACTTGGAGCTTTGGGTAAGTGCAAATACATTAATAACTTATAATAAATGCTAGAATGTATTTAAATTTTCATACTATAGTCTATAAATTGTCACTATGAGTGACTTAATAAATCAAAATAATAAGAATGCCTTAGAATGCCACTAAACGATTTCATTGGAATCAACAAAAGTGCTCCCCATGTAGGCACTAAATTGGTAAAATTCAGCCTCGGACCACTGTTCCGCACAAGTATCCTTCTAGGTATTCTAATGTATGTGTTTCATAATGATGGTACATACTTTGGTTGAGAAGTCAAGCTAGAAGAAGCAAAAAAACATCCAGTAGTAGTATGAATGTATGGTTTTTTTTTATTTAAATACTCAAAATGCCCTTGCTCTTTGACCTGTAGGTTTTTTGTGCAATTCCTATTTCCCATCATAAGAATTTGAGTTTTTTGGATTTAATTAACTTCAGAATTCTCTTCCCTAAGATGCAATCTTTACACATATCCAATGTCAAGGTCCCGAATAACTGATATCTTTCCCTTCCTAGAGACTCGCAGTTTAATAGCAAATGACTGGCAGTGCCTCCTGTTATTTGCAAAGTCTGCAGTTACCATGGATGACACCTAGAGTTTGCAAATGTTTCAAGAAGTATCCATGTCCAGTTAATATTACTACTGCCTTCTTTATTCCTCCTCTACTTAATTGTAGAAGTGTTCTAGTGAAGGCTTCATTGGAGTCTGTTTAAATATTGTATGGCCAGAGATTCTATTCTGTCTTTTGTGATGTTCCTCTCTTGACCATTTTTTAACTGCAGTTCTAACATGAGTCTTGCTCACTCCATAGAAGGGTTCTGATCCATAAAAGGGGGTTGTCACTCCTTTTTTGGCTAATTCAACAGCTTTTTCATTGTGCTCAATACCTTTATGGATGACACCCACACCAACACTAATAAACTCCAGTAAATATAAAATAAAGCTAAAGACTTAAAAACTGTTGCTTATGACTTTTAGGATGACCCTTGTAAGTCTGAAACTTGTTGCACCCTCTGGTTTACGCATACAGAGATCATTCATGAGGTTGTCTTGAATGCAGCATTAAGGAGTTTTTCGAAAATATCAGGGTTCTTCCAAACTTGTGAACGCCCATCTCGGTAGCGTAGATGGTAACGCATCTACCTCACATTAAAGAGGTCCCAAGTTTGAGTCTCAGTCAGGGTGAGTTATCTGGATAAGGTTTTCTCTGGGTTTTTCCCTTATCCTGAAAGATGAATATCTGGTAACTCTAAGCTGTATGTACCCTGCACTTATTTGAACATTATTTCATTCGTCGTTTGATATGACTTAACATTGAATGTTTTCCTTTATCCTGAAAGATGAATGTCTGGTAACTCTAAGCTCTATGTACCCTGCACTCATTTGAACATTATTTCATTCATCGTTCGATATGACTTAACATTGAATGTTTTCCCTTATCCTGAAAGATGAATGTCTGGTAACTCTAAGCTCTATGTACCCTGCACTCATTTGAACATTATTTCATTCATCGTTCGATATGACTTAACATTGAATGTTTTCCCTTATCCTGAAAGATGAATGTCTGGTAACTGTAAGCTCTATGTACCCTGCACTCATTTGAACATCATTTCATTCATTGCCCGATATGACTTAATGTTGGACATAAATTAAAAAAAAAAGGGGGGGACTTGTGAATAGTAACTTAGGAGTTTTGATGCAATGACAGCAATCTTCAGTTGACATCAAGAGTTTATAGTAATTGCACTAATCATACCTTGTCTTCCACTGTCTTAACAGAGTTTGATGAGTCATCAGTAAACAAAAATGCAGAAAATGAATATTTTTGATATTTTATTGAAATATAAAACTATTTATTAGATACAAGTTGCAAGATGTTATTTATTCTGTTGTGTTTCTGTAATCCAGGTTTTCTCAGCACTCAGGATGAAGTCCTTCCTGGAAATTATGCCATGAAGGATCAAGTTGCAACCTTGAGATGGGTAAGAGATAACATAGCAGCGTTTGGTGGAGATCCTGAGTGTGTTACCATTACTGGATATAGTGCAGGAGGCACAAGTGTTATGTTACATATGGTATCTCCAATGTCCAGAGGTTGGTAATTCAAATATTCTAATGTAAGTGTAACCATTGTGTAATGCATACCTCCCACACCTTATATGTGTACACATTTATTTTAATATATTTGAAGTATTCAGATTTATTGTGGTTATAAAATGTGTATATAACAGAAAGTGTAAAATGTTCAGCATATTACAAATTAATCTTAACTCTGCATATCTGAAGAGTGCAGTATTTTTAAAAGTGTTACAGAAGTAACATTTAGAAAATTAAAATATTGATTACTAGCTGAAATAGCTGGCATTGCCTGTGGTTTGAAGATTTATCCCTAAAACTTGCCCAATTGCCTTGCAGTTTTGTGAATACATTTTAAAAATACTATGCGAAACAACTACAGAAAAGTGCACATGAAGTATGAGGATGAAGTTTTACCAAGAGCACATTATCTTGCCATGCAACACCAAGACTCCCAACAACACTTCTAACCTGAAAGAGACCACCAGATGAGAGATGATGTGAAATAATGAAGATGAAATGGAGGGACAGGAAATTCCGGGGATGTAATCAACCTATCAGCATTCGCCTAGTGACCCAGGAAAACACTTGAAAATTGGGTCAGATAGGTCGGGCATGTTAATCAAACCTGGATGTGGACCACAGATGAAACTTCCTGAGCATCCCACTCGGTTAAACAGAGGGAACTAATTAGTGACTTACCAGCTGAGAAAAAAGTAACTGAAAATTCAAACCAGTAACAAAGAATATTTTGAAAATCTTCAGGAAAAAAACATTTTATTTAACATAAATTTAATGACTTAGTGAAATATAAATTATTTTCGTATGCCTTATGATTTAACAGATATACAAAGGTCATTCCAAATTAAGAGGACTTCAGACGCTATTGCCAG
Source organism: Mantis religiosa (assembly GCA_030765055.1). Taxonomy (NCBI): domain Eukaryota; kingdom Metazoa; phylum Arthropoda; class Insecta; order Mantodea; family Mantidae; genus Mantis; species Mantis religiosa. Next base: position 20,496,353 of record CM060960.1, on the reverse strand, counting down.
AAAAATCAAGATATACATTTATCATATAAATATCTACTATGTAACAGAATGCGAGGAGGTCACAATGTGGAGAAAAAAAGGTTTGGGAGGAAACATGGGAGAAAGTAGAGAAGAGGATAGTAGCTATAAAAATGTTAACGGGCAGGGAGGAAAAGAAGGTAAGAAGTATTGGTGAGTTCTTGCGAAAAGTAAAAGAAAAATGGGCCATAAATCTAAAGAATATAAGAAAGGAAGATGAGGGGGAAGAAAGGGACTAATTAAGTAACAAGAAGGCATGGAGGTTAAGAGCTATCTGGCAGAGCAGAAGACCAGGGTGTCATGTAAGCCAAGGTAGCAACAAGGTAAAGACAAATAAATGTAGCCAAAAGTTGTAAATTGTAACATTTTGGAAGATGCACAATAAATCTAATCTAATCATAATCTAATCATATAAATATCTTAAACATATGGTACCTTAATCAATATCTTAATCATTTTTTAAATATCATTTATTTTCAAAAGTATTCTTTACAAGGAGCATCTTTATAATGGAATTCCACTAAAAATCTGTCAAACAGTCAAGTGTGTTTGACTGAAGATGTGGGCAAATGCTCATGAAATTAATTTCAATTAGAAAAGATAGAAGAATTATCATCAACTTCATAAGACAAGTGGAAAAGAATCTCTAAATATTTTATTTGTATTATATTTATCATTCCACTGTAACTAGCTTCATTTTCTGTGTAATTAATGTGCATATTTTTAAGTGCATATTTTTCATATTACTAATGCTCTCTACCTATAGGTTTGTTCCACAGAGTCATAGCATCAAGTGGTTCAGCTCTGTCTCAATGGACAATACAACAGAGTCCTATCACACGAGCTAAAGAGCAGGCCGAGATGTTTGGATGTCCATCCGGAACTTCACAAGAGATAAAGGACTGTCTAATGCAGATAGATGCACAAGAAATTGCCAGCTCTCCAGCTACAATACGAGTAAGTAACTCATACACATTTTTTTGCTATGGGGAGAGAGCAAAATCAATCTTTCTAAACATAATTCTTAGTTATATAGAATAAAAAGAAGTATTTCAGAAAATGGAGTGCCATTGTTATTAAAATTAGGCAGTTGAGTAAACCTTGTATACACTTTTCTCCACTTACAAGTTTTATATGAAGACTAGTTTCTGGGAACTTCTTCCCTATCCTCAGTTCTGTGTTTGACTTCAAAACTTTGTGGCGTAAGTCCACAATTTTATTGCAATAGACATGCAAGAATCCAGTTTTTTAATATCATTTTGTGGCTAAATAAATCATTTTAGCAACATATGGTAAAGACACATATAAATAATTTTTGATAGCTCTACCTCGTTATCCTGATTGCAAAAATGAATGCTTAAAGTGTGATGACATATTCACAATTAAAGCTTTGATTAATTTTATTTGTTATTTATGCAACCATGCACTTTAGAGAAAAATGGTACAGGAACTTATGTTTCAGCTCAATGTCAGGAAGTTGCCATTGAAGTATGTGCACTCATACAACAACTTGTATAGGTAGCATAGTAATAGTTATAACAAGAAATTTTACTGTTCTGTAAAATTGATCCTGGTTCCATTTTAATTTTAGAGCTGGGGATTTGATCCAATAATTACATATGCTCCAGTTATTGAAGCAGAGACTGGTGAAGAAAGATTTTTGGTGAATGATCCAACAGAGGATTTTATTGCAGGCAACTTTGCACAGACTCAACTGATGACTGGTATAACCAGAGATGAATTTGCTTGGAAGGTTCTTCGTAAGTATGAAATTACACTTACCTCTGATGCAGTTTTTTAAACAATTACTCTCTGTAATATGCCTGCCAACATACCAGAATAGATAAAAAAACAAGGAACACAATTCATAATCCATATACATAAGATTAATGGGCCTGATATTTTTTTCATGGCTAAATGGACAAGAAACGTTTACCAAGTTTGGCACAAATATGCAAAATGTATTAACTTAGAATTTAGGTTATATGAAATGATCTACCCTATAATATTTTCTGGTAACATAACCCATGGTGTAACAGCCCATTAGTGGGCCAGAGCCTGCCAACCCGACAGCCGGCCTCACACCCATATATGCAAGGCAGAGGTGGACGATCATCCAGGATTCACTACCTAGCATAGCTCCTCAATTTTCTCATGATGCTGAGTGGGCACCGGTTCTACACCCAGACTTAAAATCCATCCCCTAGGATGGAATAAATCCCGGCCACCCACCTTGGTAACGTGGTGGTAGCGTGTCTGCCTCACGTTCAAGAGGTCCCGAGTTCAAAGCTCAGTCGGGGTGAGTTACCTGGATAAGATTCTTTCCGGGGTTTTCCCTTATCCTGAAAGATGGAATGTTGGGTAACTCTGAGCTCTATGGATCCTGGACTCATTTGAGCATCATTTCACCCATTCCATTCATCATCTGATATGACTTAACGTTGGAGGACATAAATTAAAGATCCTGGCCAATATCTATGGCAGGGAACCAAAGCAGAACGCTCTAGCACATTAAGCCATGGTGCAGAACAATATTTGTTGGGTACTTATAATTAAAAATTTACTCTATTTAGGCATTTTGCTTAAAGAGTATATGTTAGAATAATCATATTATAGATTGTCATGGAATGCATTTCAATATATGAAATAATCATGAAGACTACATTCGTCACACAATGAAGGAAGTACCTGAAAAAACTTAACCTAATACATTTGTGGCCAGATCACTAGATCATCTTTGGGTTCTATAAAGAGCTATTTGCAATGTTGAAGATGATGGGCAGTCTCTTTACACCTTGATTTACTTATTGCATCAATTACCTTATTTTTCCTAATTTTACCAAAATTCTTGTCTCATTTAAACTTTTATGACCTGCACTAGGAACACTGGGCATCCTTCTTGAATCATTACATCCCATAATTTATTTCCTAGAACCTTGTAAAAGGCATTTTCATAATTAATAAACAATATACAGGATGAATAGAGTCAACTTGAAAAATTCAATGCCATGGCCAGGATTTGGACCACCGGTCTCCTAGTTTCCGTCCAATCGCTCTTACACACTGAGCTACCATGGCCAACTACCATTGGTAGCTCAATGGGTAAGAGCAACTGGACGGAAACCAGGAGATCTGTGGTTGAAATCCCGGCCATGGCATTGAATTTTTCAAGTTGATTATTCATCCAAAACCTTAACCTATATACAGCTAGTATGAAGAAATGATTAATTTCCACCAATTAACTTAAATATACAGGATGTTTAAAAAAGATGAACACACTTTGAAATTGCTATATCCTGCACTATATGTTGTACTTGACTTCCATAAATTACATATTTTTATACATACATGGAAGTACACAAATGTTGAATATAACCTCCTCTGGCTACACAGATAATATTTAGACAGTAGGACAATTCATCCCACACTCGATGATGAATGTCTTGCGTCACTGAGTTCACTGCCGCTATGATACGGTTTCATAGGTCCTTCAAATCTGTGGGAAGAGGTGGAGGTAAACAGCCTCTTTCATGAACTCCCACAAGAAAAAATTGCAGGATATGAAATCAGAGGACCCGGTGGCCAGAACTGAAGTGCCAAGTTGTCATTCCCCATGTAACCTATCCATTGTTCTGAATCATTCTAGCAGAAGTATTCAAATGAATGAATGAAAATAAATGGGTTGAGCCCTTTCGGTCCCTTGCACGTAAGCCGCATATTGGGCCCATTGTACCTCTCTTATGGAGTGCTTATTAAAGTCCTGTGGCCTCCAAAAAGGACAGGATAAGTCTTGGAGAAGTATTCAAAACTTTACAGCATCCTCTTTCAAATATACCTGACGGAATTCAAGTATTCATTTCATTCAGTAATGTTTCGGCTTGACTCTCAAAATAAAGCATGAATTTCTCTATGTTTGTTGCTGCTTGGGTGTGGACACAATTCATCAACACTGTCTGAATCTCAATACTCTTTACTTTCATTTTCAGTAACATTGCATGATGCAGTAAAGCCTTCCTCTATAATCGGTTTATAACCTCCGTCACTGTCAATGTCTTCTTCATCAACATTACAATAGCCATCAATATTTTTAAAAAAACTATAAAATCTTCTTGCACACTTCATTTTCCTTCTTCTTCAATATTGTTTTCTGACAAGTCACCCACAAGTATGGAAAGGTAGAGTCAGATTGAAAAATTCAATGCCATAGCCGGGATTTGAACCATGGATTTTCTGGTTCAAATCCCGGCTACAGCATTGAATTTTTCAGTCTGATTATGTAGAAAATGAAGCTAGCTACAGTGAAGCAATAAATATTACACAAATAAACATATTTGCCACTTAGGCTTTACTTATCTTAACAAATTGGTGTTGATACTTATTTTCAAATGGAAATCGATTTCGCAAACAAATCGTTTGCGTCCTCAGTCCACAGATAAACTATGTTGTCAAGGATAATGGTTTGCAAACGATTTGTTTGCAAAATCGATTTCCATTTGAAAAGAAGTATCAACACCAATTTGTTAAGATAAGTGAAGCCTAAGTGGCAAATATTTTTATTTGTGTAATAATTTTCAGTCTGACTCTACCTTTCCATACTTTAGTCTACATACGGCCAGTGTGAAAGAACAATTAATTTCCAAGTCACCCACAACATTTTCCATGAATTTATCAAAGTTTCTCTTCCAACCTGGTCCCAAGCAGGTGTGGTGAGTGCAATGAATTCACTTACTGGCAACAGAATTCCAGTAATGTACCTACTGAGAATAGCAATTTATCATCTGTAAAACAAGTCTTCATTTACTATGTTGAACAACATAGTCGTCTTTTTTTTATTTTTTTTTTTATTTTTTTTTTATTTTTAACTGCTCTGGATTATCAAAGTTTTTCTGTGTACGAGATAAAGGGGAGGCTTAGGCATAAAGGTTCTCCAGATCACTGTAAAATAAATTTATGATGTTCCTTGTGATTCAGTGGTTAGCCTGTTGCTTCCAAATCCAGAGGTTCGTTTTCAAGATGGAGGATGGGAAGTTTTCATTAGCAGAGGTATCCCATGTCCTTCTAATTGTCTGGAAGTACGAGCAAGAGTGCACCCAAAGATGAACAGAATAATAAACTATTGTGACTTTGTGGGTTCGTGAAATGAAAAGTCCAATTACACCACTCAAAAATGTTCTTTATTTTCACTGACTTACAGTTAAACACTTGCCAATTACACGGAATTACATAATGCACACAATTACGATTCACCAGCTCGTCCGTTACAATTCCACTGTACGGTCACAATTACGTAAATTCTTCCGTTGCACATACACAGTCTTCTTGTCCTTACACTAGCACTGCACTCTTACGCTGATTGCCACGAACTCACTCACTGACCCGACGTGTTGCTTATATAGGGTCAGCTCGCCAATCGAGAAGGTTCTGGATAAGATGAAATATCCCGTAAGTTCGAGAAATCAAGGGCAGCGGAAAGAGATGGAAAGGTAATGTTTTTTTCCAGCCACCCCTCATTACCGCTATAAGACAAACGAGGGGAGCATGTCCGAACGCCTCCGCCAGGGTTCTATAGGGTGTTCCAACGTTCAGGTGACACTATGAACATCATTGCTGATAAATAAATTGTTCCATAGCAAAAGCTCCAATATAATCTTTAGATGTTAAAAATAACATATAAATAAACTAATTTCATAAATAATAAAGGCAGATAAATCAAATGAATTAATTGATCATACCAGATTAAACAGCCAACTCTACAACATTGGGTAAGCCGATTAATTTTATAATTTAAGCTTCAGAAATGTTCATCCCTGAAATCCTTCTAAATATAAATATGATGCAACTAAATTTTAGTATATTTTAAAGATATTTTTATAAGTAAATTTAATTGCAGAAATATATGGTAACCAGTCATGGCTGGAAGATCTGAACACAAATTTTGACCACGTGGCTCCAATTATATTCATGTATGAAAGGGATACAGAAAGTTCTCTACAAAAAAGCAGAGGACTCAGAGAACTTTATTTTCAAGATAAACCAATAGACAACTCAACAGAGGAGCAGCTTGGAAACGTATGTATTCATATTTTGTCTGGGCTTGAATTAACGCGGTGCTATTGCACATGCAAATCAGTCTAGAATTTAAGTCATAAGAACCAATATCATATAAGAGGACTTATAGTAAAGAAAATCTAAACTATTTAAATTTCCTGCTAGCTAAAGAAAACTGTGATAACGTACTAAGTTCAAGTTGTGTTGATAGAAAATGTGATCTTTTCCTCACAACATTTAAACATTGCTTCAATGTTGCCTTTCCAATGAAAAGGGTGAAAGTGCAAAACTAAAATATCTGGTTAGCTCACAAAAGAGATCCTAACATCCTGTAGAAAAAAAAGACTGCTTAGCCAAATAAACAAAACCTCAACTAATGAGAATTTTAAACAATACTACAAAATTTATATATCTACACTTAGGAGAGTAATTAATGAAGCCAAAAAGCAGCATAATAGTAGGTTTATTTTAAATGCACCTAATAAAAGTAAAGCCCTGTGGCAAATAGTAAAGAAAGAAACATGAACAACTAAATCTAATAGTGAGAGAATCATGCTCACTGGTGTCCAGAAACCAACCGATGTCGCCAATGCTTTTATGAGCCATTTTTCAAACATGGTTGGAAATTTAAATTCCTCACAACCCTCACATAAACAACCTTCATATGTAGGTAAGGAAAATATACACTCAATTTATCTGAGCTCGGTAACGGAAAATGAAATTACTGATGTTGTGAAAAATCTAAAAAACATTCATGTGGTTCAGATGGTATTCCAGATTCGGTAATTAAAGCTTGTGTAGAATACATTGCTGAGCCTTTAGCAGATATATGTAATGCTTCATTAAGCTCTGGAATTTTTCCTCAGATATTTAAAACCGCTAAAGTAATTCCCATCTTTAAAAAAGGAGACAGAAATAATCTTGAAAATTATAGATCTATCTCACTCTTGTCTGTATTCTCAAAGATACTCGAACGAGTAATGTACAATAGAATGATATCCTTTCTTGAAAAATATGAAATTCCGAAAGGGTAAGTCCACTATGAATGCATTACACACGTTTGTAAATGATGTCCTTGAAGCAACCGATCGCAATCAGCAAGCTATTGGTATCTTTCTAGACCTGTCAAAGGCGTTTGATACAGTTAACCATAAAATATTACTGGACAAATTAGATAAAGTTGGCATTAGAGGTATAGTCGTATCTCAGTCAAAGGAAACAGTATGTCGAAGTAAATGATAAGCATTCTACTTCAGCATCTCTAAAAGATGGAGTTCCACAAGGGTCAATTCTGGGACCCATTCTGTTCCTAATATATGTAAATGACCTGACATCAAATCTCAAAGAAACACAAGTAACTCTGTTTGCAGATGATACTAATATAATACATAGGAATCATAATCTCTGTACCCTAGAAAATGACATAAATAAAAAAAAATATAATTCTACATGAATGGCTGTTACGAAATAAGCTCCATTTAAATATAGATAAGACAACTTTTATTAACTTCAGTCCTGGTAAAGTATCTAATGAACTGCAGATTTGCATTAATACTCACTCCATAAAGGAAGCTAAAGAAACTAAATTCTTAGGAGTGTGGATTGATTCGGAACTAAAATGGAATGCACATATTGATTATCTAGCATATAAACTGTCCAAAATCTGTTATGCAAGTTAAGTTTGTACCACAAGCGTGCTAAAAGCTATGTACTTTGGATATGTTCACTCAATTCTAAACTATGGCATTCCAGTATGGGGCATGTCCACAAATCTTTATGTCATCTTTAAATTACAAAAGAAAATACTAAAAATAATTAAGCAAGTACCTATAAGAATGCCTAGTAGGATAGTATTTAAGGAATTAAACATTTTACCTCTCCCTTCCATATATATTCTGGAAACATTATGCTTCAACCATAAAAATAGAAATCTCTTCAAAACAAATGGCATGTATCACACACAAACAACACCAGATCATTAATATAAAAATTATTTGTGGTTGGTTTATTGACACTCGTCACTTACTTTTTCATATATTTATGAGAGACTAGTTTCAAAGGCCCTGGCCTCCATTTTCAATCTCTTCCCAACTGGCATCTGTTGTTATCTGCTCTCTCTGGTGGTGGAACTATGAACTTTTTTGTCAAATTATCTGCTGGCGGGATTTCAAAGTTCATTACGCGATCCTTATTTTTCCAGATGAATATGTTCTCCCATGTTGTCAATCTATTTTGCTTTATCACTCCTTTTAATAATTTTGGATTTGGATCAATGTCATGGTTTTCATTCCAAAAATGAAATGCTACTGCTGACTTGTCTTCTTGTTTCAATCTGATGTTTCTAAAGTGTTCTTTGACTCTGGTTTTTAAATTTCTTTTTGTTTGACCTATGTAGCATTTTTCACAATTCTTGCAATTTATTTGGTATATTCCAGATTTGTTACCTGAAGGAATTTCATCTTTTGTTTTTGAATTTAGTAATTTTAAAATTGAGTATCTATTAGTAGGTGCCAAGATGATATTTTGTTCCTTGAATATCTTTCTAAATTTATTAAAGGTTTTTGGATGATATGTGAATGAACTGAATATGCTGTTGCTTTCTTTTTCTTTAATAAATGTGGTTGCTTCCTTTTTTGGCTAACTTATTTATGAGTGCATTTGAAACACAAATTAAAAAGTCCTTCCCATTGATCTTCAAGGTTTGGTATAGATATGTTGATGACATCTTTGCAATTGTACCAAGTAAACATTTAGATGATGCATTAAAATTACTCAATCTGCAAGAAAGGACTATCAAATTCACAATAGAAAAGGAAATCAATGGACAACTACCTTTCTTGGATCTAAATATCATCAGGAATGATACAAAAATAAAATTTGGAATTTACAGGAAGCCAACACATTCAGAAAATTATATAAAAAATAATAGCCACAACCCAATTACACATAAACATGCAATAATAAACAGCCTTACACACAGACTAGTCAACATACCCATGGAAAAAGAAGAATATTTCAAGGAACAAAAAGCAATAATACACATAGCAGAAGAAAACGGATACAACAAAAGTTTGGTGTTGAAGAAAATTAGAAAATCTAAACTAAAGAAAACCATTAAGGAAGCAACCACATTTATTAAAGAAAAAGAAAGCAACAGCATATTCAGTTCATTCACATATCATCCAAAAACCTTTAATAAATTTAGAAAGATATTCAAGGAACAAAATATCATCTTGGCACCTACTAATAGATACTCAATTTTAAAATTACTAAATTCAAAAACAAAAGATGAAATTCCTTCAGGTAACAAATCTGGAATATACCAAATAAATTGCAAGAATTGTGAAAAATGCTACATAGGTCAAACAAAAAGAAATTTAAAAACCAGAGTCAAAGAACACTTTAGAAACATCAGATTGAAACAAGAAGACAAGTCAGCAGTAGCATTTCATTTTTGGAATGAAAACCATGACATTGATCCAAATCCAAAATTATTAAAAGGAGTGATAAAGCAAAATAGATTGACAACATGGGAGAACATATTCATCTGGAAAAATAAGGATCGCGTAATGAACTTTGAAATCCCGCCAGCAGATAATTTGACAAAAAAGTTCATAGTTCCACCACCAGAGAGAGCAGATAACAACAGATGCCAGTTGGGAAGAGATTGAAAATGGAGGCCAGGGCCTTTGAAACTAGTCTCTCATAAATATATGAAAAAGTAAGTGACGAGTGTCAATAAACCAACCACAAATAATTTTTATATTAATTTTGACGTCACTGTTACTAAATTCCTCCAAACACAAACCAGATCATTAAATCACATACATACCACATTCTGTTGCACCAGTAAGAGTCACAGTAGCATTACTCACCATGGGACTAGCCTATACAATACATTACCTGGATATTTCAAAGATCAGGTCTATAGCAAATTTAAATGTTCATTAACAAAAGCACTCTTAAAACATGTACCTTTTAGCATCCAGGAATTTAAAGACATAAATTTGTAATAACTTTGTAAATATTACTTCTTGTATAAGCTACTTCATATTGTACATACTGTTGTATATAGCAACATTATATGTTATATAATTATGTAGTATTACTGACGAAGCCCTGATTTATGTATAAATCAAAAAGTGAATAAAGTATCTTATCTTATTACACAGAAAATGAAGCTAGTTACAGTGGAGTAATAAATATTATACAAATAAAAATATATATTATCTTAAGAAGTTGATGAAGTATTAACATCAACTTCTTAAGATAAGTGAAAGTTAATTACTATATATTTTTATTTGTATAATATCTTATCTTAATTATTTTATAAAATCATTTTTAAAACTTGCTTTATCAATAATAAGATATTACCAATGTGACCATTTACTCGTTTATTTTGGGAAGTATATATAAAAATCTTACAAATATACAAAGTGATCTAGTCACGAGCTGAGGCCGTGTGTAATTGAGGAAAGATTAAAATGAATTAACTATATAAATTTTAGAAAACATAAGAAACTGAATAAAAATGGGAATGTCTATTGCAAATTTTCGATAAAACTTTGGTTGTAGCAGTAACAGTTTAAGTTAATTGAAAAAATTATTAGTAATCGGAAAAACTATTTGTAGACATTTTAGTTAATTGATGGAAATTAATGAGTTCTTCATACTAGCCGTATATAGGCTAAGGTTTTCGATAGATAGAGTCAACATGAAAAATTCAATGCCAAGGCCAGGATTTGAACCATAGATCTCCTGGTTTCCATCCAGTTGCTCTAACCCATTGAGCTACCATGGCCAACGTGCCGTCCTGACATTAAATTCTCCATTTGATTTGTATATTTCCCCGGTAAACCACTCGGATGCGAGAGCCCCTAGTGGTTTACCGGGGAAATATATGAGTCAAATGGAGAATTTAATGTCAGGACGGCACGCTGGCCATGGTAGCTCAATGGGTTAGAGTGACTGGACGGAAATCAGGAGATCCGTGGTTTAAATCCCGGCCATGGCATTGAATTTTTCATGTTGACTATCTATTTGTAGTCAGTTTATTGAGTCACTTACCTGAGTCTCAGGCTTCACTGTTAAACTCTTATACGCTGTGTATAGCACAATTATACACTGAGATCCTTGAATTATGTCATTTTGTTACTTTGTTTCTATTAAAATGCCAGAATGCAACGTTTTGTATAGAAATTACACAAGTCACTGTTTTGTTTATGATCGATTGTTATTTTAAGTATGTTTTAAAGTGATTCTGAGCATTCAAGGTCAAAGGTGTTGCTTGTAAGTCCTTCTAAACATTAATGAAAGCTTAGATTACTAATGTTGTGCTCTAGATTGTTGTAGTAGACATAATTATATGATACAGTACTGGTTTTACAGTTATTCCGGGATGGTATCATTGCTTTTGGTGAAGACAGAGCTTCCAAAGTCATTTCAGCAGTGAGCAGTGCACCGCTGTATTATTACAGATTCTCTTACCAAGGACGTTATAGCTATATATACAAACCTGACACTGATATACCCTTTGGTAAGTAAAGTTATGTATGTTTACACACTCACGGTTATCTCTAGGTTGTTCCTAGTCAAGAGCCCATTCTTTTTAGCAAACAGAGCTGTTCTTCCCATGAAGTAGTCAAAGGACTTTCCCAGATTGTACTTATACTATGAAAACCAGCAGAACCTCAAGACTGGTAAAAACCCAAGGACTTGTGTAAGACTTTCGACTTATCGTGGTCTCCCTTCAGTCAGACTGAGCACTGTTGCTGTGTATGCACAAGCGAGTTGGAATAGGCTGCTCTAAAGTATCATTATGATTTCTAACTAAATTCACATGTTATAGACTATAAATCCTCTGGATTGCACTAAGTTATGAAGGGGATTCGTCATGGAGGCCCAAACTTTGTCTATTGCAGCTATGCCCCCAAGTGGGGTATGAGGCAAGTGTAGATAGAGTGCAGCCATCCCAAGGAGCCACGACACTGCAGAGGACAGGGTCCCTACACTTAACAGTTGGGAACTCCCTGGCAGGCCAGTACAGCCAGTGTCCCATCCTACTGTGTTCCAGAAATGGCCCCACTTAACCAAGTTCGGAGACCTAGACCATACTACCAGAGGAGGAAGTGGTACACTCCGAGTATACTATCCTGCCATGCAGCGCCGAGACTACCTCCGACACTTCTATCCTGAAAGAGACCACCAGATGAGAGGCAATATGAAATGATAATGGAGATGAAATGGAGGGACAGGAAATTTGGAGGATATAATTAACCTACCCAGCATTCACCTGACAAACCGGGGAAACCCCTGAGAAACCCCATGGGTCAGGTAAGCTGTCCACAGGAATCGAACCTGGATGTCCCGAATGTGGGCTACAAATGAAACCGCCTGAGCCATCCAGCTTGGTCTTAAATGGTTACTCTTATCACATAAATGAAACAAATAGTCTCAACTTATTTATTTCTCTTTCATTTAGCTAAATAACTAGCTTATTCAATCAAAACATGCTTTCTTTTCGTTAATACAGAAGTTCAACTTGCATTAACCAATTATACTTTTATATGCATTTTTAAAGGCATAACAATAATTCTGTTTCAGGTGTGGTTCACCATGACGACCTGATATGTCTTTTCTATACATCTGTGTTTTTTCCATTCTTCAATTCTACAGATCCTGAAGTCAAATGTGTGGAGAGACTCACTGCCCTTTGGGCTAATTTTGCCAGGACAGGGTAAGACTATTTTATATCAACTTAATAACAATTTATGTAATCTGAAGACAGTCATTCCTCAAGACTCCTGGATTATCTCAATAAAGGATTACCACTATTAGGTTAAATGATGAAAATTAATCATTCTTCCACAGTAGCCATGCATGGGCTACGGTTTAGATACATTTAACTTTGAAGCCTGGGACTTAAGTACTTATAGCATAGTAAGTCATTACAAAAGATGCGTATCTCATTGTATATGAGAACACCTAGTTGTTTACTGGAAAAAATACGAGTTAGTTGGAGAATTTAATGTATTGCTGGTATGTTGCCATGGTACTTCAATGGTTAAGAGCAGCAGGACAGAGACCGGGAGATCTGTGGTTCATATCCCGGATATGGTTTTGAATTTTTCAAGTCTGACTCTACCTATCTAAGCCTTAGCCTACACATGGCTAGTGTGGAAGAACAATTAATTTGCAGGTATAACCAGATGTCAATTTTGACATACGTGCACAGAGGCCTTAGTGCCCAGCAACTCCCATAGTAGAGGGGATCTATCCCCTTCAGCTGCCATGGTGCATACGCTACGGACCCTTAGCACTCGTGGTACCTCTGACATACTAGAGGAACCTCGGGGCAAACATTCGAGCCCCTCCCTGAATGGGAGCTGTTCAGATTGGGTTGGACTTGAGGGGACAGTGTGTTCCTGACACCTGTGGGAGATTGAGTATCTCTGGCCTAGCTTCGGCTGCCCGGAGGGAGTAGAGGATTGCCTAAGAAGTCCTGGGTACTAGCCTGCAGAGTGAGTAGAAGGTGTGTTAGATCACCAGGTGGCCCCACCGAGGTTTTCAGTGGTCTTACCTGTGGGGTTGACGCGCATAAGTGGCATGTCCACTTCCACCTATCTTAAATGGGAGGGGGGGCTTTTTAGACTAAAGATATTGTCCCAAGGAAAGAGCCCCTGAGCTTTCCATAGCTCCCGGGTTAATAGAGGCTGCGGTCTTCGGACTTTTGGGTAGACCTCGTACAAGTGTCCCTCTACTTCTACAAGTATTGTGCAGATGGCATTAGCTGCATTCAGTCTAGCTTTCATTATCTCTGGATAAATACAAGACCATTTATTATTATCATCTATTTTCATTTTTACTATTGTTTTGGGCCTAAGGTGGAGCTATGAGTTGTAGTATTAAACATTCTATCCAGTGAAAGGGCTTAATTTCCTTATAAATAGATCCTATACAGTATTTATTTACCTTGGGACTAGAGGAAACTATGAAAAAAGAGATACAGTCTGATTGTGAGCCAATGGTGTTTGAATCGGGGACCTTCCAATGTAGGCCACAGAGTCATTCTGCTTAGTTTAACAAACTTGTTGGTAACCTTTACCAAATATAAATAACAAAACCAATTATTGTCAGTCAGTAATGGCAAGTTAATTATCTATTTTGTGGAGAATGTGTTTTTATTAATAGCTGCTCCTTTGTTCTACTTGTAACAGAATCAAGCACGAAATAATATAAAACCTATGCTAAGAGATTTTCTAAAATAAGTAATTAATCACTTTCTCCTTCCAGGAACCCCACCCCTCAAGAGGATGAACTATTCCAGAATGTTACATGGGAGCCCCTAACTCCTAACAACCGGAAGTACCTAGACTTTGGTTTAAATCTCCAAATGAAGTCTGGACTTTATCAGGATACACTAACAGCGTGGGAAAAACTGTTTCCGTTATAAAGACATGGGTGCTAAACTTAAACACAAGCTGCTTTCATAACGAACAGTGGCGTCAAAAAAATATGTTTCCTGCTTTGGCATATACCTTCAAGTATGAGATTACTCTGTATTTTATATTACTGAGTTGGATATGTTAATTTTAACTTGTAGCCAAATTGACAATGTAAACATTTTATACAAAATAAAAGAAATTATAATTATCAATGAAAATTAATCCATGATGGTAACACTGGCTGTCCCTGATTCTTACATCAGTAATGCAGAAAATAACAATGATACTTAATCTTTAGAGCTATAAAATTTTGTAATAACAATCAACATGTTAAAAGTTGTTTTTAGATGTATCAATAAATTATCCTTTCAAGATAACCATACAATTCAGTTTTCTATTCAATCAAAGATGCAAGATGCATGTAATATGGTAACATATTATAATAAAGCAGAAATGCGCACACAGCATGCAGAAAGTAGTTTGTGTCATTTAATTATCTTTGCTATAGACAGCAATGGATTTTTGTCTATTTTTACACTTCAGAATATGATATTTGTAACATTTTTTGAACACAAAACACAGATCAGGTGTCACTGGGTCGTGGAAAGCCTCATTGGAACACATCTTGTGGTGGAAGCCATGGATTTCAGTCTTATAGTCACATGTCACATTTCGTAGTTCGCTTGCTCCAGGAAATGTCTTTGTCATGCAGGGTGCACAG
The DNA here is from genome assembly GCA_030765055.1 of Mantis religiosa. NCBI lineage: Eukaryota > Metazoa > Arthropoda > Insecta > Mantodea > Mantidae > Mantis > Mantis religiosa. The sequence continues at coordinate 20,481,122 of CM060960.1, read as the reverse complement.
AATTCCAATGGTATATTTCTTTTTTCTTCGGCCGTGCCGTGGCTCAGTGGTTAGACCACTTGGCTCTCACCAAGGCGGCCCGGGTTTGTTCCCAGGCGACCGCAAAGTGAGATTTGTGGTGGACAACACGGCGCTGGGGCGGGTTTTCTCCGGGACCTCTGGTTTCCCCCGCCATCTCATTCCACCGGTGCTCCATCTTCATCTCATGTATCATCAGTGTCACCGCCTGCGGTGCCGTATGTAGTAAAAGAGGGCGTTAAACACTACACATTCATTTTTCTTTTCTTGTAGAACTTTCTTGTAGTCCTCATAGCTGGCAGCAGCAGTGTATATCGCAGGGTAAGCTCATATGCTAGTCGTGATCTGGGATTCTGTGGCACTCCCAGGATTCTTTTGAGGATGTTCCCCAATTGATTCAAGAACATACATAAGGTGGCTGCAAACAGGGCCATGAATGAAATCGGGAACTTCAAGCAACTATCATCACTCAGCACGGCAATGGACCTGTTCAGATTACCCATCCTTACATCTGGTAACATATTATAAAGTTACGGTAGTTTTTGGTTTTGTTGAGCTTAAAATGTCAATAATTTAGTTAATATGTAATTAAATGGTTGTATACTGGACTTCTAGTATTTATGTCTCATAGATTCTTCTTCTTACAGACTAATACATCATACAGGGTTAGCTAAAAGTTCACACCACCCATGTAACCTTTGAAGCTTGTGGTTGATTAACCTAAAACTCAGTGAATGGAGATATTCATGTGCTGGGGGCTCAAAAATTAAATTAGCAATTTTTTGTTATTTCCAGTTTAACTAGAGGTGACTGCAACATTCTTATTTTAAGTGGAACTGTCTGTATCCCTTGCAGATTCTATAATGCCTTCAAAAGTTAAACAATGGTGACTTACAATGTGTAAGTAACTCCAACCCTATTAAGTCAAATTAATGTAAATTAATTGGTAGTTTCATGTATTTATGAGAACTTCTAGTGGTTAACCGGAAAAAATGCAAGTCAGTTGTAGAATTTATTGTCATGCTGGCACCTTGGCCATGGTAGCTTAGAGATTAGAGCACCTGGATGAAGACTGGGAGATCTGTGGTTCAAATCCTAGCTTAGAGATTAGAGCACCTGGATGAAGACTGGGAGATCTGTGGTTCAAATCCTAGCTATAGCATTGAATTGTTTAGTTTGACTCTGCCTTTCCATATGTGTTACTCAAGTTGCCTATGTAACTCCAACTTTCTGATCATAATGAGGAATTTCTTGAATACGATGTGGATTTTCAGAGACCCAGTACTGACTGTTATGAGTGTTGACACGACCAATGAGATGGAACCATGCTTAATTGGAAATGAACAGAAACTGTGGGTCAATTAAATCGTCATTCATTGATGAAAGAAACCATTCACAATAATGCATTCGTGATACTGGGTCACCTTATTTTAAAAGATGGGTACCTGTACAGTTATACGGTTTTAGTTTTGATAATTCTGCTCTATGTGCAGAAGACTGAAACTCCCACTTGTTGTGCTGATTTTGGGATTGATTTGGTAGGTAAACGTTCAAAACATGCACCTATGTTACCTAATGTTACCTTTATTAACACTGTATGTTTACACTTTCGTTTTTTTGTTTGCCACAGAACAAGTGGTTTAGAATTTCTTCATAATCTCGTGAATTGTAAATCTGGAAGAGGTACTTCACCAGGGAACGTTTGAATATGCTCTGTGTGAACAGAGCTTGGTGATTCCCATTTATAATAACTTTTACAGACGACAATGCGTTGGTCTAGAGTCAAGCGCCTATTCATTTTGGTGGCTGGTACAATACTACCGAGGGAAGTGCACACCACTAGCCCCAGCGAACAATGGCAGCTGGTAGTGGGGGAATCTAGCAAGGTTGCAGGAGAGACAAAATGCTATGTGCTCTGTTAGGTTTTTATATGTGTAGAAGAAGAGTTCTACTGGATTTCAATCCCTCAATTATGTTGGTGCTCTGCAAGATGGCATGTTTTTGTTGACATTTTGCCAAAATGTTCAAACATAAGAAAGTGTTCCTTACACCAATATTCATATAAGCTTATCTGCTATACTAATCTTAGAAATCAAATCTGTGCTGCCTTCCTGATTTCTTACTTTCCAATTACCTTACTAAATTAATTTATTGAATTGCTTCCATATACTAATTTTGTTTATCTTTAAGTTGTTTGGTGCTGTGCTGTTTAGGCAAAGGTATTTCTGAGTATGTTTGGAAAAGTATATCTGATAAAAAATGTGAGTTAATGATTGCTTGAAACACGTCGCTTCTGTCAAAAACAGTAGGGCCAATGGCGAGCCGTGACTTTCACAGCAAAGCTCCAAGTAATAATTTTCATTAAAATAAGAGAGAATTATGCCTCAAAGAAATAAATCTACTCTTCAGTATTGTTACTACTGTAGTCACACATAGGTCCTTCTTGCTTTGCAAGACTGGTCACACTACAAGCAGACATATTTCTACTTCCCCTCTCCACTCAGACGTTCCAATTTTTCCTACAGCTGACCCACACCACGTGAACTGTTAGCCTAAAATGGAGAAAGTATGCAACTCACACTTTTATTAATAACTTAAAACTTGTCAAGAATTTACTTTTTGTCACCACAATTTACAAATTAACTATTGCTAATGCTGTTGAAATACACTTAGTTGTATTTAAAAGCGCCACATAAAACAAAAAATAAACTTTTCTTCACATACTATACAGGCTTCACGTGACAAAATCTGTCAGCGCTTCCTATAGAAGAATTGCAATTTCTTCCGCAAACTTACGAAGCATGGTGTTCAAGGTTACGAATGCGCAAATATAGAAATATTCAGTATTGAATGAGCTCGCGGAACTAGTCACTCGAGCTTAAGCAGCTGTCAAACTGTCCACAGCATCGCGAATGTTCGCGAATAAATTTTAAAAATGTATCTAGAGCAAATAAAATATTGTTTGACTTTTTTTTCCCTTCCGTTTTGTCGAAAGGGTTAAACTTTGCGCCAACTCCGAGTTATTTTCCAATTGCTGATATCATCAGCGGGGTGGAATCCGCTGTTCAGAAACTTACGTTTGATCAGTGCCGAAGAAATACGCACTGCGGTGGCCACCGCTGTCACTCACACCACACTTCCTAGGCCCAATATCAACCGAGATGAAAGTTTAGCGCTTAAGAGACTTCGGAATGATGAAAACTTGGTTGTCTTGCCGGCGCACAAGGGTAATGCCACTGTGATCCTCTCCACAGCCCAATATTTAGAGAAAATGAAGCAGCTCTTAGATGATCCGGCCTACAGGATTATCGATAAGAATCCTAACTCTTCCATCGAACGTTAGACTGTACAACTTATTAAAAGATCCTGCCTTACTTCAGAAATTAAGAAGGCGGTATCACCGTCGGATTCCAGGCCTCCTAGAATGCATGGACTTCCGAAGATCCACAAACCGGACGTTCTTTTACGTCTGATTGTGGACGCCAGGAGCAGCCCTACATATCGGCTGGCACGTCACCTGGCTGATCTATTACAACATCTGGTAGGGGATTGCCCACATCATGTGAGTAATTCCACACACAGTTTGTACATACACTTAGGAACATTACCATTGGCCCTTCGATCTTCTTGTCAGCTTCAACGTGGTTTCTCTATTTACAAGAGTACCACTTCAAGAAGCCATCCAACTTCTGAAGGAGCATTTTCCGGCTGATATCATAGAGCTCTTCCGATATACCCTGACGTCCACTTCCTTCTTGTTTGCTGGTACTTTCTTTGAACAAGTAGAAAGAGTAGCAATGGGCTCCCCTTTGTCACCAGCTATAGCAAATTTCTATATGGAGCACCTACAACATGAAATACTTGCCACATCTCCACTTAAACCATCTCATTTCTATAGATACGTGGACGATACTTTTTGTAATTTGGCCACATGGATCAGACACTTTGCCTAGCTTTCTTGCGCATCTCAACAGCCTTCGACCTCAAATACAGTTTATCATGGAAGTGGAGAAGGATGCAACTCTTCCATTCCTGGACATTCTTGTTTCAAGAAAACAGCGACGGTGCACTGGGGCAAGCTGTATATCGCAAGCCTACACACACCGATCTCTATCTGAACGCTCATAGTTTCCATCATAAGTCTCAACGACTGGGAGTTCTCAATACACTGCCCCACAGAGCTTTGTCTATCTGATCCCAGCCACTTAAAACAAGAATTTCAGCACCTGAGACTCACTGTCCGTCAAAACGGCTACTCCGAATATGACGTTGAAGCCTCGATCACCAAAGCTAGGAAAGGGAAACCTGTAATATAGCAAGCGTCAGATAAGCCTACCGCTACAGCCTGCATCCCGTTTACCGGCAATCTATCCGGCAGAATCAGCAGAATTCTCGCCAAACATCAGGACCATCCACAAGCCTCCTCCGAAGATTAAGCATCTGTTGAGACCAGTGAAAGACAAACTGGACTTCCAAGTTCCGGCAGTGTACCGCATTCCCTTATAATGTGGGACACCGTATATAGAACAAACCGGAAGGATCATCGCTACTAGAATAATCGAAGATGAACGGAGCATTCGTTTAATGCAACCTGAGAAGTCTGGGCTGGCAGAGCATTGTTTTGACAACGACTATAGAGCCAATTTTCGGGAGACAACCATCTTGGCAAAATGCAACAGTTACTGGGAGCGCAGAATTAAGGAGGCTTTGGCGATTTCCTCTGAAAGGAGCACGCTTAATCGTGATGCTGGATTTCAGTTCAGCTCCTCTTGGAAACCGACCTTAAAAGTGGAAATCCGTCGATTGAAGAAGCAAAGATCAAGACAGCTTGATAATCAAGTTAAGTAGTTACGTTTCTTTGACACAATTTTCTATACTCACGCCATCTCTTATCTGGCAATTAATTTACTGAAAACAGTCTTTAGTTCAGTAATGCGAATTTTGATAGACTTTTGTCTCTGTTTATAGTTATGTTATATCCAGTATTTCATTTGTAGTTATAGCATTTTATAAATATCCTGATGATGGGAGAGATGTACACTCACGAAACGTCGATTTCTAATCATCTTTTCACATTCGTCGCCAGGAAAGCTTCAAGTCTTATCCCCCCCCCCTTCTTTTTCTCCTGAAATTTTTGGGGAAGCGGCGCTTTCAGTGCTTCATTGAACGCTTGTTATTCGGGGTAGTTAGCATGTAAAGTTTCAACACACTATAAAAAGTTTAATGAAAACGGTTAAGTTTCTTAACCCTAACCTGTATTTCAATTACTGTATAACGACTGTTAAGTTCAGATTTTGCTTGCAGAATTATCGCAACGCTGTAAGAAGGTAACTATACTCAGCAAGTTCTATCTAAAATGAATCGGCATCTTTTACATATACAAAAGCTCGCGGTATGTTTGCTTACAAATGAACTGCGTCACTATATTTAATCTTCAGGGGCAGAAAACGCTGCCTCTTGCATACAAAGGTCACGGAACACATTTTCCTCAATACTGTAGCGGTTAATGGAACGCAAGTCGATCAACTCTGAGGTCGGGGATTCACGAACTGACCTTCCTGGTACAGTACAGTGCGGGAAACAAATGCTGATCGCCATGATCAACAACTCCGGCCCTTAAACCCTACACATTCATTCACTTACCCACATGAGCGACACCGATGGATGCCTCGGTAACCCCTCAAACAGTTACAAATAAAATCTGTACGTTTAAATCACAAGTATAAGAAGCAGCTTCTACTGATGTTACAAGAAATGAAAACTAACGGTACTAATAACTTTTGAAATAGTTATTTGCTTTTTTAAAAGAAAACCACGCATTTCCTTGTAAGTGAGCCCTCGAGACTCCAGAGATATAAATAGCAGTCCTGGTCCTCCAGGTTGGGGGGTTGGACGCTAATAAAATTATTGTTAAAGAAACCTCAGACGAGCCTCGGATTTGAAAGAACGGCAAACGACTCTGGGGTCCGAATGTGAGACTGGACTGGACTAGGCAACAGATGGGATTCGACATGGAGTTTCAAACTTGGTCTATTGTACCTATGCCCCAAGTGTGGCACTCCCGGAAGGAAGGATTAGAGGAGAGGAGACAGAGGGCGGCCGTCCCAGGAAGCCACGACAGTACAGAGTCCGTACAATTGATAAGTTGGAAACTCCCCGGCAGGCCTGTACAGCCTGTACTCCTCCCACACACCGCGGTCCTGAAACGGCCTATAGACCGGCCAGGAGACCTCCCATCGGAGGAAGAAGTGTTTACCAGGAACATATCCTGCCATGCAACGCCGAAACACTCGAGAACACTTCTACTCTGAAAGAGCCCACCAGATGAGAGATGATGTAAAATTATAATGGAGGGGCAGGAAATTCGGTAGATGTTAATTAACCTACTCAGCATTTGCTAGCGACCCGGGAAAACCCCGAAAAAACAGGGTCAGGTAGGCCGGCCACAGGAATCGAACCTGGACCTCCCGAATGTGGGCACAGATGAAATCTCCTGAGCCATCCAGCTCAGTCCGATTGAGAGGCAGAAGACAGAGGCAAAAACTATGAGAGGTTGAGCCCCAAAAGGGTTGTGAGTCATATAGTAACAGTAAATTGACAAAGCACAAGATATTATCAGCCAGTACTGTACTGGCCAGCTGTAAACTAGAGGAATGAACAAATCTCTACACGGAAGATATTATCAGCCAGTACTGTACCAAACTGGCATTATATTATACAAGAACGCTTGCTGTTTTCCACTCCAGACCAGACATGCAGAAGGTATTGTGCGGAGTGTTGGTGCTACTATCGTACAGCTGGGCTTCTTCAGAGGACTCCCCAGTCGTCGTTACATCTCATGGTGCCCTAAGGGGCAGCATTTTGACCTCAAGACTTGGCAAACGGATATATTCTTTCAGAGGAGTACGATTTGCTCAGCCGCCCATCGGTGACCTCCGGTTTAAGGTACCTAATTCATTTCTCTGTGTATTCGTGCAAATCTCAAAACCTCTGGAAGTCAGTTTTGTTTTTCCATGGCATACATTTTCAAAATTTATTCGCGAACATCCGCGGTGTTACGGGAAATTTGACCGATTCAAGTGACCAGTTCCGCGAGCTCATTTAATACTGAATATTTCTGTATTTACGCATTCGTAACCTTAAATATCACGCTTCGTAGGCTTCCGGAGGCAATCGCGACTCTTCGATAGTTAGGAAGCACTGACAGATTTTGTCACGTAAAGTCTCTGTAGCGTGTGAAGAAAAGAGAGAGAGAGAGAGTGTGTATGTGTTTTTTTTTAAATAAATAGGAAGTTCTTGTGAAGTTTTAAGTTATTCGCAGAAGTATGTGAATTGCATACTTTCTCCATTTTAGACTAACTATTCACGAGGTGTGGGCCAGCTGTAGGAAAAATTGGAACGTCTGAGTGGAGAGAGGAATCTATGTGCTTGTAGTGTGAGCAGTCTTGCAATGCAAGAAGGGCCTATGTGTGACTGTACAATAGAAAGAGTACTGAACAGTAGTCTTAGTTCTTTGAGTCATTATTCTCTATTATGTTAATGAAATTATTATTTGGAGCTTCCTTCACTTTGAAAGTCACGCCTCGCCACAACATGTTGTGAGGTTTCATGAATCCAATTACTAATTCCTGAACTACCTCAAAAAACAACCAATGACATGTTCAGACTTACCACTAGACATGACTGTCCTAGCAAACACCTGCATAAATTGGATTATCATCTCGAAGTTATCTGTTATGCAAGAAGATAGAGGAAATGAAATTGGAACATCTGTCTATCTGTGAAAAACTTAAAAACTATCCAGACTTGACCTCAAAATATTGGGATGCAAGAAGAATGGCTTTATTTGATAAATATCTGAACAATTAACTACATACATAAATATTTTGAACTTTCTGGGAACAGCCTGTAGCGTCCTTTTCATTCATTTTGTATACTGATTATAACGGGTGTCTCAAATGAGTCCGTAATATACTTGGATGCATATGGTTATGGTTAATTTGGCTGTGGAAGTACAGAAAAGGAGAACTGACCTTTGAGCATATAGAATTGTCGTTCCTTCCTCCTGTAGTTTGAATACCAAAGTAAGAAGGTTTCTTTTGTGAAATGAAGTTAATATTATGTTGTGCTTGTGAAGTGAAGTCCATATGTTGACCATTGCCAAGCTAACTTGCATGAGTGAGGGTGTTAGTGCATTTCCCTCATTGCCAAGAACCCTTTGAGACACCCAGTACTATAAGAACTGGGCAAAAATGTAGTACATGAAACTGTAGCCCTTTTTAAAAACATATAATTTACTTAAAATAAGTTTCTATGAGATAATGGCCATTCCCATATATCCATTACTACAGAATGTTTAAATATTTTGTAATTTCTCCAAAGTATTGTTGATAATCAGTTGATATATCAAATTTTTGGCTGCATCATTATAAATCCTCTATTTCAGTAACTATAAGAAGTAAAAATCAGAAGCCTTTAATCAAAGTCCAAAATATCCACAAAAAATGGAACAAATCTGCAATAACAAATTTTAATTAGCTAATATGGAAAATGAAGTAAAATAATAAAGTTTATGTAATCAATTATCAAACGTATATATTACTGCAACTTAACTTGATATTGTAATAGCCATGTTGCTTTGCCAGATAAACAAATTAAGTTTTGTTACAGGCTCCTGTACCTTTGGAACCTTGGGATGGAGTTGTGGATGCAACGGAAGATGGAGCATCTTGTCCTCCCTCAGGACGGAGAAGGGACTTTATCCATTCTGAGGACTGTCTCTTCTTAAATGTTTACAGCACAAAGGTGAGCTTATGTACTGTGAAATGGTAACCTCAGTTTTTTCTTAAAAGCAAGCAATTTGAAACAGAAATAACTTCCTTCTCATATATTTTGAAAGTTTGGTATCAATTTGTTGACAATAACTTTGCCACAGTCCCTTACAGATTCATACAAGACTATTATGTTACTCAACTGACAAAATCACTCAATGAAATTCACAATGGAAGTGGAGGAAGGCATGTTACCCTTCTTAGATCTAAAAATAATCTAACAGCAAGAAAATATAACCTTTGGAATATACAGGACACCTTCGCATTCAGATAATTACATGAAGAAAACAGTTTCAATCCCTTAGCACACAAACATGCAGTACTAAACAGCTTAACACACAGACTAGTGTGCACTCCCCTGAACAAACAAGAACATCATCTAGAACAAAAACATATAGTAAACACAGCCAAAAATAATGGTTTTAAAAGAGTAATAACCGACAACAAAATTACATTTAAACAGCAAAATCATATCAAAGACACCACAAATCTCATCTAAGAAGAAAAAAATTTGAAATTTAAGAAATTCACATATCATCCAAAAATCTTTTACAAATTTAAGATTTTCATGAAGCACATAAGCCTAGCCCCACAGAACAAATTTAGCACAGGGATAGATGGAGTCAACATGAAAAATTCAATGCCATGGCCAGGATTTGAACCACGGATCTCGTGGTTTCCATCCAGTCGCTCTAACCCATTGAGCTACCATGGCCAACGTGCCATCCTGACACTAAATTCCCCACTTGACTCATATATTTTCCCGGTAAACCACTAGGGGCTCTCGCATTTCAGATACACCGTTACTATCATAAATACTCGAGTCCCAGGCTTCATCATTTAACTCTTATTATTTTAGTTAATTGAAGGAAATTAATCATTTCTTCATACTAGCCGTATATAGGCTAAGGTTTTTGATAGAGTCAACATGAAAAAATCAATGCCATGGCCGGGATTTGAACCATGGATCTCCTGGTTTCCACCCAGTCGCTCTAACCCATTGAGCTACCATGGCCAACTTGCTTATACACGGTCAGTGTGAAGAAATGATTAATTTCCATCAATTAATTAGCATAGGGAAATTAACTTTAAAGAGAAATTACTTTGTAGATTAAAAGATCTTATACCACAAGACAATATAGCTGGAATTTACAAAATCAATTGATCTGATTATAATTCGGTATATACAGGAAAACCAAAAAGAAATTTGGAAACTAGACTAAAAGAACATATGAGATGCTTAAATACAAACAAATGGACAAATCTGCAGTTTCACTCCATTTCTGGACGACCAACGATAACAACAAACTGAACACTACACTAACCAGTAAGCTGTAGAGTTGGACAAATGAGAGTTAAGAATTCTGATTTACCGCCACTACATAGACGGCAACATGGGTCAGTCGGATACGTTCTGAAGATGGGAACACATGTTTCCGAAATATGTTAACATAAATAAGAAAATGTTAGTGTTAATAGTACAGACTCATCTTAAGTAAATTATATCTTAACACATCACTACTTCTAGCTTTTTCCGTATATAAAAGAAAGGTTTTTGTTGCAGCTTCCTACACATGCAGAGAACCCAAAAAGGTCCGTTATAGTATTCTTTCATCCAGGAGGATGGTTCAGTTTCACTGGAAGCAGCAGATTGTTTGGACCCCAGTACCTCTTGGACCAGGATATTGTGCTTGTCACAACAAACTACAGGCTTGGAGCTTTGGGTGAGTGTAAATACATTAATAAATCACAGTAAAAACTTGAATATATTTATATATTCATATTATGTTCTATAATTCAATACTATATATTAATAATTTTTAATAAATTAAACTGATGTGAAATATGTTACATTGAGCTGTTGTACCTTGCTTAGCTTTCCGACAAGTCTTTATACAATGCCACAGGATTATTTAATATGTAACGAATAATGGTTACATTTCATAATGACGGTAAGCATTTCAGATCTTAGAGACTTTTTCAAGACCTAGTCCAGTAATATTGCCAGAAAATCTGCTGCCCTTTCAGAGTTTAAATAGATCAGTACGGAATAAATGCAGAAAAGAAAACTTTTTGACATTATATTGAAATATAAAACTATTTATTGAATACTAATTAGGATACAAGATGAAAAGAGTTAATATAATTTTGAGTCAAAGTAATACTCAATGCTCCACTTATTGCTAGTATTTACCTAGAATTCATTTCGTTAGGATCTTCCTAACATCATCAGCTGTTGTCGACTAATGGACGTTGGTTTGGTGAACTCACTGGAGGTGACAGGTGTGTCTCTGTCGGTATCTTGATGAACTTGAAGTTTGGGTTTTCATCAAAGGTAGTGCCGGAATTAAAAAATTTTCTTTCATATTTCTTTATGAAGATTTTTTTCCCACGTGGTTAATGCAGCTGGACCTTGGACACTTTTTAATAAGTGGATTTCTCGTTCTATATCATGATTCTCCTTCCAAAAGTGGTACGCTACCGCTGATTTATTTGTTCCTGATGTTCCTAAAATGCTCTTTAAGCCTAATGTTCAAGTTCCTTTTAGTTTTTTCAATGTAAAAGTTGTCACAGCCTTTGCAGTTTATCCGGTACACACCTGATTTTTTGTCTGTGGATATCTCCTTTGTATTATGTGATTTCAAAAGGTGTTGTGCACTAAATTTGTTTTGTGGGGTCAAAGTAATATTGTGCTCTTTGAAGACTTTTGGAAAGGTGTGTAGCTCTGGGATGATATGTAAATTTTCTGTATGAAGTTTCATTGCTGATTGGGGAAAGAGTAGTTACTTGTTTGCATCTTTGTTGTCTTTTGAATTTATCAATTTTCTTTTTGACCAATTCAGCACTGAATCCATTGTAAACAGGAACTTGAACATTAGGCTTAAAGAGCATTTTAGGAACATCAGGAACCAAGAAACAGATAAATCTGCGGTAACGTACCATTTTTGGAAGGAGAATCATGATATAGAACAAGAAATCCACTTATTAAAAAGTGTCCAAGGTCCAGCTGCATTAACCATGTGGGAAAAAATCTTCATAAAGAAATACAAAAGAAAATTGTTTAATTTCGGCACTACCTTTGATGAAAACCCAAACTTCAAGTTCATCAAGATACCGACAGAGACGCACCTATGGCCTTCAATGAGTTCACCAAACCAACGTCCATTAGTCGACAACAGCTTATGTTAGGAAGATCCTAACAAAACGCGTTCTAGGTAAATACTAGCAATAAGTGGAGCATTGAGTATTAGTTTGACTCAAAATTATATTAATTTTGTGCTTCATTGTATCATAGTCCTTACACATTGGAATGAAAAGAGTTATTTATTCTGTTGTGTTTCTGTAATCCAGGTTTTCTCAGCACTCAGGATGAAGTCCTTCCTGGAAATTATGCCATGAAGGATCAAGTTGCCACCTTGCGATGGGTAAGAGACAACATAGAAGCGTTTGGTGGAGATCCTGAATGTGTTACCATTACTGGATATAGTGCAGGAGGCACAAGTGTTATGTTACATATGGTGTCTCCAATGTCCAGAGGTTGGTAATCCAAATATTCTACTGTAATTATAACCATTGTGTACTGTCTCTCTTCCTTATATGTGCACACATTTATTTTAGTACATTTGAAGTATCCAGATATTTTATTGAAGTTATAAAATGTGTATAAAAAGGAAGCTGTAAAATATTTAAAATAACCTTAGTTCAACTAATATTAAGATGGCAACATTTTGAAAGATAGTAAAGAGATAACACAAGCATAGCCCATGGCATAAGCTGGCCAGAGCCGGCCAACCCGACCGTCAGCCTCACGTCCTCATATGCAAGGCAGAGGTGGGCGGATATGGAGAGGAGATGTGGTCAGCATTAGACATCCCCAGCCAGAAAGTTGGCTTTCTAGACCAGGTTTTGCTACCTAGCATAGCTCCCCAACTCAGTCACAATGCTGAGTGGGCACTGATCCCATACCCAGGACTTACAATCTGCACCCCTCAGGGATAGGATCAATCCTGGGTGCATTCTGTGGCAGGGAACCAAAGCACAATGATCTAGCCCATTACACCATGGCGCAGGACTAGTAAAGAGGTAGCATCTAATAAAATAAAATTTGAATATGCATAGGTTCCTCTGAGATATAAGCATAACGAGGCTGGTGTGGTAACAACTTAACTAGAAATTATTGCAGTTATAGCAGTTTTATTTCTTTTATGCTTAAGGTTAAAAAACTAAAGACATTTATGCAGGAAACCAAAGCACAGCATCCTAGCTCACTATGCCATGTCACAGGACAATGGGTATTTAAAATTATGGCAATCAAAATACTATTATTACTTGTCGATATGATCTGTGGTTGAAAATAAACTTCTGCCCAATTTAAGTAGTGAAATACTTTGCTATTATTTATTTATGCATATTTTCAAATAATTCTAAAATTTATTTTTATTCCTGACACACTAATGCTCTCTACCTATAGGTTTGTTCCACAGAGTCATAGCATCAAGTGGTTCAGCCCTGTCACAATGGACAATGCAAGAAAGTCCTATTAGACGAGCTAAAGAGCAGGCCGAGATGTTTGGATGTCCATCCGGAACTTCACAAGAGATAAAGGATTGCCTAATGCAGATAGATGCACAAGAACTTGCCAGCTCTCCAGCTAAAATACGAGTAAGTAACTAACCTCATTTTTTTCTTTCTTGTGGGGACAGAGAAAAGTCTAAAATCTTTCCAAAAATGATACTTCTTGGTTATTAAAATTTAATACAGTAGAACCCTATTTACCCGGATCAACTAGGACCAGGACTGATCAACGTTAGTGAAAACCCGAGTTATCCAAAAAATGAGAGATAAACGATAAAAGTACATGTACAGCATCATAAAAATATTTTTAACTGCTTCAGTACAACCATTTTAACCCTGCATGTGCGGGAACAGATACCCAATAAAAAGCACAAGACAAATTGTTAAAATGCTGTAAAAATGCTTAATGAATACACATTTGTATATTCCATGTTTAAGTTATTTTAATGAAACAAAAACTAGTTTAAAGCAAATTAAATGAAATTTCACTATTTTATTTCACTGTAGCAAAAGCCATTCTTTGAATCGAACCATCTAATTTGTGAGTAATTTTATTTTGTGTGCATACAAACAATATGCATATGTTAGAGCGTAAGCAGGTTCACTGTTTCAAGCTTCTAGATTCAGCAATTCCTTTCTTGGAAGTGATGAAAACAGTGTTGTTATGATAAATTAAATTTAAAGGGAGTCAAATAATGACACTAAACAACACTTACTTTTAAATTTTTCCGGAACATGTTTCAGAGACTTTGCCTCTATCCTCAACCGGCCATTGACCGAGTAAGTGAAGTAAGTAAGTGAAGCAGATGTATAATAATACGACTCATCTATAAATTAATAATTAAAAGTAAGTGTTGTTTAGTGTCATTAATCAACTCCCTTTAAATTTAATTCTAAATTCAGATTACCGCACGATAATCTTTTATATGTTGTGTCACACAGGCTGGAAAGAAAGAAACCTCAGCAACTGTATGTACCATTTAGAGTATTTCACAACCAAAGTTAGGCTTATGCAGCTGTTTTCATGCAGTAATGTAGTTCTTCGGACTTTCTCAGGGTGAGAGTGATTTCTTTTAGCTATTGGATTGTTAAATTTCAGTGTTGTCCATGACTGATCCTGGCAGGGAAATTCAAATAGTTATAACAATAACAACAACAACAACAACAACAACAATAATAATAATAATAATAATAATAATAATAATAATAATAATAATAATAATAATAATAATAATAATAATAATAATAATAATAATAATAATAATAATAATAATAATAATAATAATAATAATAATAATAATAATAACAACAACAACAACAACTTAATAATAATAAAAATAACTGAGAATAACTATTTATCGTCTGTAAAACAAGTCTTCATTTACTACACTAAGCAACATATTTTTTCTTGAAAACTGTCCTGGGTTAAAGAGGTCCAGGTTAACAAAGTTGTACTGTATATCCAACTATGTTAAATAATAATTAACATTAATTAGAACACTGATTGTAATATAATTTCTAAATAATACATTCTGAATGCATTTAATCCAAATTAAAGTCACTTGACAAATATATTTTATTAATATCACATGCAAATAGTTTTAAATAATTTTGAAAATTGAAATAAATCTATTTTTTGGGTTACCATATTACAATTTTCAAAAACTTCTTTCTGAAGCCGTGGTCCCCTTCCAAAAGAGTCAAGGGGGAAGGGAATATCTATAAATAATTGGTTGCTACTAATTAAAATAGAACACCTGGATTTATTTCTGCAGTGTTTCTAATTTAAAAGTGGCTTAATAAAGCATCACTATTATCCACTTAGGTCAGATGCTCCTCAAAAAACATTGTGGAGCATCATCATAATTATCAATCTATTTAAATTTAAGAAATTCAAAACTGAATGACCACAGCTTATATAGACACTGTCTCATAAGTAATGGCATTATTTAAGAAAAACAATTATTTGAAATGTGTTGTGACAAGCTATTAACTAATTTTCAAAGTATAGATCATTAGATTCTATGGTCTTAAGCCCCCGTTCAGCAAGGTTTATTAGTCCACGATGGTACCAGCCTTTGATTTTTTATACAAAGAATTGGGTGACACCCACTTGTACTGCTTTGAATTTTTTCCGTGGTTGTTCGTGCAGTATGGGTGTTACATTGTCCTGTTGCAATAGAACTCTATTTCGGTTAACTAATTCTCAAAATTTCATGAACTTGTTCCAGTTGTTGAGAATAAAGATCTGCATCAATTGTCCATCCATTCGGAACAAACTCCCAGTAAATCACTCCTTCAAAATTCCATCAGACACACAACATTACTTTATGACTGAACTGATTTTTTTAACAATGACTTTGGCAGGTTGGTGGGGATCAAGTTACTGTTTCAAGGCATCCAAGTTTTGGTAATATAACCATTTTTCACCACAAGTGATAATTCTCTTGACAAATCTATTATCCATGGGATTACGGATAAGCTGACGATAGATATCCACTGCACATTCAGCCTGTTGAAGTGCCAGTTCATGTGGTACAGATCTATAGTTTCTGTATGACTTTCCAAGTGTCTTAATGTGGCGATGTATGGTATCTTTACATGCACCAAGTTCTTCTGAAAGCCTAGGTACTATTTTGCATACTTAAGGTCTTCCAGAACTGTAAATTGTTAGTGTTTTCGTCTCCATTGTTGAAACATTGGAACCATTGCTGTGCCATACGCACTGATGGCATCTCCTCCTTCTACTTTACATATTCTTCGAGTTGTGGCAGCAACTTTATAATCTTGTTTCCAGTAGTGTTTTAGAAGGACTCTAAGTTCAAACTTTTTATCTCTATTTGGTGATTATTAATAACTAAAAACTAATACATGCTCGTAATGTACGTAACACTAGCTGTGGCATCTTGTAAATAGCATTGCCAAACCTAAGAAACCAAATAAATTTTCCATAACACCAAAATAAAAAATTGACTTTACTTATGAGACCACCTAATAATATAAATAGCAGTTTTTTTTTGAAAATTTTGGTGTGTCATATATAGATAGCAAAATAATACTAACAAGAAATTTTACTCTTTTGTAAAATTGCTAACAATTCTATTTTAATTTTAGAGCTGGGGATATAATCCAATAATTAAATACGCTCCAGTTATTGAATCAGAGACTGGTGAAGAAAGATTTCTGGTGAACGATCCAACAGAGGATTTTATTGCAGGCAACTTTGCACAGACTCAACTGATGACTGGTATAACCAAAGATGAATTTGCTTATAAGATTCTTCGTAAGTATGAAATTACAATTTGCTGTGATGTACTTTTTAAACAAATTACTTTCTCTGATCATGTGCTGCCAACACTTCAAAGTGAAAAACCACAACAAATGAAAAAACAACTGAAAAAATAATGAAAGACATGGAACACAATTCATAAACTCTATAAATAAAATCAGTTAGCATCTATATTACTTTTTACGGCTAATGGACGAGAAAAATTCACCAAGATTGGCACAAATATGCAAAATGTATTAACTTAAAATTTAGGCTATATGAATTTATTACTTAGAACCTTGTTATAAGCTTTCTCATAATCAATAAACATTATGCATGTTGGGACATAAAATTCTCTTAATTTTGGAACAATAATAAAATCCTGTCCTCTTAAGGGACTATGGTCTAAATGCATAATAATTGATACAGCATAAAACTGATATGACTTTTAGGTTGAAAGATACAAACATTTAAAATTTCAGGACTCTACTTTTCTAAAAACTTATTCATCAATTCCAATTGTGATTATTCTGAAGTGAAAGGGTTTATAAACTATACAACACTTACAGAACTTGGAAGACTGTTAGAAAAACATTAAGGAACTCCAATACTCTGTTGGTGTGAATATCAAAGGACTTCCTGAGCTAAATTCTCAGCTGAATGAGAATTTTTATTTAGTCATAAATATACCTGAGGGCCGTACTATGGCTGAGTGGTAAGACCACTTGACTCTCACCAAAGTGACCCGGGTTCAATCTAAGGTGACCATATCTGAGATATGTGGTGGACAACAAGGCGCAGGGGCGGGTTTCCTCCAGGATCTTTGGTTTCCCACACCATCATTCCACAAATTGCTCCATTATCATCTTTCCTTTGATTCATTTCGCCCTCATTCTGTCATCTACTTCCCTCACTCTCATATCAGGCATTAGGCTGATCACCCTTCCTGGATTCTCTCTCTCACTGATCCAGAGTTTCCGATCCTCAACCAAATGTTCAAAGGCATAAGAGAAGAGAAAAAAGAATACCCTAACACTATGACAGTGGTAAAACTAGGAAAGTTAAAGAAGGGCATAAGTATCCCTATGCTCTCTGGGGTCTGGTGCTGATAAATTGTTCCAAAGCAAAACCTACCAATATGACCATTAAATATTAAAAGTAGCATATAACTGGAACACTGGCCTTCCCACAAAAAACATCAGAATAACATAAACCATGGTGTAACATGGGCCATACCTGACTGCCGAGCTCACACCCATATATGCAATACAGGTGAGTGATCATCCACCCTATACGGGGAGATGTGGCCAGCATCATGAGACCCCCAATCGGAAAGTTGACTTTCTAGACTAGCGTTCGCTACCTAGTGTAGCTCCTCCCATAATGCTGAGTGGGCACCAGTCCTATATCTGGGACTTAAAATCCACATCCCCTGGAAGTCATCCCAGGTGAATTCCGTGGCAGGGAACCAAAGCACAGTGCTCTAGCCCATTACGCCATGGGGCAGACCTTCATACAGAATAAGGGGAAATAAATGAATTCTCATAGCAGTTTAAAAAGCCAAATGTGCAACACTGGGTAAGCCAGGTAATATTATTATAATTTAATCTATAGACATCTTTATCTTTAAATATAAATGTGTAGTATCTAAGTTTTTTTAATATTTTGAACACATTCTTATAAGTAAACTGATTTACAGAAATATATGGTAATCAGTCATTGTTGGAAGATCTGAACACGAACTTTGACCAAGTAGCTCCAATTATATTCATGTATGAAAAGGATACAGAAAGTTCTCTACAAAAAAGCAGAGGACTCAGAGAACTTTATTTTCAAGATAAACCAATAGACAACTCAACAGAAGAACAGCTCGGAAAGGCATGTATCTATATTTTGTCTGGGCTTGAATTATTTTATAGAATCTGACAAATGTACAAATGCATCTAGTCATAAACTGTTTTAGGAGAGGTAAACCATAAAAATTTTAGAAGACATAAGAAACTCAAAAAGGTTATATAATAGCTATGTACAAATCCTGAATTGTGCTGGTTGTGGCTATCTTGTCATGAGGATATTTATCCACAAACAGCCCTTTAGATTCCTTAATGGAGCCTGTTCTTGTATAAAATTCCACTATATCAAAAACCTTAACCTATATATGGCTAGAGTGAAGAAATGATTAATTTCCATCAATTAACTAAAATAATAAGAGTTAAATGATGAAGCCTGGGACGCAAGTACTTACGATAGTAAGTCGCCACAAACGGTGTATCTTGGATGCAAGAGCCCCTAGTGGTCTATCGGGGAAATATACGAGTCAAATGCAGAATTTAATGTCAGGACGGCACGTTGGCCATGGCAGCTCAATGGGTTAGAGCGACTGGACAAAAACCAGGTGATCCGTGGTTCAAATCCCGGCCATGGCATTGCATTTTTCATGTTGACTCTATCTATCAAAAACCTTAAGCCTATATGTGGCTAGTGTGAAGAAATGATCAATTTCCATCAATTAACTAAAATAATAAGAGTTAAATAATGAAGCCTGGGACTCAAGTACTTATGATAGTAAGTCACCACAAACAGTGTATCTCGGATACAAGAGCCCCTAGTGGTCTACCGGGGAAATATACGAGTCAAATAGAGAATTTAATGTCAGGATGGCATGTTGGCCATGGTAGCTCAATGGGTTAGAGCAACTGGATGGAAACCAGGAGATCCATGGTTCAAATCCCGGCCATGGCATTGAATTTTTCATGTTGACTCTATCAAAAACCTTAGCCTATATACGGCTAGTGTGAAGAAATGATCAATTTCCATCAATTAATTAAAATCCACTATATTAATTCATTTTTCAGTTGAGAACTGCACCATTTATCTATCAATATTCCAAAATGTTCATGAAATTGCTGTCCAACAAAAATATACAACTACAACAATGGGTCATGCAGTGCAGCCAACATTATTTATAAGAAAACAGTGCCAAATATGAATAAAGTTAATTGGATGCAAAGAAGTGTACCAGTTTTATGTGAGATACCTGTAGAATGAGATGTTGAGAATCAGAGCAGTTTAAGAACCTCCATTATAAACTCATTGTAATTTAAGTCAATGTTGCAACTCACTTTAAAAATAAAAACCATAACCTGGAACAAAATCTGAAATTGCTCAAGGGCATGGAAGGCCTCAAAGAACTTGCACAGGAAATATTTTAATATAGAAACTCAAGGATATTCTTTATATACACATTTTAAAATCTTGCCAGTTAATATCTTCATCTAGAAATTCATTGTTGCATTATTATGAAAAGGCTGCAGTAACTATATAACTGTAAATGACAATGACTCCTGTGACTGAAAATGGAAGAAAAATTCCTGAAACTAGTGCCTCACATTTAAACTTTAAGCAATGTAGTGTTATAAACAACTGTATAATTTAGACATAACTATCACTTAATTCGTTAAACATTAAACTAGTTTTAGATTACTATTGTGCACTAGATTGTTATAGTAGACATAATTATATGATACAGTACTGGTTTTACAGTTGTTCCGGGATGGTATCATTGCTTTTGGTGAAGACAGAGCTTCCAAAGTCATTTCAGCAGTGAGCAGTGCACCGCTATATTATTACAGATTCTCTTACCAAGGACGTTATAGCTACATATACAAACCTGGCACTGATATACCCTTTGGTAAGTAAAGTTATGTATTAAATTAAATTTAAAGGGAGTCAATGACACTAAACACCACCTGCTTTTTGTTTCAGAGACTTTGCCTCCATCATCAACCAGATATCGACTGGTTCTCAGTGGTGTAGCTGGCGATATTTTGTCACAGGTCTCCTGGTGGTGGTTCGAGGAACTTGCTGAACACCTCTTTCTGGGGGATATCAAAATTGAATACTTTGTTCCTATTTTTTGAGATGACGATTTGTTCCCATGTGGACAGTTCTTGTTTTCTTGTTGTATGTTTTAGTAGTTTTGGTTCTGAATTTATGTTGTGGTTTTTTTCCCAAAAATGCGTGGCAACTGCTGATTTTTCTAATTGTTTATATTTTATGTTCCTAAAGTGTTCCTTTGCTCTTGTTTCTGAATTTCTTTTGGTTTTTCCAATATAAATTTGACTACAGTCACAGCATTCAATTTGATGTATACCAGATTTTTTGTTAGATGGAATGGCATCTTTGATGTTTGAGCAAATTAGGTTTTTTAAAGAGTAATGGTTGACTGGTGCTAGTTGAATGTTTTGGTTTCTGAAGACTTTTTTGAATTTATCATAGGCCCATGGATGGTAAGTGAATTTTTTGAGAATCATATTAGTTTCTGTAGCTGAGAGGGTTGTGGTTTCCTTTATTAGCTTCTTCTTTTTTGCTAAGTTCACTTTTTTGTCTACTAATGATTTGGGAAAGTCATTTTTTGTGCTATTTCAATAATTTTGTTGTATTCTGTTTTGTATTCTTCTGCTGTGAGAGGGATGTTTACCAGTCTGTGTGCTAAACTATTGAAGATTGCCTGTTTGTGGGATCTTGGGTGGTAGCCATTAGCTTTTATGTAATTGACTGTCTGTGTTGGTTTTCTGTAAATGCCAAAGTTTATTCTGCTTTTATTTCTGATTATTTTTAGATCCAAAAATGGTAAATACTCGTCTTTTTCTATTTCTACAGTCAACTTGATGCTTTTTTCTTGGATATTTAAAAGTTTTAGTGCATTACTGATGTGTTTTTTTAGTGTCATTAATCGACTCCCTTTAAATTTAATTTATTACAACAAAGGAATTGTAAATTTACGTATGTTTTATTTTTACCTAGTCAAAGTTATAATTAAAATTCTCTAAAGCAGGAGGTTCCAAGTTCACTGCCTGTCTACAAGTAGCAAGGACTAATTGCAGCATGCAGTACAGCTTAGCACAGGGGCATGCTGTCATCATAGCTGAATGAAGTGTTGTATAATGATGCTGTTTATTTAATTTTCCCTTCTGACATACAACACACTGAAGAGATCTGTTCCTTTTGGTAAACGAAACAGTCAATGGTCCTTCCTGACTTGAAAAGTTATGAAAAAGGAAGAACCTTAAGACTGATAGGAAGCACAAAGACTTTACCCTATCCTCCAGTCATGCCTAGAACACTGTTGCTGTGTCCACACAGATTTGCAGTAGGTTGTTCTAGTGTTGTTAATAGCTCTAATGCAGACAGATTATAGCTTCTCTAACTAGACTTCTTTAACTCGAAGCTTTCTCTCAGAACTGTTTACATGGAATAAGAGTTTTGAGCTAAAAAGAAATTTCCATAAGCATTTAGAGAAGAAATGACTGCTCACTATGTTTACAGCCAAACAGAAGAAATGTACTGTAGTTGATGTGGTACTTTACAATGTGTTTTGTGTGGGAGAGAATGGAGTGTGAGAGTAGACAGAAATGAGGTTAAAAGGGAAAGAGGAAAAGACCAGAACACTGGGTTAAATGGTTACTCCTATCATCACAGAATACCTTTCTTATAAGAAATAAATACTCTCAACTCATTTATTTCTCATTCACTTAGCTAAATAAGTATCTGACATAAGTTACTCAATGAAAATACATCTTTTGTTTGTTAATATGGAAAGGTAACTAGTGTTAACCAATTACATTTATATGTCCATTTTTAAGATCATAACAATGATTCTGTTTCAGGTGTGGATCACCATGATGACTTGATATGTCTTTTCTATGCTTCCGTGTTTTTTCCATTCTTCAATTCTACAGATCCTGAGGTCAAATGTGTGGAAAGACTAACTGCCCTTTGGGCTAATTTTGCCAGGACAGGGTAAGACTATTTTACATCACCTTATAATAACAATTTATGTAACCAGAAGACAGTGCATTCCTGAAGACTCCTGAACGATGCCTTTAAAGGGTTTGATACATATGCAAAGAGGTGGGTAAAATTGCTCTTTTACAGTAGAAGTTCAACTATTCCAATTCTAAACAATATCAAAACAGTTAAATATGTCCATAGGTAGTTACATATGAATATATCTATGTATATTCACTAGTATTGTCTGATTTGCATCAAGTTGTTATTTATCATTTCTTTCATTGAGAGTAATGGAGCATGATGCTTCCCTTCTCTGTTTTTGCCTTTTCATGGGCAAGTTAATAACATACTATTGACAACAGTGCATCTAAACATTGCTCACTTGAATCACATTAAAGGAATTCACCTTACTGATACCGTAATCATTTTTGTCTGTTTCCTTGAAGCTAACAAATTATATATTCCAAAATAAGCATCTTGGGAGATCAGCTTTTCATTATGTATCACGAAAGCTCAATAGCATAATTTACCTCATTGAATGGAAGATTTTTAGTGAGTGTAACCTCCAAAGGGAACTTGCAAACATGGGCAGTTTCGAAGTCTTGCTCCATATTGTGACTTTGTGGGTTCATAGAATTAAAAGGCAGAGTTGCAGCTGTACTAAATGTTCTTTATTTCCGTAGAAATACACTGATCAATTCTCACGTAACAACACAACGTTCTGATCAGCTCTCGTTACAACAACACTCTTGTTACACAACTTGCCACTTCCTTAAATACCTCCTGATAATTTCTAGATTATTCGAAAATAAACCAGAACCCGAACAGTCTCTATCAGTCAAGAAGTAACTAGAAATTTCCATTTATCTCAGTTTGTTTCGGCAGACCTTTATCTGCATGTTATCTTTGCCGGCTTTTGGTTTTCACACTGCCCGCCTATCAGTTCCTTTTATGTAAACAAGCCACGCGATCGTAGATATGGGTTCGCAACAATATGCGTATTTATACAAAGTGGCAAAGAGTTGCTCTAGTAATTTTTTTCCAGTTACCTATTGTAAGAATTTTTGTGTTGATTTCTTTGGATGTTAATAAATTCTTCAGAGAACGTCTTCAATAACTTCTAGTGTATGGACTGAAATTCTTTTGTTTTCTTGGCTTTTTGTACTGATACCATAGTGTAACACCTTTTAAGCAATCCTGTATAAAATCTTTCTGAAATGTTCTCCACCCAGAAACTTGTTCTCTGAAAGTTTGTGGGTGGAGCTTGGAGTTATGGTATTAATATCCTATCCAGTGTTTACCTTAGCAGCTGGGGGACTGGACTATGCTATAAGCACAGAGTTATAACTTAGTCTATTTTACCTATGCCCCCAAGTGGGGCTTCTCCGAGAGGAAGGATAAGGCAAGAGGAAACACCACCCCGAGGAGTCACGACAGTGCAGAGGGCAGGGTGCCACACATTACCACATGAAAACTCCCCGGCAGGCCAGAACAACTGGCATCCCAACCTACTGAGGCCCAGAAATGGCCCCACCAGACCAGGTTCAGAAACCAGAGATTGTCCTACCATAGGATGACGTGTGTACCTGGAGCAATCATCCTGCCATACAACGCCAAGATACCCACCATCACTTCTATCCTGAAAGAGACGATGTGAAATAATGGAGATGAAATGGAGAGAGAGGAAATTTGGGGGATGTAATTAACCCTTCCAGGATTTGCCTGGCGACCCGGAAAACTTCCAAAAAAACACCATTGGTAGTCAAGGGAATCCATGAAAAAAAAAAAAAAAAAAACAGTCTGATTGCTGGGGGACCTTCTAATGTAGGCCACAGAGACATTCTGCTGAGTTTAATAAACTTGCTGTTATCCCTTACCAAATATATGCATGACAAAACCAATTATTTTAAGTCAGTAATGGAAAGTAAGCTAATTCCAGTTTTACGGGGAATGTTTCTGTTCTTATCAAATAGTTACTCTTTGTTTTACCTTCCCAGAACCCTTCCTAACGTCTAAAACCAAGTAACACTCTTGTAAAATCCATGTAATTAATTGCTTCTTTTCCTTCCAGGAACCCCACCCCTCAAGAGGATGAACTATTCCAGAATGTTACATGGGAGCCCCTAACTCCTAGCAACCTGAAGTACCTAGACATTGGTTCAGATCTGCAAATGAAGTCTGGACTTTATCAGGAATCACTAGCAATGTGGGAACAACTGTTTCCGTTACCACGAGATGGGCACTAAACTTAAACACAAATTGGTTCCATAAAGAACTGTGGCTTTATATAACAGTTTATGCATAATTTCAGGAAATACATCAAAAATAGGGAGCAGAAAGCATGTTTCCTGTTTTGGCATATGCAACTCAAATGACATTACTAACAAGGCATTTACATTACTGAATTGGATATGTTGTTTTTAATCTGAATGGTCAAATTGGCAATGTTTTATACAAAATCATATATGAATAAAGAGATAATAATTACAAGGTATGTTCAGAAAGTAAGTTCGGTTTGGTAATAAAATTAAATTGTGTACAGATACAGAAAAATTATTTATTGCACAAAACTCTACAACTCTTAAACTACTTTTCCACATAACTGCCAAAATTTTGCAGGCATTTGTCATAGCGCGGCACAAGTTTTTGTATACCTTCTTCATAGAAATTTGCCGCCTGTGTCTTCAACCAGTTGGAAACATTTTCTTTCAGCTCTTCATAATTGTTAAAGTGTTGACCGCCAAAGAAAGATTTGAGATGCAAAAACAGATGAAAATTGCTAGGAGAGAGGTCAGGACTATACGGAGGGGGGGGGGGGGGGTGGTCAAACACGTCCCAGCCAAATCCCTGTAGGATGTTTTTCATTGCATTTGCAGTGTGTGGTCGTGTGTTGTCGTGAAGAAACAAAACACCTTTTGACAGCATTCCTTGGCACTTATTCTGTATTGCGCGGCGCAATTTCTTAAGTGTCTCACAATAAACATCTGCTTTCATTGTTTGACCACACGGTAAGAAATCAATGAGTAAGATGCCTTTCCTGTCCCAGAACACTGTGCACATCATTTTTCGAGGTGTCAAGATTTGTTTCAGCTTAACCTTTGCTGGGGATGAGGTGTGCCTCCATTCCTTTGACTGACGTTTAATTTCAGGGGTGTCATAAGACACCCAAGTTTCATCTCCTGTGACTGTGTGAGAAATTCTTCGCTGCCTTCATCACAATGGGTCAAAAACCAAAATGCACCACCCATCCGTTTTGTTTTGAGTTGCTCAGTAAAAATCTTTGGCACCCAACGTGAACAAAGTTTACATTTCAGTTTTTCAGTAACAATTTCATGAACTAGTGATCGTGAGATTTAGGGAAATTCCATAGCAAGAGCACTAATTGTAAACTTGAGGTTTTCCTGGATCTTGTCATCAATCGCGTGAACCAGTTCTTCTGTAACCAAAGATGGACGCCCACTTCGTTCTTCATCGTGCACTTCACTACGTCCTTCATTGAACTGTCAGACCCATCTTCTCACCATTGTATCGCTCATCGCATTTTGTCCGTAAACATCGCAAATTTGCCAATAAATTTCAATTGGTTTCACTTTCCTAGCATTCAGAAAACAAATCACAGATCTGATTTCACAAGTGGCAGGATTTTCAATCAACAACGACATTGTAAACAAGCACAACAAAGCGTACGTGGCTGACAGCGATCTCACAATGGCGCACATTTCTTCTCCTTGATACAGAGCGTCTACTGCGTATGTGTGGAACTGCAATTGCAGCGCTGCAGCGGAGATAAATTGAAACAGAACTTATTTTCTGGATGCCCCTTTTATTACTGAGAGTTATTCCATAACTCTTGCTATCCCTTAATACTCCCTCATTTTATAGCACAGGATGTTGCACAGTTAAGAGAAATTGAAATAGTTGGAATACAAGGCATATTTTTAAATAAGAACGAAAATTTAAAAATAAAAAAAGGATTAATGGAAACTACACAAAATACAATTTATAATAAAAGTTATCTTTAAGAAAATTGATGAAAATTTCAAGAAATTGTGTTAAAACCGGTTTTGTAAATGTGTGTTTACATCCTAAGCTACTTTCATTTTCGTTGTTAACGTTACGGGTCACTAGAGGTCACAATATTTTTGTCCATATTACCAAACTCTGAAAATAAAACAAACTTAAAGATAGAATCCATTGTCTGTGTTTCAAAATTCATTACACGATTCTATTTTTTAAAATAAATATTTTTTCCAAACCTTTAAATCTATCACAGCATTTAATTGTTTTAAAAGTTTAATTTCTGTATTTATTTCATGGCTAAATGACCAAAAATGATCTGCCATGGCTGATTTATCAGTCTGTTTGTACATAATATTTCTAAAACGTTCCTTCATTCTGGTTTCTAAATTGCGTTTGGTCCTTCCAATGTAAAACTGGTCGCAATCTAAACAATTAATTTGATAAATGCCAGATGTTTTACTATCGGAAATTTTATCTTTTTTAGAGAAATGTAGCAAATTTTCAATATTATATTTATTTTGAGGAACTAAAGTTATACCAATTTCTTTAAAATCTTTTTAAATATCTTCGAAATTGATCTTCATTAGAGAGAAGAAAGAAGTATTAACATCAACTTCTTAAGATAAGTGGAGATTTAGTAACAAATATTTATATTTGTGTAAAATCTCCTCTTCTTGCTGGAATCGATTCAGAAGTCTCTCACAGGTCTCCAGCCTTGCCTGTTTTTGCTGCTCGCTTAACAACTTTGGGACCCATCAAGCACTAATTGAGCATACCAATGCTGACACCCACTTGTCATGTGATTTCTTGAACTGTGGAGCAGCAATCATCTTCAATAAACTCTCGAACGGCACAGATGTTGTCACTTATGAGACTTGATCTTGGGCATCGAGCATGACTTTCATTTTCCACAAATCCTCGGCCGCCCTTAAGTAGTCTGGCCCAAGTACTAAAGACTTGATTCTGGGACTATGTAGTGTCATCAAACTGTGCCCTTAAACGAGTTGAAGTTTAGAAGATTTAACCCTTCATTTGTTAAAAACTTTATTATAATGCATTGTGCAACACATGAAGGAACCTCCTCCTTACTCATAGCTGTACTGATGCCAGAACTTAGCGGTGCAGTTAACAAAGCTAGTTCCCCCTTCCTAACACACTGACCTTTGACCCCCTACTCCACTGTCACACTCAAAACTGCTTACTCTGTGATGTGCAACAATTACTGTTTATATTTGAATCACCCTCATACTATATACAAATTAATGTTTACATAATTAAAAATTATGTAATCTTTCAAATTATGTTTACATGTTAAAAAGTTTGAATCCCATCTGCACAATAGCAGAAGTTCTTCAAATTAAATTTCAAGTAATTGATGGAAATTAATTGTTCTTTCTTACTAGCCATGTATAGACTAAGGTTTTGGTTAGATAGAGTCAAACTGAAAAATTCAATGCCATGGCTGGGATTTGAACCATGGATCTCCTGATTTCCATTCAGTTGCTCTTACTTATTGAGCTACCATGGCAAAATGTGCTGTCATGTCATTGTTCAAATCCCAGCCATGACATTGAATTTTTCAGCTTGAGTTTATCTATCCTAAACTTCAGGTATTCAAAATACAGGAATTGTGAATGTTGGATATAGATCAAGGTAAATAAGAACAACAACAAAATGTCTTCACTTCCATATGATTGTAACCAAATAACAAACAATGGTAACAGAAATGGAATAACTTTTACAACCAGGACATTTTACAAAAGAATATTACATGATCATACATATATTTAGTCAATCAATCACTTCCATTAATTTTAACATGTCAACAACTTCTATACAACTCTGTATTTTGTTAGGTTCGGTAAACACAATGCAAGATTATATAAAACTGGTAACACTTTACTTCAGTGGAAATGGTTCAGGAAATGTTTAAAATGCTTGAAAAAAGAATTATACATCAAGGATGTAAAATCACAGTTATTGCTATTAACGTTATGATCCATACAATTGCTTATAGTATTTCATATCCCCAATCATTATTTCTTGATAAAACTTAAATTTAGGCCCATACTTTCAATCTTTTGCCTTCTTTTGAAGGCAAAGGAAAACAAAAATGTTCAGCTGCATTCTTATTTTCATGTTGTATATTAAGTAAATGGAAAGACTATCAGAAAATAAAATTCACATACGTTAATATACAATCAAACCACCATAAAACCACATTGAACTGTTGTTTGTTATACAACAGTCTTTCCAATGGACTAAGTTATGGATTTGGTCACAAATACGGTGTAACAAATATCTGTCAGAACTCCAGGTATATGTTCATCACATGTTGAAGATCAAAATGCTTTGAATCCTTGTTAGTTTCTCTTTGTGCAACTCTTCTTACATTAGGTTGAAGCAGTTGTTTTTGTTTGGCCCCAAAACGAATACTGTTTATAGATTTTATACTGTTGAGAATTTAAAAAGGGGAAAAATGTTATAAAAAAGTGATAAAATGTTTATACAGTGTGCGGAAATGAACTTGTGGGTAAGAGACAATAAGAAATATATACAAGGGGCATCCAGAAAGTAAGTTCTGTTTCAATTTAGCTCCACTGCAGCGCTGCGATCACAGTTTTGCACATGTGCGGTAGACGCTCTGTATCAAGGAGAAGAAATGTGCGCCACTGTGAGATTGTGACCTAGCTCCTAGCGACTTTCATCTGTTTTTGCATCTAAAATCTTTCCTTAGCGGTCAACACTTCAACAATGACGAAGAGCTGAAAGAAAATGTTTCCAACTGGTTGAAGACAAGGTGGCAAACTTCTATGAAGAAAGTATACCAAAACTTGTGCCTCGCTATGACAAATGCCTGCAAAATTTCGGCAGTTATGTGGAAAAGTAGTTTAAGAGTTGTAGAATTTTGTGCAATAAATAATTTTTTCTGTATCTGTACACAATTTAATTTTATTACCAAACAGAACTTACTTTCTGGACGTACCTCGTATAATATGAGTGCATTAAAAACGAGAGGTGAGAGAATCAACTTCTGTTAGATGCTTGGAGTGAAGATTAGTAGTTGCAGAAGTGACATGTTAAAAAGTTTTTGTGATTTCAGAGATTAATGTTTTTGTTTTGGCTTGTGTTCACACTTGCGATGGGTGAAAGTCTAAATAAGGCCAGCAGCTTGAAAGCTGGTTTGCCACGTGCCTGTGTATTTATCAACTACTGCCAGTAATGAGGAGTGGGGTGGTTTAACTTTGCAGCAGATTTTTAGTGCACGTGGTTTATATACAGCAGACATTATACCATTAAATTTTCAGATGTTTAGCGGTGTGAGTAGAGCGCTTGAGGAAGGAAAGGTTACAGTGAAACCATGTGTACACCTATTTTCCAATCAAAGTACAATGAAAAAGGAACTGTCCGAAGTCTAGTATGTACACTTTATGAGCAATCTCTTCTAGGACAGTCTTAGACCTTGAGTGAGAGCCGGTGGAACAACAAAAGGTTTAGTAATGTACTTTGGAAATGGTGACAGCTTGTGCTCCTGTACAACTCAACCTAAACAAAGCAACAGCAATGCCACTATTGCAATATGCAAATAAGCTTTGCTAACTAGTGATAGAAAAACAATTCATATACAGTTCGTAAACTCTATCCTTAAAACAACACACAGGGTGGCAGGCATAAAATATACTATTATGCAGTAGACATCTGATAAAGGGAATTTATATACCACACAATAATAGCTTTTCTTACATATTTCTGTTTTACAGAAATCAAAGATTTGTATGTACGCTTGTACCCCAACAAAAAATACTTTGTTATTCAGCTTTGGATGAGCCAGTGAGGAATGCTTTACTAATATTCCTAAGATCTTATATATTAACAGATAATTTAGAGAAATCTTGTCCATGTATTCTGCTCCTATATATGAATTACCGTTGTAAATTTTAGTGATATAAGTCATTGTGTGATTTTGAAACATCTTCATCTTTTTGTGTAATAAATGTTTGTCTACCTCATGGTTTGTTACATTAAAATTAATTTTGAGTGAAAAAATTTTGTAGAAAATTATATATATAATTCATTTTATGCTATAAATATTTCAAACAAATTTGAGAAAATAAAAAATAACAAATTTTTCATGTAAAAGGTACTTCAGAGTGAGGAAAATGTCTTGAAAAAGTTCATGTTGCATCCCTGGAGGTTTCTGAAGTTAGGTATTGGACTTCCATACAGGGGTAAAGTGTGGTATGATGTTTATGAAAGCGCTACCTGAATGCAGGCGTTCTGAACCCAACTCCACTACTTGCAGATACAGCAGCCGCTTACCTAAATGTCATGCTATGCTTTGCCACTGCACACATACACACATAACTTTTAGTCAATTGTTATTTATTTATTCAGAAGATCTCAAAATGTAGTTTTGGAAACAAATATTCATATCAAAATTTTGGGTGCAATGCCATTCTTTCTCTACCTAATAAAAGGTGGTAGAAAAGTAATACAAAACCTATAACCATAACAATTATTGTCATTATTAAATTTTAGATGAGTCGTATTTTTTACACATCTGCTTCACTTTCGTACCTATTTTGAGGACATGTTTCGCAAATCATCGTTTGCATCTACGGCTCTTATGCGACAAAGTCATGTAGCTGCCTTCATACAACCAATAAATATCATAAAAATCTCTTAATGAATAGAAAGCCATGACATATCAATAACTATTGATAATACAGTAAAAGCTGCCTTCAGCAGAATTGAATGGACTCTCGAAAATTTCTGTTAAAGACGGATTTCTGTTTAATGAAGGGGTTTTTCCATTTCGCCTGACATAAGACCACATAGGAAAAGTCAGTCTTTCCTTGGACAATTTTCCTCTTGATCCTTTCCTACCTTTCAAACACAATGCCTTATTTGGTAATGTGCGGAAGAATAACCCTGTCTCGTCACTGTCTGCTATGTTTTCAGTTTTGAATCCTTCAACTGTTGAAGGTAATTTAGCAATCCAATCAGTGATGGTTCAGTGTTAACGTCATTCGATTCATGACAAAGTTCCATAAAATGTATCTGATGTTTTTTGCGGCAGCTCTCCAATCATCTATTAGATGCTTTGAATTTAGACTCTTGCTAAGTCTTTCAGCTATCTTTTTAGCATATTCCTGTAACTTATGTCCCGATATGTGGTGATTCTTTTGCCCTAACACTAAGAAACCACTCCCACACTATTTCATTTATGTTCTGGTTTTCAGTTTTCTTAGCATAATTTTCCCACCACTTTGGAATTTCCACTTTGCTCATTAGAATCTTGTAAATATGAGTTTTGCCTACGTTGAATACCTTTATGATCTGTTTTGCGCTCAACTTATCTCTTTCACTAGCATAAATTAGTTTGACTCTCGTGTTAAGACCTAATACAATTCTTGTTTTCGAAGCCATGTTGACTATAGGAAATAAACCACCACCTATGTTTAAGTTTAGAAGTGCACTGTTATGCAGTGAAGGATGACTGTGTCAGATTTCTCAGTATTTGTAATGTCATTAGCTACCCCCCTCTTAAATAGGTCTGGCAGTAGAATATGGTTATATTTCAACTGAAACATGTACTTGGAGCAGAAAATTCGCATTTTCATCAAGTGCCTGAAAATTTTCTAAACTCTACATTCCGAAACTGGAAATTTTCCATTAAAATGCCTACTTTGCTTTTCTTTGATTCTTCTGCGCAAGACAGTTTCCATTTAACAAAGAGAATTTAACATGTTTTTCATTCCTAAATTCATGGGACCATGAAATATTTACGTTTCAGACAGATTTTCGCTTAACCAGGGATATGTTGAAGACAGGTTTTACTGTATGACTTAATTTTATTTCAATACTGTTTTTAGACTCCTTATAGAGCCTAGGTACCAAAAAATAAGTGTTGAATACATTTAACAACCAAGTGAAACCATCAACCTTGATGACATTACAACCTTGACAAAGTGCACCAATACTGCTCCACTAAGCATACACCAGTGATATGAATAAACAATTTTAAATGACCTATTTTTATAAAAACAGCTGTCCAAAATAAAAGTCAACCACTTCAACGTACATTTATGTGCATGTGCATGAAGCAAGCTACAATTTAAATTTTTAGATAAAAAATGAACAATTTCAAAAGTTGACAAACTTAATTTTCATTGCTGTGAATGATTAAGATAAAGCTAATTATATAAAGTTATTTTTTGATTATTTCATTTGTACAGACCCTGTTGACTTATTTAGTCATATTGGGGGATTTGACTTAAACAACTAATGGAGTTATTGCTTGGTGAACTGTATTAAATTTTTAACGTCGGTCTTATCAATGCTATACTATTAAGCATACTCACATTCACACCCACATTTATACTTTCAGACTCCATAGGGGATAGGGAATTATTGTGGTTAAAGAAAAATTCCTTGCCCCAGCCAGAAACTAAAACCTGGACCTCTGAGGGGCTCGAGAGCTAATCACTTAACCACAGAAGCAGTCAACATTTATGTATCATAATAGGCAAAGCTAACTGCTTTTGTCAAACCACAATCCAATATTCAGCATTTCCGAATGTACTTTAAAGGTTTAATTTTCACATAATCTCTGCACTTATCAGAGAGAAAGAAAACAAAAACAATGACCACAAAGACAAGAACCAGTACATAGAAAATGTTTTCATAACCATTAAACATAATCATTTTTGCAACATGTTCTGCATAAACCCACATAATAATTACTACACCAAAAATTACACATTATATGTTCAAGCATTTTATGCTCATCATAACTATGGCATACAAGCATTTGTAGTTCTGGAAAAATATTTTTCTCCTTTTTCAAGTGAGGTGTGGCAATAAAGAAACAAGACCCAAATTAAATTTAAAGGTGAGTCGATTAATAACACTAAACACTTACTTTTTAAACCTCCCAGAACATTTATTAAATTGTATAGATGAGTCGGATTTATTACACATCAGCTTCACTTACGTACCTATATTGAGGACATGTTTTGCGAACCATCATTCGCATCATCGGCTCTAATGAGACTAAAGCTTGATCCATTGGTGTGGGTCGTTCTGGAGTTGTTGCTGCCATCTGTAGTTTTTGTGATGAATTTAAATGTGGAGTAGTCCGGATTTAGCCCCATGTGACTTTTTTCTATTCCGTAACTTGAAGAAACGCCTTCGTGGGAGGCATTATCCGACATCAGAAGCAGTGATGAAGGCTGCGGAGGCGATTTTGAAGGATCTCTCAAAAAATGGTTTCCAGCATGTCTTTGAAGACTGGCAGAAATGCTGGGGCAAATGCATCGCATTCAGGGGAGACTATTTTGAGAAGGACCATCAAAATTATGAGGATGAGTAAAGGTACATTGTCAAAAAAAATTGTGATCATTCTTTATTGAGCAGCCCTCGTATATTGCTAAAAACAGTGTTCTGGTGATGGAACATCCACCACTTTTGCCAGAGCTAGCACCATACAACTTTTTCCTCATACCAAAAGTCAAGTTTGCACATAGGACCAGGTTCGAATCTATGAGAGCAAAACTGATGCAACTGTGAAATGCCATACTACAAGGTAACCTGTACCACTGCTTTCAACAGCGAAAAATTCACAGAGTATAGAGATTGGGGAGAAGGCTACATTGAAGGGGATAACACTGCCACTGTCTGATCTTTTTTTTTTTTCCGGAGCACACCTGCAGTTTTTTTATTGCCACATCTCATGTGCTCTAGTCATTAAAAAACCTTTATCTACAATAAAATCCACTTAGAGCAGAATTCAAGAGCTTATAGAACAAAAATATCAGTACTTACATGGAATGAAAATGTAGACACAGGAAGAAAATAAATTACTGAACTCTTAATATTTCCAGCAAGGAAGTGTGTGTACTGCTCTACCTGCTAAGCACTCTAAGAAGGCACCATTTTAAAAACCTGCCTATATATCAATAACCCTTTTCAGTAAAGCATTAAGCAAAACAGTCTTTAGAATTATTAAATTTTAGATGAGTCGTATTTCTTATAGTCTATAGTCTTTAGAATGTTAAAAAGTTGTGTGATCCAGGATTATTTTTGTGCATATTTGTCACCACTGTGCGATAAAACCAGCTGTTGATCACTGAACCAATCATTTCCTCTATAGAAAACATGTTATTTCAAGGATATGTACTTAACCATGCCTGATCAATGTTGAATTTAACCTCTAGAGATAAACTGTAACCGTATCTTTATAAGCTTCCCTAACTATGACATTAAGAGTGAGTCTATCGTAACAAGGAATTTTAATGTTAATTAGCAGTGTTTAAGGTTTATTTTAACCAATAATTTATTGAAGAATAGTCCATTAATTTGCCATATATTCAAATATTCAGAAAGTACATTGATGTCGGTAGAATTTTAAAGAAGTTCTTTACTGATCTTATTTGGTTATTAAAAATTATTATTATTGTTATTATTATTATTTATTTATTTATTTATTTATTTATTTATTTCCAGTCCTATAGTATACATGATTACACATGATTATTTAAAAGTGGCTGAGTGGTTAGACAGCTTGACTCTCACTAAGGCGGCCAGGGTTCGATCCCAAGTGACCACATGTGAGATTTGTGGTGGACTACACGGTGCAGGGGCGGATTTCCTCCAGGTTTTCTTCCCTTCATCCCAGTCACCTAAGAAGCACAAGGAACTTACTAAGGCCAATGTACGGTGCCATCCTAAAGTAAATGGAAGCCCCTCCTAACTTCTATTCTCATATTATATTATCAAATCTGTCCGACAGACTCAAAAATGCTACTTAATCCTCATAAATTTTTGAAATAACATACTGCCAGATAGTGAGCTATTGACATCACTGTTTTGCTTAATACTTTTAATATTCTTGTATACACAACCAGTTACCTGGTTGATAATGGTGTTTAAAATTCTAGTAAAGCTCTGAACCTTATATATAACATTGTGATGCAAACACTAGTTCCCATACTTGGTCTTGTGAAGTAACTAATTCCAAAATGTTGTGTTTGTACATTTTAACCTTTTTTTTTTTTGAACAAAAATGGTCATTTAAGGTACAAAATAAATCTTTAGTATAGAAGCACAAAAGGAAAACTTTTTTCACTTTCTGCATGGAAAGGGGTATAAACACAAATTTTTCAATGTTTCATCTTCATCCAGCATTTAGGGGCGGTCTTAATTATTCTACTTTCTGAAAGAACCAAGCACTGCTTATCTGAAAACGAATTATGTCTTGAAAGAAAACAGAATCTCGGATCGCTGTGAAAATACAGCATTTCATTTAGTGACCTTAGTATATTAAATCTATACTATCAAACAATATATCTATTACTGTAACCTATCATGTAAATAGTGTTCAATAATTATCAGATGATAAACTATCATTTAGTGACACTACTTCACTTGATAAAAAAAAAAAAAAATCAAGAGAACATGTTGTCCTCAAAACTTATATGGCTATTTAAATGCTAGGCAAAGAGTGTCACAAAGTAATGTTAGCTTATGATTCAATTTTAAAACTTCCCTGTCTCTAATTTCAAAATATAAAGTAACTGTGATTCAATGACTGTCTTAAACGTCAATAATAAGATTTGCTGGGTAAAATGAGTGCTGGAATATATACAGTGTGTTTTAATAGTGATGGTCACAACTTTATAAGAAGAAAAATATTGCAGAAAAGATTGATCTATACATTAAGCCATTAAGGACTGGACTGGACAACGCTAGGGGATTGTCTATTGTACCTATGGACCCAAGGGGGGTGCCTCCGGGAAAGAGGATGAGGCAAGAGGTGACAGAGAGCAACTGACCCAAGAAATCATGTCAGTACAGAGGGCAGGACCCATACACTTTACCAATTGGGGACTCCCCAGCAGGCCACAACAACCAGCAGCCTGTCCTATTGTGGTCCGGAAATGGCTCCACCAGACCAAGTTTGGAGACCATCCTACCAGAGGAGGAAGTTTTGCCAAGAATATATCATTCTGACATGCAACACCAAGACACCTGCTGACATTTCTAACCTGGAAAAGACCACCAGATGAGAGATGATGTGAAATGATAATGGAGATGAACTGGAGATGCAATTAACCTTCCCAGTATTCATCTGGCAACCTGGGAAAGCCCCCAAAAAACATATGGTTCAAGTAGGTCAACAAAGAGAATCGAATCCAGAACTCCCAAATGCAGGCCACAGACAAAATCACCTAAGCCATCCCACTCAGTAACCTTAATGGACAATTAAGTGTTATAACTGTTCTTGATTTGTGTTTAAATATGGCTTAAGTTGATGCATATTCAGCTAAACATGCAAAAATAATTTATTGAACAATTTTCTTGCATTCCAACATTAAATCTAATATTCCTCACCTTAATCCTGTGCATTTTTAATATGATGCATTACTTTAAACTTTCTTTTCAAGAGGTCACATTTTTAAAACTTGCTTGCTGAATATAAAAATAATTTTCTTTCAATAGAAGTTTATACATTTACATAAAGTGGCAATGCTGGATGAAGTACTGGGAACAAGTGTTGCTATTAGCGATCACAATTAGCTCCTTAAATATTTTTGGACTATTCTAAACTAAATATACTTTTTGATTAATATAGTACATAGGTGTATTTATAAGTACTATTAATACCCATATATAATAGATCACAGTGGGACCATCACCATTATCTAATGCTAACTTATTCTGCCAGAAAACTATAATACAATTTTTTGAAAATTAATGTTGCTAGCTAGAACATTTCTATTTGCTCTTTTTTCCCCTCTTATTTAGAAGACCAGTAATACTGAAGGAAAAATGCTCTAATACAAAATTAAAATTTCCTTCTTTTTTTTCTTTTGAGCAGAAATTTGCTTTTACAGCTGCAGTGCTGATTTTAAACACATTAGAATATATTACATATTAAGTACAAACAAGAGATGAACATTTCAAACATACATAATGTTTTTCCACTGTTTTACTCTTCTAATTTCAGGCATAACAATAAATAAACAAAACAACTTCCATTTAATTTGTCTCTCAGAAATGAGACTTAGGGTACCCTATAGGGATGAGTTGATAACAGTGTTTCCTCAACACTCAATTCCGATACATATTTTCCACAATACCCGATACTTCAATACTCGACACCATCCTTTCTTCTTCTAGTTTCAATAGAAAATAAAATGTTGGGAGAGTAGTGTAATGTCAATAAAATTAGGTAAGTACACATATTTAATGAGGCAAAAATTAAAACCATCAGCGTTCTTATTTTTAAACTTACATTACACATTTAAAAACAAAGCAGTCCTTTTTTTCTTTTCTATAAGTTTTTGTTAAAAAATACTAGCATTTTCACTCTTTTGGGGTCAAGTCTATTTCTTTTTCTGTCACATATGAGTCCTGCTGTACTTAATGGTCTTTTAGAGAAAACTGTTGCAGGTGAAATACACAAATATTTAGCAGCTAATTTTTTTTTTTTTTAATTCTGAAAATGTTGAATTTGTTTTCCTGTAATCCAGTGTACTAGAAAGAGAAGGTGACAAATTGTTGTTGAGATATGTAGTGATTTCTTCTTGGG
Source organism: Mantis religiosa (assembly GCA_030765055.1). Classification (NCBI taxonomy): domain Eukaryota; kingdom Metazoa; phylum Arthropoda; class Insecta; order Mantodea; family Mantidae; genus Mantis; species Mantis religiosa. The sequence continues at coordinate 20,443,021 of CM060960.1, read as the reverse complement.
AACTGTTAACTGACAGTTGACACACGATTATTTTCTTGTATAATGTTACTTTACGGGTACCACATTCCTGGCAATTTCTCCGGGTTTTGTAATGTTCTACTTGCAGCAAAAATATGTTCTAATTTTAAAATAAAATAAAAATTGCAGTTTCACCACCGAAGTATCGAAAAAGTACAGAGCAAGTTTTCTGAAGTATCATTCGAAGTCAATACCATGCAAGTATTTTAAGTGTTGAGGACCCATCCCTGGATGGGTACAAATTGTACCCAAAACATGTTCACAACATTTATACGAAGTGTTTAGTGTCTCAAATTTTCACTTCATTAGTAACATATATTATAAAACATATCTGCATGTTTTGCCAATTCTAAAAGAAGAAAATGCCTTTAAGTTTTACAAGAATATTATGTTTCATTAAGAATTTCATATTTTCTCATGTGCAAACAGTTGAAGTAAAATATACCTTCAATTTCCTCCCCTGTTAAATGAATTGAGTTAAATATTTGCAGCTGACAATATACAATGAGAAGAAAAAATTAAATTTAATATTTGTTATAATAATATTTCACTACACGTAAGAAAATTGTTTGGTATTTTTTTAATACATTTTTAAAACTGCATCTTTGGCCTAAAATGGTAACATAGGCCCAAGGGGCTTACAGAGGCTGAGAATATGAACATCATCAACCAGGAAATGCTCATCAGTGTTTACATAATTCTAGAACAAACTTGCCAGCAGCAAGTTAGAAACAGAACAATAATGTATCGCAAATTCCCAAAGTTCATAAAGCCTAGTCTACAGTAAACCAGGAATAGTAACAGCTAAGCAAACAACAAGAACAAGATGAGTTCCAGTTCACAACAAACTTAAAACAGGAATAAAGGTATGCCAATAAGCATACGATTAATCAAAGATGACCAACTTGGCCACTCAAGCACCATGTGCATTTATACGAAAATAAAACAGATGCACTGCAAGCAATACATGTGCAGGAATCCATTCAAGAGGCAGCTTGTCAGTACAACAAATCTATAATCTTGCCACCTTTAAAAGGAAAACTGATGTACACAATGCAATTTGTCATGCAATATGGAGGGTTGCCCACGATCTATGGTAACTATTTTAGATGTGCACAATAGGTGCATTTAAGGAGCCAGTGTGCATATCTAAGGTTGTCACCATAAATTGTGGACAACCTACCGTACATTTAATAATCAATGTTTTTCAATGCCTTTTTAATTTAACCAATATAATACACATTAACTAATTTTGAAATTCACTATGTAACTTTTCGAAAACAACACCTTGCGTTTAATTGGTATAAAAACAACTGAATATCACCATTCAGAGTTTCTGACAGTTTGAAAGCTACTTATAAGAAGAGGAAATTGTATTTGCATGCATCTTCATTTTATTCAAACTCATGTATCCCATTGTATCTGTAAGAATTCTGTTTATGAGGCATTATGAATGTTTAGATTAAAGTCTAGCTGTGCCAAAGGTATTATGTAAAAAATGTAACCTATGGCGTAACAGTCTCTAAGCGGGCCAGCGCTTACCAGCCTGACTGGCCTCATACCCACATATACAAGGCAGAGGTGGGCAATCATCTAACCGATATGGGGAAGAGATGTGGTCAGTATCATGATACTCCTAGCTGGAAAGTTGGCGTTCTAGACCAGGGTTCACTACCTAGCATAGCTCCTCGATTTCCTCACAATGCTGAGTAGGCACTGGTCTTATACCTGGGACTTAAAATCTGCACCCCAAAAGGGTGGGATTGATTGCAGGCACTTTCCATGACAGGGAACTAAAGTACAATGCTCTATCCCACAACGTCACGGTGCACGACAAAGGTGTTATGACTTCCTTAAATAATAGTCACCATGAAGGCAGCTATGAACACAGAAAGCTGTGATTAGCTACAGAAACTTGAGTTCAAACTTCTTAAAATTTCCTGCCTTAAGTTTCAGACTTTGATAAGTTCCACATAAGTTAGAAATACTTACACTTTAAAACATGAAATATAATCTGAAGCTTTCCTGGCGACGTATATGTTCTAGACGTTCTCGGGCTTCGAGCCAAAGTCAGATGATGGGAGCGATGCACAACTCCCGAAACGTCGATGGCTCTACATCCCTATACTTGGCCGAGAACGTCTAGAACTTTAAAACATTTTTTAACTTTTTTTTTTTGCAGCCGCTTTTCTCATCGTAATTCCCAGTTTACTGTGGACCATCCTGATCATAAAAATAGTACTTTAAACCTAAAAGCAGTCTGAAATTCATAACTGCAGAGATATTTCGATGTTTTAACAATGCAGATTTTCAGTATGACAACCATTAACTTATCAAAAATATTTATTTTCTTCTAAAGAGCATTGCACCAAAGTTTACACTAGATGTAATACATAATATAGGGCTTTAGAGTTTTATAGGCACAGAAGTTTTCAACAATAGGTTATAAGCAATAGACTGGCACATGTTTATATATATGTACAACAGCTTATCTAGTTTATCTACTTAAAGCCATGGTAATGACGACAGAGTTTCACAAAAGTGCTCGTACAACATTACTATACGGACCATTAAACAATTTGTACCCATTAACGAGTCTGTTTTCTGCAGCACATACCTGCATTAGTGCACCTCTTCATAAAAAATTGTTCTGTGTGTTGGTAAAACAGTCTTCACAGTACTAGATGTTTTCTTAGCAAACACTTTCTGTGAACTTGTTTTCTCTGAAGATTCTTGATGGTCTTGATTGCATTAGAGCATTTCTGAAAACAAATACTAAATTAGTGATATTTGAAATTTGTTCTTTAACATTAGTATGTAAAACTCAATGTGATAGCGGGATCCAAACCAGATCTTCAGTTATCCATGCAGATGCTCTTACTGACTGAACTAGTGGGTAGTAGGGAATGATAGTAGAAAGGTTGATGAAATGCTAGTATAGAATAAAATCACTAGATGAGCATAATATTTTGAAAAAATGTTTAGCGATGCAAGAGAAATCTTTTGCTGGGACGAATTGGGTTCAGAGTATAAGAAGAATATTAGAGGAAATGGGAATGGGTAACATATGAGAAGAGAGAGAGGAGTTAGAGGTTTCAGGGTTGAAATAAGGAACAGAGTGGAAGATATAGAAAAACAAGAATTATTTCATAGTCTTAGTGGTAAGTAAAGTTTAGTATTTTATAGTCAACTAAAGATGAATTGGAGTAGAGAGATATACATGGATGTATGCAATAGATTAGGAAGGGAAGGTTGGGCTCTGACTAGATTAAGTGTATATAGGTTAAGAGGAGATAGGACGGGAGTGAACTTGGATAAATGTCCTTTATGTGGATGGACAGACGATTTACATTATATAGTAGAATGTGAAGAAACAAATCTGTGGAGAAAACAGTTTTTACCAAAAAAAAAAATGGGAGAGTATCAATATAGAAATTTCAGAAATTAGGATAATGAAGCTACAAAAGGAAGAGGATATAAAAATGCTAGGGAAATTTATGGGAAGGATAAGGGAAAACTGGTATAGAAAAATAAAGAAAAGTAATATGAATTAAGTTAAGGTCCACCGTGCATAAATAACCACAGTGTTAATGTGTATGATGGACTAAGGGATAAAATAGCAACTCAAGTAATGTGTAAGTAAATAAAGTTGCAAAAACTTTCTGTACAAATGGTTTGCAAATAAATATATGCATACATACTGACAGAACTACCATGGTGAGACACCAATGTTCACATCAAACTTTATCTTATTTTAAGTCTACCACTAAACCTTCAGAGCAATCTTAAGTATTCAAGATTCATTACTCAAAGGCAACCTGTAAAGCTGCTTGTGCTTTTAATTTCTTGATTTTATCTTATTAAAGAAAAATTAAATTATCAATAGAGCTTGGATTTATATGCATTATATAGGTAATGTATGAATATATGCATGCATCTATGCACCAAACGTATAGTAAGTATGCCCTAGAAACGTTATAATATGCATTTAAAATAAAGTACATCCATTATTTCAACTTTCTTACATTTATTAATTTTGTTTAATTAATCAAATTTGTAAATTTATTCTTAAACTCTGGCATAAACAAAGTTAACATTTATTAATCTCTTTTGCAGTTTATTTTAGCATTAACTGTTTTTACTGCAATACACAATTATATATTTTCCACTATTTTCTGGAAGAAACAATTTCCTTCTGTCACTTAAAATTTGTTATATAAGTGAAAGATCTCTCTGCTCCACACAAAACACAAGATGGTATCAAAAAGAGGCTTTGTCACTTAAACAATTACCACTGCCATTATTTCCACTTTTACTTGCAGTAAATGCTGTTGATAAGGTTGTATGGATCTTGGAGACTAGCATTTCTATGAGCAGCTGTTCATATATGTTGCATAATCTATAATGTTTTTATTAAATTATAGATGAGTCATATTTTTTACACATCAGCTTCACTTACGTACCTATATTGAGGACATGTTTCACGAACCATCGTTCACAACATCGGCTCTAATGCGACTAAAGCTTGATCCAGTGGCGTGGGTAGTTCTGGAGTTGCTGCTGCCATCTGTTGATTTTGTGATGAATTTAAATGTGGAGTTGTCTTCTGGCAGGATTAGAAACCTTAGAAAAGCAGCAACTCCAGAACTACCCACACCACTGGACCAAGCTTTAGTCGCATTAGAGCTGTTGATGCGAACGATGGTTTACGAAACATGTCCTCAATATAGGTACGAAAGTGAAGCTGATGTGAAATAAATATGACTCATCTATAATTTAGAATTGATTCACTTCACTGTGGCGTTCCAATTCAGTTAAATCTCTATATCATTTTTTTGCTGCAGGATACCTATAACAATGGTTTATGGGCATAATGAAAAAGTTGACAACTTGATAATGCCTTCAAGTGGAGGTGAAATGCATTGAAAGAAAATTTGTATGATGTCAAGTATTGTACTACATTAAGAGTCAGTCAACTCATTGTATAGTTTTTATTATTAAATTGCTTCACAGCGTTAATTCCAATTTACATTTAAAAAAAAAAAAGACCTATACTGCTGCATTTATTTGAAATTTGGAATATTTTAACCAAAACATCAAAATTTTTAAAAATAAAATAATTTATTCCATGGTCACCTTCCAAATTTTAGAGATGTCATTGCTCAAATAAAAGCTATCTTTAGAACCTATGGTGTAATAAAGAGTCAAACTGAAAAATTCAATGACATGACCGGTATTTGAATCACGGATCTCCTGGTTTCCGACCAGTCGCTCTTACCCACTGAGCTACCATGGCCATCGTGCTGTCATATCAGTCAATTGGAGAATTTAATGTCATTATGGCACATTAGCTATGGTAGCCAATGGGTAAGAGCGACTGGATGGAAATCAAGAGATCCGTGGTTCAAATCCCGGCCATGGCATTAAATTTTTCAGTTTGACTCTCTCTCTCTCCAAAACCTTAACCTATACATGGCTAATGTGAAGGAACAATTAATTTCCATTAATTAACTATGTTGTAATACTACCAAAATAACACCAAAGCTTGAACCTAGTACACTGAATAGAAACCTTAAGAAAATATCTAAAGTCGACTTTTCAGCATAGGCATATTTTAATAAAATGCTAACACTAAAACAGAAACCTTTGAAAAGCTATTGCACTACAGTACTATAATACTAAAATTCTGTTCATGTATTCATGAGCCATATAGCAATACAATTTGAAGATAAACATTACCTGATAGAAACAAAACTCTGCAATAAACAGAATCTCCATTAATAGCCGTCACGACATGTGAATTGTCTCAGTTGACCATTGTCACGCTGGACAACTTGGAACACATCACTCATTCCCAACACACTCCCTGAGTTGTGACTGAAGTATAGGAGACGATAAGGCCCTGGAGCTCGAACTGCAGTGTCTGGGAAAAACACCTTTCTCACTCGTGTATTATTACTGCCTGTCGTTCCTTTCACAGCGTACACATAACATAGATAATCATCCAGGCTTGTAAAACCATCCTGTAAAATACCATTGTATGTATATTTTAAAATAATCAGAACCTACCCACAATGAAATAAATAGGCACTGTCAGTATTATATACACACTACAAACAATTTTTGACTTATGTGTTTTATAAAATATATCAACCATTTTAATAGTTTAATTTATAAATTGATAAATATACCACTTAATAAAGATGAGTTTGACAGAGATTATAAACATGGTTGGTTGGTATCTAATGTTGAGCACTTGATAATAAAATCATTCGCTCTCTTGCACTCCAATATTTAGCGGGAAGGTTGGTCTCTTCTATAAAAGCTGGACAGTGGATAAGGTGATTTTTATCCATATCCTCATTTAGATTGCAGAAAAAGGATTTAGGTGAATCTGTTATGCCAAATCTGTGTAGGTGTTTATTTAGGCAGTCATGTCCTGTTAATAATCTGAATATTGCCACTGCAGATTTTCTTTGTAATGAAGTAATGATAAGTTTGTAGATTTTCCCATTCCTTTCCAGATGTTTTTATGGTGTATTCTTCCTTAAGTCGTTTGATATATTTGAAATAATTCTTTTGATAAAGTGAAAGAGTACTGGAATAGTAGTTGGGTTCGAAACAATTTTGCTACCCTGTTTGGCCAGAAAATCAGCTGTTTCATTTCCTATCACTCCACAATGGGCCAGAATCCACTGGAGTACAACGTTTTTATGTAAATGTGATAACTGTTTTATCATTTTGTGGCATTCAATAATTTTGATACTTTAAGGTGTTGTATCTCGTGTTATAGCAAGAATGGTTGCTTTGGAGTCAGACAGTATTACAACCTTTGTAAATTTTTGGATGTGATATAAAAGATTTTGTAAACTTAGTAGGATTGCTAAAATTTCGCCATCAAAGTTTGTTGAATTTTTGTTTAGTTTACGATAGGAGAAAAGTGAGTATACCGCACCAGCACCACCCTCATTTGGTAGGCTGGAACCGTCTGTAAAAATATGCATCCATTCAGGAGCAGGATATCTTAATTAAATTAATTGGGAGTCGATTAATAACACAAAACAACACTCACTTTTAAATTTTCCCGGAACCGGTTTCTAAGGCCTTCCCTCTATCTTCAGCCGGACATCGATGTCCGGCTGAAGATAGAGGGAAGGCCTCAGAAACCGGTTCCGGGAAAATTTAAAAGTGAGTTACTAAAATTAGGCAAGTGAGTCAACCTTGTATATACTTTTCTCCACTTACAAGTTTTTTATGAAGACTAGTTTCTGGGGACTTCTCCCCTATCGTCAGCTCTGTGGTAGACTGATGATGCATCCGGTGTCTGCATCTGGCTTGGTGTTGTGCTGCCATCTAACGTCCTGGTAAGTTTGATGACGTCATCTACGGCGGGAATTTCAAAATTCATCAAGAGGTCCTGCCGTAGATGACGTCATCAAACTTACCAGGACGTTAGATGGCAGCACAACACCAAGCCAGATGCAGACACCGGATGCATCATCAGTCTACCACAGAGCTGACGATAGGGGAGAAGTCCCCAGAAACTAGTCTTCATAAAAAACTTGTAAGTGGAGAAAAGTATATACAAGGTTGACTCACTTGCCTAATTTTAGTAACAATGGCACTCCACTTTCTGAAATACTTCTTTTTATTCTATATTAAAAGTGAGTGTTGTTTTGTGTTATTAATCGACTCCCAATTAATTTGATTTATACAACAACACTGTTTTCAACACTTCCATGAAAGGATTTAGGATATCTTAAGTTTATTGTTTCCAGTGACAGTTGTTTTAAGGTAGAGGTTTCAGATTTTGTGATAGTTTCTGTCAAATGAAGGTTATATTCAATTTCTAAAAATTCTAGAGGGTTGTTTCTCATCTGCATAGTTTCTTTTATGTGTGGAAGTTGTAATCTCTGGCTGATTTCTTGTACTATGCTTAAAAAGCTTTGCTGAGATTTTAAACATACTTGTGGTTTTCTTTGGACCCAGTTATTATAGGGTAGTCTTAAAAGTTTTTCATATTGTGTGATTGCTGCATTCTCAATTTCAAATGTTATGTTTGGATTATTTTTTAAAATTTGCATGGCAGTAATTGGTGTTGTTTTAACGGCTCCTGTTATGAGGCGGAGGATTTGGTTCTGTAATTTATTGAGTTTTTCTACATTCGTAGTTAGAATTTCTTCGCAATAATGAAGTATAGGTTTTATGTACATTTGATAGATGGTGTTCAGAGTCTACATGTTGCAAACCCCACTGGCTGCGGAAAGGCTACTGCCTTACACAGGTAGGAGACCCTTTAATTCCTTCTATTGAAGGCTTAAAGGAACCGACCTGGACAATAGCCTAGTGTCCGATCCCTCACCTTCTCGTGGTGCAGCTGTTAGTAATCATGCCTATGCATGATGAACGAAAGGGAAGGGCTACCTACTAATAAGCACTGGTCAGCTTAGTAGGTATTATGATCGAATTGGTATTACTTCTACTTCCTATACCAATTCCCTCTTTCAACTTTGCTATCCAGTCTTACTTGACTGACCTCTTGTTTCTTTCGACCCTGATGGTATTAGAGTATTCGAGGCCTAAGGGCTCATTTCCCCTTCTTTCCTGTACCTACTTTCTCCCTACGGGTGAAGTAATCGCCACATGTGGTGCCTTTTACTAAACGGTTACAAATAGTTTGTTGTACTCCAACAGAAAGATTATAAACATAAAACAAATGCAAAATATTGAAATTCATAGTGTGATGATAATATTTTGTGTATTTATGACGGATGTAAATTTGTAAAATTTAGGAAGCCCAGATAGGTAACTTCCTGTCATGATACATGCAAGTCATTTCCTGAAAGCTCATGTTACATTAACAGATGTGCGATTCTTTGAGAATCATGCTTATCACACACATGTTGTTGTCAGCTTAGCTGACATGTGCTGAAAAAGGCTTTAATCAGCCACTTAATCATCTAAGAGTTTAATATTTAAACCCCCTGGAAATTGGTTTAGCGGGAACAGTCTTGCATGTCCTAAGATGAACCTGCGACATTCGTCTGTTTAGTGGCCATTTATACTTTCTGTGCAGATAGGAATCTAGAATGCCGGCAACCTTCGCCAAGGTAAAGCCAACCACTAACTTTTACTAAACAATCTTTGCTCTTCTCATTACTATGTAGATTAAACACTATTTATACCAGAGTTACATGTCACTTCTTAAGGATGCTGCAGAAATAAAGGACTTTTTTTTTTTGTAATTTACGTCCTCCAACGTTAAGTCTTATCGGACAATGAATGGGTGAAATGATGCTCAAATGAGCCCAGGGTCCATAGAGCTTAGAGTTACCTGACATTCGTCTTTCAGGATAAGGGAAAACCCCAGAGAAACCTTATCCAGGTAACTCACCCTGACTGAGATTCAAACTCGGGACCTCTTGAACGTGAGGCAGACATGCTACCACCAGGCTACCAAGGCGAGCAATAAAGGACTGCTGGTTACTAAATTAATACTTTCTTCTTCACCCACTGGAGCAATTAATGAGACCTCTCTAATCTCCTACAGAGCAGCACTCGTATGTCACAAATTTATTTACTACCTCATTCTTAGAAAACACAGTCTTAACAGCATTTTGTCATATCAGAAATGCTCGGCAAATGACTCATTTGCTTGCACACTCTTTATACATAGCCATTGGAGTTCTCCCTGAAAAATCCTGTACTGTTCTCAATAGCAAATCTTGTGTTAACACTGAATGACAGCACTACTTGTCTAATTATGTGCTTTATCTCTTAGTTCAGCCCTATAGTGCATCCGCGCTTTATCTCTTAGTTCAGCCCTATAGTGCATCCGCCTTAAAAAAACACACTTGTATTACTCCATGGCCACGTGCACAAGCGAGACAGATGACAGACATCTGCAGTAATGGTGAGAAGGACAAAGTGCACACGATGCAGGGAAAGCAACTTATTTCTTGTGATAGGACATATTTGTATTTCCGAACAACTATAAAAATACATCTCACTGTAATGCTACAACTAAACATACACATTAGCATATTTTATAAGCAACAACATTAAGAAAAGATGGCACTATCTTAAGTTGAGTTCTTCGTTCTCAGACTAATGACAGCATTCACTAAGGTCATGTGGTGGAGTTGTTCGCGGAATTTAAAAGTGTGCTTCTTACGATGGCAGGAGAGTAAGGGCTTAGTTCAGTCTTCCTCCTGATAAGTTCGGACCATAGCTGCTGCATCACAACATTTTCCTACCTTAAGGTTGGTAACCCTAGTACACACTCTTTGCTACTGATCAACTAATCAATGATTCTCCTTTTTCTTCCTTCAGTGTTTGTAATATTGTCCAGTGCTGGGTTGGTGAATTTTCAGATTTACCTGTTGACTGTTATAATTTTGAAATTCTTAATGTGAGATTTTAATTTTTTAATGCATCTTCACTCAGGCTCGTGCATACAGCAAAATGGGCATACCATAACATTATCTAAAAGAAATAATTTTTTGTGCTTAATGTAAATATATATGATAGGTGTTTCTGCATGAAAGATGTTTAGGATAAGTATGGAAAGATACTGGATAAAGAAATGAGACTGTTACTTATGAGGTGTTAAAAAAAGAAACCGAACTTTTGTCTTATCAGCATTATAGCTTACTGTATAACATTTTAAGCACTGTCCCCTTCAAAATAATCCCCTCTATTGGCAATAAACCGTTGCCATCATTTCTTCCATTTTTGGAATGCTTCCTGAAACAATTTTGTGGCATGGCATGCAGATCTCTCGTCACATTGTTCTGAACCTCCTATATAGTTTGGAAATAACATCCTTTCAACGTGTTTTTCAATTTTAGGAAACAGAAGAAAGTCTCTGGGACTAGGTCCAGAGAATATAGTGAATGGGACACATGGGAATGTGGCACAAACAAGGAGTGACGCATGAGGTGGTGCAATGTCATGATGCAACATCCAATTCTGGTTTTCCGAGAACTTAGGCGTCTTTCTGCACACTATGATCCCCTCATAGACTTCCTTGTTTACCATCTGACCAAGTGGCACAAATTCATGATGGAGAATGCCTTTGCAGTCATAAAACACAACCAATATCATCTTGATCTTTGACCAACTCATGCATACTTTTATGGACAAGGTGACCCTTTGCTCACTCATTTGTAGCAAAATTTCACACATACATGTTGTTCTTCAAGCTCCTTCATTGTTACTTTTCACTAATTCGACTAGCAGACTGTACACATGCTTACTTCAGCGGCTGCGGTGCACTTGCTAATTGCTCAAGCGAAACACAGCAAACAGCAGTTTGTCTAAACCTGCTGATGGTTGACACACTATTTCAAAAGTTTAATTTCCTTTTGAACACGTCTTATATTTTCAGTGAACTGTAATACCTTAAAAACACCAATCCAGTCCCAAAGGGTTGGTTGTACATCCCCAGAAAGGTTGTAAGATGCTGAATTCTCTTCATCAAGGAACCATGTACCAACTGGCAAGAATTCCACAACTCTTTCATAATAGTCACTAAACACCTGAAATAAATAAATGGTAACAATAATAATGATCATGATACAGGGAAACCCATATTTCATTCCTCAGTTATACTTTTCCTTATTGTTCAATTAGGTTCCAATTTGAAATGTACTACATACTGGATGAATGTTGTTTTAACAAATTTATCCACTTACACCTATTTCAAATTTTGACAGATCTCATTCAATATTTTGGTCATATTAGTACTAATCAGTACACATGGATAGCAACAAATGACCTCACGGGTATAATAGTTACAGAACTTTGAGAGATAGAGAATGTTTTAACTGGAAAGATAGAATCAAATTGAAAAAAATCAGTACTTCAACTGGATGGAAAGCTAAAAGGACTGGAAAATTCAATGCCATAGCCGGGATTTGAACCACGGTTTTCCTCCAGTTGCTCTTAACCATTGAGCTACTATGGCCAACATGACAGCATGACATTTAACTGTCTAACTGATTCACGTTTTCCCTGGTAAACAACAAGGAGTTCTCACTTCCATTAATTGATCACAGCTGGAATTTAAACTACAGATCTTTGGTTTACCATGCTGGTGCTCTAACCAACTGAGCTACCTCCTGCCAGTACATCATCAAATTCCCCAATTGACTTACTAAACCCCTCCAGCTATTCTCAAGTTTATTTTGAGATGATACACACCAAAAGACAACTTAATATTGTAAGCATTATAAGCCTTGTGCTTCATAGTTAACCACTATTAGGTCAAAATTACTTATTCTTTCACACAGTCTTAGTTGGGGAATCTCATATCATACTTCCTTATTGCCATGGTAGGTAGCGGAAGATCCATAGTTCAAATTCCAGGTTCGGCAATGAGCTTTTTCAATGTTATTCTACCTTTCCAACTTTGTCTACACATGACTTGTATCAAAGAACAGTAGTGGCAGGTAGCGGAAGATCCATAGTTCAAATTCCAGGTTCGGCAATGAGCTTTTTCAATGTGATTCTACCTTTCCAACATTGTCTACACATGACTTGTATCAAAGAACAATTATGATTTATCAGAAAATGCTTTAACTTAGAGTTGGAATGCAACTGAGAGAGTTGTTGCTGTATGAGTGACAGTAGTTTCCATTATTCACTACATATGTATGATGTTATATATTAGTAATGAAATGAAACAAATAAAAAGCAGTGAAAAACTGAAGACTCTTCAAGAAAATGGTTATAATCCAAATTTGAAATGCATGGACAGAGCACAGCATTTTAACATATCATATCTCCAATCTTATTCACTAAATTAATTAAATACGAGGTCTGTTCAAAAGGTATCACAATTTTCTAATTTTAACAGGCTATGTATATTTGATTTTCAATTGTTTTGTGACGTTATGCTGGTACCCATGCCCCTCACTTATGTTGACAAGCTCGGCCATTTTGAATGTTCAGTTAATTGTTGACAGCTATTTTGCTAGGACGTGTTTTGGCCTGTCTTTGATTTTTGCCAAATCCAAAAAATGGAACAAAGAATTTGCATCAAATTTTGTGTGAAAAACAAAATTAAGTGCACGGATGCATTCCGAATGTTGACTGTGGCATATGGTGAAGCTACCTTGGACCAATGCAACATTTATCCGTGGTACAAAAGATTCTCAGAGGGTCGAGAAAATGTGAATAACAAAGAGCATCCCGGACACCCGAGCTCATGAACAACAGACGAAAACATTGCAAAAGTGAAGAAAATAGTATTGGCCAATCGTCAAATCACCGTTAGAGAAGTTGCTGAGGACCTGAACATATCGAATGGCTCATGCCATTTGAACTTGACCAATGGTTTGGACATGAGACGGGTCGTCGCAAAACTCGTACCAAAGTTCCTCGATTTCAACCAAAAGCACCATCACATTAATGCTGCTACAGAGCTGTTGAACCCAAATTTACTCCAGAGGATCATAACTGATGACGAATCATGGGTTTATGGTAATGATGTGGAAACTAAAGCTCAATCATCCCAATGGATGCTGCCACATGAGCCAAGACCGAAAAAAGGCGCACCAAGTTCGGTCGAATGTGAAGGTATTGCGTACAGTTTTCTTTAATTGCAGGGGCATGGTGCATCATGAGTTCTTGCCACAGGGTAGAATATTACCTGCAAGCTATGCGCAATTTGCACAAAGTAATCCACCAGAAACACCAAGATTTGTGGAAGAACAAAAATTGGCTTTTGCACCATGATAACGCCCCTGCTCACACATCATTGTTTTTGTGCAAACTTTTGGCCAAAAACAATACACTTATGATGCCACAGCCACCAGGGAGCCACCTGGCTCCCTGCAACGTTTTTTGTTCCCAAAACTGAAGAGGCCCATGAAAGGATGACGTTACACCACGATTGAAGAGATAAAGATGGCATTGAAGGAGGAGCTGAACAAGATCACAAAAAACGATTTTTAAAGTGCTTTGAGGATTGGAAAAAACGTTGGCACAAGTGTATAATATCTGATGAGAATTACTTTGAAGAGGACAAAATAGATATTCATGAATAAATAAATACTTCTTAAAAACCACAAAATTTGCGAAACATTTTGAGCTGACTTCGTAATTATAAAAATGATAAATTATATGAATCAGTTGGAACACTGGACTTCACTTATAAATAATGAATGACTAGTATCAAATGCTCTTGCTACCATTCTCAAGTTCTTGGTTCAACTGTTGTTCATTAATTACAAGTGAAGCCCCATGTTCCTACTGACTCATATAATTTATTATTAAAATTTGTTTCGCTATCTCCAACTTCTGCACAATATTTGAGTTAATTATAAAAATATGTGTAAAAAAACTTATCTTGCTGTGCAAGGACTAATTTTGCAATTACAATGATTGATTGCATTCTCAGCTAATGCATGTTTTGTTGCCACAGTTATTACTTTTTCTAGGTGAAGAATAGTTTGTGACTGAATTTTGGGTTTTACAGAAACTAATCTCAAATTGATAATCAATGAAAGTAACATTTTAGCCCTTTTACACAAACATTTGTTGTTTTTAATGGTTTAACTTTATAAGATGTATGATCATAAGCCTTAATAAAGAAGAATTTAATAAATATAAACATATTAGCATTGACTTAAATAATGGTTTTAATACAGATTTTATGCATAGAAAGATAAACAAATTTAAATATAAAGAATTGTAAAAGAGATTTCTACTAGACATTAAGTAAATTAACGATGGTTATATTTTTTTATATTTTATTTTATTAATTTAAATATGGAATTGTCTTCTGGCGGGATTTTGAAGTTCATTAGCTGGTTTTTATGCTTTTCTATGTATATTTTCTTCTAGATGACGAGCTCCCTATGTTTTAGTAAGTATTTTAGTAATTTGGTGCTATCTTCAATCTCATGATTTTCAGACCAAAAATGTTCTTTCTTCCTAGTGTTTATGTTTTTTTTTGTCCTCCCTAGGTAAATTTTTTACAGTCTTTTACACTATCTTGTAAATGCCTGATTTTTCTTCTGGTTTTATACTATCTGTATTGTTGGTGTTAAGTAGGTTCTTAATGTTGTAATTGTTTTTTGGTGCCAGAAGACAACCCCACATTTAAATTCATCACAAAATCAACAGATGGCAGCAGCAACTCCATAACTACCCACACCACTGGATCAAGTTTTAGTTGCAATAGAGCTGATGATGTGCAAAATAGTTTACAAAACATGTCCTCAATATAGGTATGTAAGTGAAGCTGATATGTAAAAACGACTCATCTATAATTTAATATATGTTTCGCCGCACTGTGATGTTCCAATACAGTAAAATTTCTATATACAAATAGTTTTTTCAATTAATTTTGACATCACTGTTATTAAATTTCTCCAATCAAGTATAATTGTATATTAATTTTGAAATATTGTCAACTGTTTCTGTTAAAAAAATGTTCACTTACAATATTATATTTTACTTCTTACTGTAGCTGCCAATGCAATAAGAATTCATCAATTACCAATTGGCTGAGAATTGTAATATATCTAATTGCAAAACTAGTCCTAAAGAACTATTATACCACAAGATAAATGAAGTTAAGTTATAAATAATTATTGTAATTGTTATATTCCTGTCGCTTCACTGTTAATAGCTTCAGTTTTTCCATTTTATTCACGTTTATTTTAGAATAACATAACTCTAAATCAAATATTCAAGCATAAAAAATGTATCTACTTGCTTTGAATTGTTTACCTTTATAACAAATTCTCCTACAACTGGTTTGTGGTCACTTTGTACATATTCCTCTAGGCTCCTATATGACAACAGTTCTGCGTGCAATGTTAGATTTTCATATACATTAGCATTAACTTTGTACAAAATTCTATCTGTCCAAGAGGGACGGCGTCTGAAGAAGAAAAGAGAAAAACAATTATTACTAGAAATACTAAGAAAACATTCAATAGAAAATAATTTAATACAAAATAATAAGTAACATTCTTTCACAGAAAATCTCCAAGCTATATTAAAACTGCTGTAGCAAAATTAGGCACTTGCCATAAAACAGACACCTAATCAAAGTAAGGTATAATTTGTGAATGAATTGCTCAATATGAACTAACTATAATTTTCGAATCTATTGTGTCCATTAATAAAGCACTTAAAAGCTACTTGTGTCATTTTCGCAATTGGATGATAAAAGTGACTATCAACTGACTTCTACAGGAGTAGTTAAGAATCCATAACCAGGACAGATTTCTTTTTAGATGCTTCAAAGTTAGAATTCATTAATTAAAAAGGGTAGAATCAGGCTGAAAAATTCAGTGCCATAGCCAGTATTTGAACCATGGATCTCCCAGTCTTCGTCCAGTTGCTCTTAACCATTGAGTTACTATGGCAACATACTAGCATGAGTTTTTTCAGTCTAATTCTGCCTTTGAAAGCCTTCTGCTACACATGGCTAGTGTAGAAGAAAAATTAATCTCCACACCAATTAACATGATATTTAGTTAATAAGAGTACATTTTAACAAAGGATGACTTCTTTAATAATAAGCAAAACATGTTATCTTTTTAAATAAATGATGTAGAAACAGTTGTGATTAAAAGCATTGTTAAAAGTGAAGCTAGTTTCATATTAAAATACTATTGAGTCATATTTTATTAAGACTTAAAACTTGCTATTTTATTTTTAAAGTTCAGCTTACTTGAGATCATATCTGGTTGAGTGGAACTCAAATTTATAAGTTGGTGGGAATGTAGGAGTTTGTTCTGTCAGCTCACTGAATGCTTCCCCACTTGACATCACCTCACATAGCTGATCTTTATCCAGTAATCTTGTGAGCTCACCCTTTTTGATAAGACAATCTATTTCCTCAGCAGACAATGTATTTACATCCGAGAGACGGAAGTTCATGTCTCCTATCCAAAAGACATAGCTAGAACAAAATTTATATAAAATGACAAATGGAACTGATTATGTCAACAAGGAAGCAGAGGTATGAGTACATTTGAACTTACTCGTGGTAAAATATATTGCTAGTTTCTCTTGCTCGGAATGTCTGACTCTTGATGACAGTATTGTAGTCAATGATGCGATCTTGTAGAAGATTGTCATGAGGTGTAAAGTGACAGTTCACTATGCACAGAGAGCACCCATATATACTCAAACGAATTGTTACAGCTCCCTTGTTGCCCTGAAAACAAAACATTTGGTTTCATTGTTACATATGGTTTATAAAAAGCTTACACTCATGGTACATATGGAAGAAAAAGGAAAAGTAACATTTACGAGGGTAATCCCAAAACTAAGGTCTCCAAAGTGCTGGAGTCGCAGGGAAACTGTTTGTGTTGATGTTGGCCATACTGCTTCTTTCCTTCCCCCCTCCACTCTCTACAGACACCACTATGTATTCCCTGGGGCTCACAGTCTTGGCTTGGCAGCCAGTTGTAATGGAGCTCCCGTTAGAGACTACTACCAGGTGCGAAGTTCGTGCAGTTATTCGGTTTTTGAGTGCAAAAGGAGTTAAACCAACAGAAGTTCATTGACAGTTGGTGGAAGTGTATGGAGAGTCTTGTATGGATGCCAAAAATGTCTGCAAGTGGTGTAGAGAGTTTGTAGATGGTCACACGGAAATTCATGATGAGGAAAAAAGCGGGAGACTGTCAATTCCACGAAACAATGACAAAGGTTGAACAAATTGTGCTTCAAGATCGGCACATTGCTCTCGATGAGCTGTGCATTGTTGTTCCTGAGATTTCTCGAAGCACCATTCACAGGACTGAAGACTTGAAATTTCGGAAGGTGTGTGCCAGATGGGTCCCAAGTATGCTGACAGAAGATCACCAACGGCAATGCACTGAAAGTTCCCACCAATTTCTTCAATGCTATGCTGATGAAAAGGACAACCTTTTGGATTCAATAGTCACAGGTGATGATGAAACTTGGGCTTTCCAAGTTCACTATCACTTGTTTCCCAAATTGAAAGAACACTTGGCTGTAAGACGCTTTAGTGATGACGACGAGGTGAAAGATGAGATCCAACACTTCTTCAAGAGCATGGCATAACATGGGCATACAAAAACTGTCACAGCATTTACAAAAATGCATTGATCAAAATGACGATTATGTGGAAAAATAGAAAAATGTTCAAGCTTAAATTCTATGTACCATTTGTTGAAAATAAACGTTTATTTAAATTTTAAAAAAATTGGAGACCTTACTTTTGGGATTACCCTCACAAGTTTCATAAAATGATTACATATTCTGAAAAATCCGAAGTGCTGCTTTCACAGCACTTCTTTTACACACTTTTCTACAAGTCGATCTTTTAACAAATTAATTTTCTCTCTATATCTTGTTAACTGAGATAAACTTTCATTACGCAGTTGAACCTGATTTATACATATATCAAGAAGAAGAAAGGTGACTTGTAACTCTGAATTATTTACAAAATGAGGTTTTGATAAAGCATTTGTTTAAAGTCCTTTGTTGCAATACCTGCAAGCTTAAGGCCAAGTTAAAGAAGATGAGAAGAAATTTTACTTGCTACATATACATACCCACATACCCCTAAACCCCGTTCTAGTGTACTGTGTCTCTATATCTCGTAGGTGTAACAGGTGTTTCCTAAGGCAGAAGAGGCTCAAGACGGTACCTTGCAATCGAATGGTTTTCACCTTCACATAGTCTTTAGCAGCCAGCACATCTCTGTAACAAAATTATTTCAACAAATGCTCTAAATTATATTCTTTCTGTTGTTTAAGCCTTAACTACTATAATCTGTAAGAAGCAATAACAACTGAAGAAAAAAATTAATTTAAAATACCAATGATATTAAGACAAGTTGTAATGTACTGGTCATCCAATGAAAGATCACTAAAGTTTGAATATCAGTGACTGCAGCCAAATGTATGTGTTAAAGGATGGGGAGGGCCCATGTAAAACAACCAGCATGATGGCATGTCTGGATTTTAACAGGGTACATTTTGCTGCAGTTGTATCGACTTTGCTTCTTTTCCTTTACTATATTAAAACTTAAAAGAAAATAAAAAAGAAATAAAAACATAAGTCATAAAAACTCTTAATCATTAATGAAATACTTTTCTGTCAAAAGTACACCAGCCTTTAAGGAGTTAAATCAACTTTTTCAAATTATTTTCAAGTTTTCTATTGGGTACACTCTCCAGATGATGCAGACCACTTTAATATCCTTTGCATTGGGATATGGTTATCTTTTGCATTGTATAGTTACTACCAAACAATTTGGCATGTAAAAATTCTTTGGAACTAGTGGACGAGCCCAAACCATTAAGGATTGTAAATGTTGTCTTGGACTTCACGCCTCTCACCCTCCATTAAGCACCAGAAAAAATGAATTAGTTAACCTGCCCGTCAAGTATACTAAGTTACTTATTGCACATAGTGAAGCTAGAACATGTTCATTTTAAAAAAGTTTTCATTTAGAAGTGAAGAGAAACTTTTATATAAGTGCCTGTTTATTGTTGGTGATAGTGATGATATGTCGGGCACAGAGCCTTTAGAAGACTATAGTGATATATAACTGACAGTTATAAAGCCTGGGTTAGGAGTGTCAGAGGATCAACTTTCTGCACACACTCAGTTTACCTACCTACTGCTGCAATGGAACCAAGAGCCAGGGTGTGAGGTGGATTGGAAGCATCACAAAAGAGTAGGTGACTCCTTAGTTTGCAATTTGAAAACTCCAGATGCCAAAATAATAAAATAAATAATTTTTATTATTTTTAACACTACCAGCATCTGCTGCATCCTTATTCACTTCACCCAAGGTATATTATGGCACTTATCCCCTTTCTTTCCTCCCTTCTTCTGGAGAACTTCAACACCCAAAGTAACTGATGATCCACATTGAAACTTATATTTAAACATCAGTCAACTGGATCAGATACTAGCAAAAAACTACAAATAAGCCTAAACATCTTGTGGTGCTAGAAAATACCTGTATGCATTTGTCCAGGGGTCATCAAAGATGGCATCCATCACCATATTTTGCGGCTGTGATTTTACTTCTTGTAGGCTGAAATCACACAACAAAAAATATTGTATATTCCAATTAAGATAGTTACACTTAAACTGTACGTTTATAATTGCTACCCATATATTTAGGATTTTAGAAATAAAGTAATGATTTGGATAGGTAAAATCACAGTGAAAAATTTAATGCCATAGCTGGGATTTGAACCACAGATCTCCCGGTCTCCATCCAGTTGCTCTTAACCACCATGACAAAATGCCAGCACAACATTACATTCTCCAATTGACTTGTATTTTCCTGGTAAACCACTAGGAGTTCTCATATACAATGAGATATGCACTTTTTGTGGCTTCTTACTATGTCCCGGGCTTTATAGTTAAACCACTATTAAGTTAATTGATGGAAATTAATTGTTCTTTCACACTAGCCATGCGTAGGCTACTAATAATTTTTTACTTGTAAAATATGTAGTGTAATAATAAATTATTAATTACATTTATAAATGTGAACAATTTATTTCTAATGTCCTTTTAAATTAATACAGTAAAGGATTCTTGGTAACAAGAATCTTGCATTGCTAAATTTTTCTGCTAATACTGTGGCACACTTTTCTGCTTACATTTAAGAAAACAATCCATAACCAATAATTACATAAAAAATAAAGCTAGCTACAGTGAAGCAATAAATATTAACAAATACAACTATTTGCAACAAAAACTTCACTTATCTTAAGAAAATGATGTACATTTTTCTTATTAATTGACGAGATCGATTTTGTAAACATTCGTCTACAGCTTTTATCAAAAACATTCATCAAGTTGTTTGATGACTGAAGATGTAGACAAATGTTTACAAAATTGATTTCATCAATAAGAAAGATGTACATCATTTTCTTAAGATAAGTGAAGTTTTTGTTTGTGTAATAAAATCCATAATCACCTTAAAAACTCTTTTTTTTAAGTGGAGTGACTTTCTCAATTATTTAAGTACAATAGAAGTGGACATTTAAAAACACAAACATCTACAGAAGTTAAATACAAATAAGTATACATTTATAAAAGAGCAGGAGATGAAATTGCTATAACATTTTATATCAGGTGCTGCAGAATTCAAAGATCCATATTTAATGGTTAAAAGATTAAATTACCTTAGGGATAAGAGCATAACTCTTTTTGACAGATTGTGATCAGGGTATCGAGAAGACAAAATAGAATAACTTATGTTAATATACAAACTTTCAAGGGTTAGACAGAAGTGTCAAGCAAACACTTTGATACAGAAAACTTAACAAGTATATCTTGAAAAAGTTCTTGTATTTATAAATGACTAGTAGCTTTTACTAAGTTTAATATTTATACTATCAATAATCTTACCCTACAACATAGAAGTCTGGTAAACGTTCCTGTCCTTTTCGTTTCACTGATTCTCCAAACCCCAGCATTTCCTGGAGGTCTTCCTCTGGATGTCTGGTGGCCACATTCCATGTGACCATGTAAAACCTAGAATGAAACATTACTTTACATTACTTTACATATCTAAAATTTGCATTGTATTAACATATTTTTTACAAAATGTAATTAAAAACGTTATGAGTCTACTTCTTGTACTTAGGAAGGCCAAGAGAAATGGATCAGGGTAGTCAAGAAAGAGAAAGAAAAATACAATTAGGAAATCTAATCAACCAGAGGGTTGAGTGGAATGGAGTATTATATGGGTTCATGTTAGTATCATAGGCCATGCCATGGCTGAGTGGTTAGACCTTTTGGTTCTCACCAAGGTGGCCCGGATTCGATCCCAGGTGACCGCAAAGTGGGATTTGTGGTGGACAACATGACGCTGGGGTGGGTTTCCTCCAGGTCCTCCAAACATTTTATCCACAACTGCAGCAAATATCTTCTGAAGGGAGCAGCACCATAGATGATGCCCGGCCCCTCCCTCCTGCTGCCTGCTAGCTGCACCAATCAGTGGAGGTCGATCAGGGAGATAAATACAGCAGCTCAAACAGTCAACACTTCCCATCCAACACTGACACACAAGTTTGCGTAAAGGACACAATCTATAAGACTGCACGAGTAAATCTGCAGAGCGGATAGGTACCATGGCGTTCTGCCCACCGCCCAGGAGCATCCGGGTGGCTTGTACTCACTCATGGCTCAACACTTCAGACACTATGAAAACTTCTCTGAGGGGACTACGAATGTGCCACTGAAGATGTCTGCTGTAGTCGTGGACAGAACTTTTGGAAATTCTAACTCCAGCAGACCATGGCATAACAGCCCGGAAATAACTTCTTGTTATATTGATTCCGTCTGTGAAAGCCTACACTCTTTCATATCTCAGAAATGATTAGGGCTACAAAAAATGTACGCTTTAATGATATCTACAACTTTTATGTGGTAACATTTTGTCTAGGTCTTATCATTTACAAATTATCAAAAAGCCATGCCAAATGGACAGGACTAAACAGGCCAGAAAATTCAAGATATACATTTAATTTGTCAAGAAAATATCTTAAACATACGATATATTAATCAAAATTGATAAGAAATTGTTGAGAAAATTGAAAATAACAAAAAAGGTTTTCCATGTAAATAATACTTTGGGATGGATGTTGCACTCTTGCAACATGCTGAACTTAAATGTCAAATTTAGTATTTAAACAAAAATAACTTGCAAGTATGTAAACCTATTCAGTTAAAATTGCAAAATTTGTTTCAAAAATAAAAAGGACTTAAACCACATATAAACCTTCCACATGTAAATCTATGCCTTGAACTGATAGGAAACATTTTCACATCTATGAATTTCCAAGTTAATTGTGATTTTTATGTTTTATTTATTTTCTGTTTCTTATGGTTTCTCCGTATTAATTCCTAATATCCATTGTAGCATTAAAAATGCATGGAGTCAGGATTACACCCATATCTTATCATTTCACCATTGCAGAGATACTTTAGCTCATAGGTTATTTATGCATTTCCTTCCTTCAGAACCAAGGAAATTGTGGTTTGATGATATAACTTAAAAGCAACCTCAATTAAAGCTAAACAGCTTGATATGGAGTAATTAAACCATTATAATACAATTTTACATTTGATAAACTCATAATGAATAATCAGCAGTACATATCCAACTGTTAACATAAATGAAGCTGAAGAAATCGACAGAAACACCAGGTATCTGGATGGAACAAAATCTGTTTCTAAAGACATTTTTATGGAACTATCTATCTAGGTGAAAATGTTTCTGTATTTAAGTTAATTGATGGAAATTAATCATTTTTTCACACTAACCAAATATAGGCTAAGGTTTTTGATAGAGTCAACATGAAAAATTCAATGCCATGGCTGGGATTTGAACCACGGATCTCCTGGTTTCTGTCCAGTCGCTCTAACATATTAAGCTACCATAGCCATCTTGCCGCATGGAAAGAAACCTACAACCTAATAAACATCTCAGAACAAAATTAAGCAGTCTTTTACACCCAATATAGAATGGTTGAAGACCATCCATAAATAAGAACTTAATTTACAGAGTAAGTTTTTCTAAAACAATTTTTTTTTATTTTGAGTTCCTGAAAACACATTTATGGTGAAATCATACTGAATTTTTTGCTGTTACATATGTTACAAAGAAACGAAACCTAGTTGGTTTTCAAAACCTAGTTTACAGAAGCCTTAAGACAAAGTAAAAGAGCAAAGTTGCTCTCCTTGCCCTTGAGCATCAAAAGGATGCAACCTTGACATAATTTTTACAACTTTAAGTCTAATGATGTTTAAGTGATGAATAAGCAATATTTCAAGGTCAACCAGCTGTCTGTGAGTTTTCTTTCCACTCTTCTGCTGTATCTTAGGTTCTTGGGATATCTTCCCAGTAATAATCCTGCATACTTCTCTTAACAATGTGTTTTATTTTACGAATTTAAAGCACTAGAATCAATAAAAGTGTGAAAAAAAATGTCTTTCAGGATTTTGATGTTAATAATTTAGAAACATTACAGGATGTTCCCAATTTTAATGATATTGGAGGCTTGACTGAAGGAATTTAGTAACAGTGACGTCAAGATTAATTGAAAAAACTATTTGTGATCAGTTTTAACACTCCGTCACTTACATCCAAAAATATTTTAATAAATTAAAAAAGATCTTTAAAAAGCAAAATATCATCCTGGCTCCTATAAATAGATTACTCAGTGTAAAAATTGTTAAATTCAAAACCAAAAGATGAAATCCCACCAATCAATAGATCCAGAATATACAAAATAAGTTGTAAGGATTGTGAAAAATGCTACATAGATCCAACTAAAATAAGCCTAAAAACCAGAGTCAAGGAGCATTTTAGAAACATCAAATTGAAACAGGAACACAAGTCAGCAGTAGCATTTTGCTTGTTTTGGAACAAAAACCATGACCTTGACCCAAATCCAAAACTACTAAAAGGGGTGATAAACCAAAACAAACTGACAATGTAAAACAACTTCTTAGTACGGAAAAATAACAACTTTGAAATCCCACCACTTAATAATCTGATAAAGAAGTTGATATTTGTACCACCAGAGAAGAGAGCAGATGACAATAGATGCTGGTTGGACCTTGAAGGTTGAAGATGGAAGTAAAGGCTTCCGAGACTATAAAATGTAAGTGACGGAGTGTTAAAAACTGACTAAAATTAGTTTTTTTTTTTCAATTATTGTAAGCTTGGAAATTAATTATTCTTTCACACTGGCCGTGTGTAGGCTAAATTGTGGAAACGTAGAGTCAGACTGAAAAATTCAATGCCATAGCACAATGGTAGTGCGGCTGGACGGAAACCAGAAGATCCGTGGTTCAAATCCCGGCTATGGCATTGAATTTTTCAGTCTGACTCTACGTTTCCACATATTGTAAGCTTGTTTGTATATTTTTTTTAAGTATTAACATTCTTTTAACCATTTAGGTCAGTACATATGAATGAAATTGGATGAAGTGCTGCTCAAATGAGTCCAGGGTTCATTGAGCTTAGAGGAGTTACCTGGCATTCATCTTTCAGGGTTAACTTGCTGTTAACTTGTCCTAACCAAGGTTTGAACTTGGGACCTCTTGAAAATGAGGTAGGCATCATTGCTATCATTGAACCCCATTTCAAGATAAAATGTAGCATATAATTTATGCCATAATGGGAAAGTTGTGTCATTTAGGTAGGACAGAAAAATATAAAATTATACACCTATCCTAGTGAATTATTCACACTTTTGATAATTTTTTTGCTACGCCCAGTATGTTCCTTTATGCCTATTATGTTATATTAATGATAAGCTTAAGTAAGATAAATGTTCAAATATAAACAAGCAGTGCTAATTATCATGTAATTAAATTATTACAGCAGTTAAATGGCCGACAGATTTAATGTTTTGGGAAATAAGATTTATTTAAAAAAAATAGAAATCGCATCATGAATTTTGAAATACTGCCCTAGCAGCTGTAGCGATAACAGAAATAAATAGACTGATGATACAAATACAGATTTCCTAAACTAGTTTCTTGAGCTCTGTGGAGAATTTATCAATTTTCTTAAAAAGATAAGCAAAGTTTGTGGCAAATAAATATATTTTATTGTAATATCTTCCCATATTGTTAAATTACTGTTTTCCCCAATCTCCTAAAACGAACAAGTAATAAACATATAGAAGATGCAATTAGTCCATTAAACTTCCAGGCCTTCTATAATTCCAGAAAACTTCAGACATGTCACCTTCCCCATCTCTCCTGACTATGGGTAGCCTTGCTTACAGCAGATGATCTATATTCGAAAAACGTCTTTTAAGTATTTCAATGAAACATACTCATGGCAATTCTCACATTCATACAAAATATGTGTCATAACAGTGATAAACTGAAGGAACTTGAAGTAAAGAAAAACGTGAAATTATGAAGTAACCTGTGTGCATAAAAAGAATATCAGCTGTTGGATTTCTTGCACAAAATTAAAACTTAATAGAAAATAGCAGTCACATTAGAAAGGTCTATATGTCAAAGTTTTTAACCGCATGTGTCTTCTTCAACTGAACTTCTCTACACAACTGCTCTGTATTTGGTTCAAAATAGTGCAGATATTCAATAGTTTCAGAAAGAACACACACAAAATATAGGTAACTTCACTATGACTAGAGGTCCTTTTCTGTTTCTGAATGCTACCTCCTTAGTTTGTTTTAATGGGACACTGGCATTGCCATCTTCAGAACGTATGTACAGTATTTTCAAGGGAAAAAAGATAACGACCATGGTACAGCCTACATAGTGACTTCCTCAAATACAAAATCTATTACACAGATCTGGAAGACGAAATTTTGTTCTGGAAAATCACAACCACAGATATTATTGCCAACCTTTTTCTGTGGTGTACAACTGTTCAGGGGCACCTCCTTTCTTCATTTTGGTAAATTCCCAGTGGTACACACCTTATCATATATATTTTCAATGTGAGATTTGTTTTCCTTTGCTTTTAACCTTGATATAAAAATATAAAAACCTTTAACTCGCACAAGAAAGTTTAAAATGTTAAATGTAAACACACTTTTAAAAGTACGTATATGTACGTCCATTAACTAAGCATGTATAGAGAAAGATGCTTTTTATATGAAACTTTGTCAAGTAGCATATGATATGTAGCATTCAATTTTCAGGGTCAAAGTTTTCAGTCAAATCAAACTGAATAAGGCAATAATCGATTGCAATAAGTAGCTAACCTATATTCCATCAGCTGATATGGCAACCACAATTTCCGTACACCTGCTGTTTCACATCAACTTAATGTGCCGCATTAACAACTTAAATAGCAATTGAAAAATAAAATACGTAACATCAGGAGATTCATCACATTACCTTAAGTTATCCATAGCTTCTTTTCGTATGACACTGACAGTTGCTACTCGATACTCTGGGCATGTTTGAAAGCAATTGTTTACATGCACCACATCGTCACTATTCATTTAACACTCGCACGATAAACATCTGGCACATAACGTAGACCTAATCATTATTAGCAATTGCGATTCGCATTAGTGTAGTATATTTTCACAAATCACTTCATTAGCTACAATATGGTTCTCAAACAGCTGCTCCTTTCTGCCTAGAAACCACAATAGGGATTTCATAATCCTGTAAACTAATGAGTGCAATGGCCACCAGATGCCAGCAGTCAACAAAGGGGAAATTCAATGAAAGCATTCTACGCATTGCGCGTAAAACAGGTGTTGCATACAACCGATAGCAATGACAGGTTCATAACTCATTCTTTCCAAGCGCCACGTAAACTACTCACAAAGAAGAAGTCTTAGGATTATCATATGTTCTCTTAAAATGTTGAATCATCTTTCTTTACACCTAGTCGTCTTCTATAAGGATAACTTATTTTATTATGGATTCTCTGCATGTACACATATTAATTTTAATGTTATTCTAAATTTAAATAAACTGCTGTTTTATACATGCTTCTGTAAGAATATATTTCACAATTCACATCCGTTTAGGATAAATTACGTATTTATTATTTGCATATACAAATTTATTATTCATTTTATTACTTCTAGTCATGCCAAGAGGATGTAATTTAAAAATCGTCACAGAGCACATTCTTAAAAGATTTATAAAACTATCCTGTTGATTAAAAACTTATAAGAACTGTGTATTAAAAACTTATAAGATTTTATATCTATCCTGTTCCCACTTTCCCAGGGACATATATAGGTAAAAAACACTATATTTACAAAATCTTATTTCGACTAAACTGAAATACATCGATAAATTAACGTTTTAAACTAGTTTGTACAAAATGTGTCTGAATTTCAAGTTCCAAATTGGGGCATGTTGCAGAATTATTGATAGATAGGTACATTGAAATAGTATTTTGAAACAGATAGGAGATGATGATGATGATGATGATAATGATAATAATAATGATAATGATAATAATAATGATGATAATAATAATAATAATAATAATAATAATAATAATAATAATAATAATAATAATAATAATAATAATAATAATAATAATAATAATAATAATAATAATAATAATAATAATAATAATAATAATAATAATAATAATAATAATAATAATAATAATAATAATAATAATAATAATAATAATAATAATAATAATAATAATAATAATAATAATAATAATAATAATAATAATAATAATAATAATAATAATAATAATAATAATAATAATAATAATAATAATAATAATAATAATAATAATAATAATAATAATAATAATAATAATAATAATAATAATAATAATAATAATAATAATAATAATAATAATAATAATAATAATAATAATAATAATAATAATAATAATAATAATAATAATAATAATAATAATAATAATAATAATAATAATAATAATAATAATAATAATAATAATAATAATAGTTGCGAATCTTAAGTGCACAGCGTAGAAAAGGTCTGGGGAAGGGTACTCCAAAGATGTGAACACAGTGGTCCCTCCCCTCCTTAACTGAGACCGTTACTATACATTACACAGGTATTAGGTAGAACCGGTTTTCCCTTTAGTTTTTTCGCGGTTTTCGCTTCGGTTGGTAGACACAGAGAGAGGAATGTCTTAAGGACTTTTCCCAAGGTTGACGCAGCAATCAAGTATTAAATACAGGTGCGTTTATTCTGGCACATTCTGTATAAGAACATGAAGGGGGGGGGGGGTAAGTGGGACCTCCAATAGCCACAATAAATACTGGAGAGATAATTATTATACAGATGAAGTAATTGTTAATTACTGGGTGGTTAGAACTCATTCTTTCTCATAAAATAAGAATGAATATAATTATAGCAATTAAAGACATTCAAACATATCGAAGAGCACGTAACTCAACGTAAGGCAGTAAGACATTTATCCTTACAATACCTTTAGAAAATTGTGGTATTTTAGAAAGGCCCTCGCGTATGTTATTTCACTCTGTTATGATTTTTATATGTTTTATTCACTTATTTAGTTGGTTATACTTAATGTCATTTAATTGTTTATTTCCATGGTAGAGCTGCTTTTCTACAACTCTACTTACACGGTGACCTGTGTAATACGTAGTTGTCCTGTGGTCATAATCCCACAACAGAACAGTGGTTTAATTGTACAGTAGTAAACATTCGCTTTTGCATCTGGTTAAATTGGTGGAGGTTCACCCTGTTGTGAACAGTATGCTAGTTAGGTGCCGGTACTCAGTTCATGCACGATGGAGCTCCTACTCATTTCAGACTTTCTGTCCGTCGATATGTGAATAGCAAGTTTCCTGGTAGATGGTTAAGAAGAGGTGGACAATGCTCACCTGACTTAAACCCAGCAGTCTTTTATTTGTGAGAAAATTTGAAATCTCTTGTTTATGCAACTCCAGTTCCAGATGTAGATATTCTTCACACACACACACACACACACACACACACACACACACACACACACACACACACACACACACACACACACACACACACACACACACACACACACACACACACACACACACACACACACACACACACACACACACACACACACACACACACACACACACACACACACACACACACACACACACACACACACACACACACACACACACACACACACACACACACACACACACACACACACACACACACACACACACACACACACACACACACACACACACACACACACACACACACACACACACACACACACACACACACACACACACACACACACACACACACACACACACACACACACACACACACACACACACACACACACACACACACACACACACACACACACACACACACACACACACACACACACACACACACACACACACACACACACACACACACACACACACACACACACACACACACACACACACACACACACACACACACACACACACACACACACACACACACACACACACACACACACACACACACACACACACACACACACACACACACACACACACACACACACACACACACACACACACACACACACACACACACACACACACACACACACACACACACACACACACACACACACACACACACACACACACACACACACACACACACACACACACACACACACACACACACACACACACACACACACACACACACACACACACACACACACACACACACACACACACACACACACACACACACACACACACACACACACACACACACACACACACACACACACACACACACACACACACACACACACACACACACACACACACACACACACACACACACACACACACACACACACACACACACACACACACACACACACACACACACACACACACACACACACACACACACACACACACACACACACACACACACACACACACACACACACACACACACACACACACACACACACACACACACACACACACACACACACACACACACACACACACACACACACACACACACACACACACACACACACACACACACACACACACACACACACACACACACACACACACACACACACACACACACACACACACACACACACACACACACACACACACACACACACACACACACACACACACACACACACACACACACACACACACACACACACACACACACACACACACACACACACACACACACACACACACACACACACACACACACACACACACACACACACACACACACACACACACACACACACACACACACACACACACACACACACACACACACACACACACACACACACACACACACACACACACACACACACACACACACACACACACACACACACACACACACACACACACACACACACACACACACACACACACACACACACACACACACACACACACACACACACACACACACACACACACACACACACACACACACACACACACACACACACACACACACACACACACACACACACACACACACACACACACACACACACACACACACACACACACACACACACACACACACACACACACACACACACACACACACACACACACACACACACACACACACACACACACACACACACACACACACACACACACACACACACACACACACACACACACACACACACACACACACACACACACACACACACACACACACACACACACACACACACACACACACACACACACACACACACACACACACACACACACACACACACACACACACACACACACACACACACACACACACACACACACACACACACACACACACACACACACACACACACACACACACACACACACACACACACACACACACACACACACACACACACACACACACACACACACACACACACACACACACACACACACACACACACACACACACACACACACACACACACACACACACACACACACACACACACACACACACACACACACACACACACACACACACACACACACACACACACACACACACACACACACACACACACACACACACACACACACACACACACACACACACACACACACACACACACACACACACACACACACACACACACACACACACACACACACACACACACACACACACACACACACACACACACACACACACACACACACACACACACACACACACACACACACACACACACACACACACACACACACACACACACACACACACACACACACACACACACACACACACACACACACACACACACACACACACACACACACACACACACACACACACACACACACACACACACACACACACACACACACACACACACACACACACACACACACACACACACACACACACACACACACACACACACACACACACACACACACACACACACACACACACACACACACACACACACACACACACACACACACACACACACACACACACACACACACACACACACACACACACACACACACACACACACACACACACACACACACACACACACACACACACACACACACACACACACACACACACACACACACACACACACACACACACACACACACACACACACACACACACACACACACACACACACACACACACACACACACACACACACACACACACACACACACACACACACACACACACACACACACACACACACACACACACACACACACACACACACACAAGGAACGTATTTCACATAGTGGCGAAGCGTGCAATCAAGTGCTGGAAGCGCCGTTTCCAAAAGAATTTCAGGAGAAAAAGAAGAAAATTCATGCCAACAATATTTTATTTGCTCTGGATACATTTTCAAAATTTATTCGCGAACATCCGCTTACCTACGGGCAATGTAACAGCTGCTTAGATTCGAGCAATTCGAGTGAACAGTTCTACGAGCTCATTCAATACTGTATTTACGCTTTCGTAACCTTGAATACCATGCTTCGTAGATTTCCGGAAGCAATCGCGACTCTTCAATAGTTAAAAAGCACTGACAGATTTTATCACGTGAAGTCTCTGTAGCGTATGAAAAAAAAAGTTTTATTTTTTGTTTTATGTGGCGCTTTTAAATACAACTGTCAGTATATTTCAATAGCATTAGCAACAGTATTTACGTATGTTGGTATTTAATGGTGACAAATAGGAAATTCTTGTGAAGTTTTAAGTTATTAGCAAAAGTATGTGAATTGTATACTTTCTGCATTTTAGATTAACAGTTCACGCGGTGTGGGCCAGCTGTAGGAAAAATTGAAACGTCTGAGTGGAGAGGGGAAGCTTGTAGTGTGAACAGTCTTGCAATGCAAGAAGGACCTACGTGTGACTGTACAATAGAAAGAGTACTGGAGAGTAGCCTTAGTTCTTTGAGTCACTATCCTCTCTTACTTTAACGAAAATTATTACTTGAAGCTTCCCTCGGTTTAAAAGTCACGCCTCGTTACTGATTTCACATACACTGTGTCTTTTAATATATGCATTTTTTATGTAGTTTGATTTTCTCTATCTCTTACGTTTTTCAGTTATGCTAGTGTCATTCCAGAATACTTCTGAGAACAGAAGTGGAACCAGTTTCTAAATAATGTTTGCTTCGTACATAACTTTATTGATTGTAAAGTTTTATACATGCAGGCCCACTGTATTACTTTAAAATATGAGACAATATCAAAACCTCATTTGTACGTAATTCTGAGTTACAAGTAATCTTTCATTTTCCCCTTGATATACGTATAAATAAGATTCAACTGTGTTATCAATGACCATATTTGTTGAGTGGATTAATGAAGATGTTACTAAAAGCGTGCAATACTCAAATGGAGTAGGTATTACATTATCTGGCACAGACATTTAATCATTCTGCAAACAAACGCCATACATTTTCCTCTCGATTCTCCACAAACAAACTCTTCCGCACAGGCTAGCCAAAGGGGAAGAACAGCATGGATCGTTACACGCTAATTGGAGTGTGGGAACGTGTAAAAATAGCACGCGTTCGCCTTGATGACTCTTTGTTCTTTCTACACAGAAACTCGTCTCGTCTAGGCAGAAATCAGTGTCCTCAAATGTTTGGACATTAAATACAGTTACACATAGCTCCTTAAAACACGCCAAGCCTTTTACCTATAGTCTTCACTAGAGCCCGGATTTTGGTTACTCCAAGAAATGTTTGAAAAAAATAACATTAACGTTATTAAAATCTGATGTCCTAACTTAGGGACTTTCTCTTTCAAGATATGAGGTTCTTTTACATGAAAATAAACATTACACTTTACTTCCTCACTGGAAGAGGCTATGCTCATAACTTTTACACCCAAACAACTTCATCACTCTCTTCAGGATTTGCACCAATAAACTTGGAAACGAGAGTCTAGCAAAATAACCAATAGATCGGGTTGGACGACAAATTTTATTTATCGGATTTTAGAAATATTCAAGTTTTTTAAATAGTATATATTAGGTTGTCTCATAAGTAAAGTCGGTTTATTGATTTTGGTCTTTTGGACAATTTATTGGGTTTCTTTGGTTTGACACTGCTATTTACAGGATGCCATGGCTAGTGACGTATATTGCGAGCATGTATCAGTCTTCAGTTGTTAATAAACAATCACAAAATGGAGATAACAAAGTTTGAACTTAGAGTCCTTCTAAAACACTACTGTCGTAGGTCGAAGAATATGTGAAGTGGAAGAAGCTGTCGTTAGCGTGTAGCACAACGATGGTTCCAATTTTTCAATAATGGAGACGAAAACACTAAAGATTTACTATGTTCTGGAATAATGAGGATACACGCCAAGTTTTGCAAGAAAATCCGCACAAAACGTATCCGTAGGCTTTCAGAAGAACTTGCTGCATCAAAAGATACCATACATCGTCACATTAAGGCCTTGGAAAATCATATACAAGCTTTAGGCCTGTACCTCATGAACTGACACCTCAACTTGCTGAACGTAGAGTGGATATCTGTCGTCAGATTATCCGTAGTGCTATGGATGATAGATTTGTCAGGAGAATTGTCACTTGTGATGGAAAATGGATACGTTACCGAAACCCTAATACTTCGAAACAGTGGCTTGATCCCCACCAACCTGCCAAAGTTATCGTTAAAAAAATCAGTTCGGTCCCAAAGTAATGTTGTATGTCTGGTGGAAGTTTGAAGATGTGATTCACTGAGTTAACCGAAATAGAGTTCTATTGTAACAGGACAATGCTACACCCCATACTGCACAACCATGGAAAAAAGCCAGGAATTGGGAGGAATCGAACTACTACCACACCCAGCATACAGCTCTGATCTTGCACGATCAGATTATCATTTTTTTTTTATCCATCACCCATTTTCTACGTCGAAGAAATTTTGACAACATTGAAGTAGTGCAAGTGGGTGTCACCGAATTCTTTGCATAAAAAACCAGAGACTGGTACCATCGTGGGATAATAAACTTCGCTGAATGTGGCTCAAGACCATCGAATCAAATTATGTATACTTTGAAAATTGGTTAATTGCATGTCAGAACACTTTTCAAATAATTGTTTTTCTTTAGAAAATAGGATATTTCTTATGAGACAGTATCTATACAATGGCAGCTATCCTTGCCAACCAATTGGAAAATCTTAAAATCTATGCAACGTTTTAAGATGTCTTTGAAAAAAAAACATTACTTAGAAATAGATATTAAAAGCAGAAGCATTATTAACAGTGAAGTATTCTTCATATTTGAGTTTGATTTATGAGTCACTATGTTTACACTCAAACTTCACTTACTTGTTGTATAATTGAAACGCTTTCAAGATCATTCGATCTCATCCTCAGCTGCTTGGTGACTCCAACCAATATAGGGAGGAGATGTAGTCAGCATCACGAAGTTGGCTTTCTTGATTGGAATTCACTACCTATCACAGTGCCTCAAATTCCTCACCATGCCGAGTGATCACGGATCCTTTATTCAGAACTTCAAATCTACATCCCCCAAGAATCTTCTTGTTGAAATCTCCTTGAAACAATTATCCTAAATTTAGAGCTAATGTCAAGAGTGTGGAAATTTATACAAAATGCCATCTCCCTAAGAGTAATAGTTTTAGAGTTGCTTCATCTGCCGAAGCTGACAAAGCAACACTAATGAATGTGCCACCTAAGCAAAGATAACAATATCTGTACAGTGAAATAAATATTTACATTCTAGGATATCAATGTTACAGAAACCCACATTATGAAGCCTTAACAGCTTACTGCACAGTGAACCTAACATGCCTCATGAGTCATGACATATTGTGTTGACTCTGACATATATTTTAAGGTTATGACTCCCCTCATTACAATTACAAAGTTACACACTAAGTTTATTTTGATACCTGAACTAATGCCAACCTGGCAGATGCTACATTTCATGTGTTACATAACTGAAGTTTTGACATAAGGGTATTGCACACAGTAAGAAAATTGGAACTAAACTGATTCATCCACATCTCTAAAAATGAAGCACAGGTGGCAGCAGCTGAGTATTGCTATTTGCTTCCAAGAGGAAAATAGGTAAAAAATTTGAAAGTAATGAGTCGGTAATTCAAACACAAACATCACTTAAATTATCCTTACTTGGACATGTTTCGGAAAACGGTTTGTCCCCATCATCAGCAGTTTTCTGACTGGTTGGATCCGTGGTTTCCTGAAGTGAGCTGGTTGTCTGTGGTGGCATCTGTTGTCTGTGAGATGAACTTCCAAAGAGAGTTTTAAGGCGGCAATTCAAAATTTAAAGTATCCTGTTTGTTTTTTATAATTAGCTACTTTTCCCAAACATTGAGTTTGGCTGCATTATTGGCTGGCTTTAATAGTTTTATATCTGGTACAATTTCATGATTGGTAGACCAAAAATGGTGGGCTATTGCTGATTTTTCTATTTGTTTGTATTTCACACATCTCACATGTTCCTGTAATCTAATATGTAAACTTCTTTTGGTTTTTCCTATGTAGAACTTATTGCAGTCTGAGCAGTTGATTTTGTATATACCTGATTTCTTGTTTTCAGGTACTGGATCTTTCAGATTGTTGCATAAGTTTTTTAAACTGAATTTATTTATTTATTCATCTCACAGACAACAGATGCCACCACAGACCACCAGCTCACTTCAGGAAACCACGGATCCAACCAGTCGGATAACTGCTGACGATGGGGACAAACTGTTCTCTGAAACATGTACAAGTAAGGATATTTTAAGTGACGTTTGTGTTTGAATTACTGACTCATTACTTCCAAATGTTAAATACATTACTGTTTCTAACCTTTTGCTTCAAATAATAAGATAAAAAATTATCAGTCTGCAGCAACATTTTACCGGGATAATTATACAAAATTATGAAGAAAAATGTGAAATAAATGTACATTGAATTCATGGACACAGGGGTTCTTATCTGCCCCTAAAAGGCTCTGGCTTATGGCACCCCATCTAAAATATTCTCCTTCCAATTTTTACTTTTGCTGGAAGGCTTTCCAAAGGGGCTGTTTTAAGGGTACTATTGCAAGGTATTGTGATACAAAAGAAACATACACAAATAAGCAGAAATTTAAAAGCAATAACAGTTTGTAATATTTACAGAAAAATTAAAAACTAAGCAAACATTCTGAATATAAGTATCACCCACAAATTAATGGAACTGAAATTGTGAAGCCGTGCCCATAGCTCAAGAAATAAGAACATTACTACTAAATCCTTTTATGGAAGTGTTGAAAACAGTGTTGTTGTATAAATTAAGTTAATTAGGAGTCGATTAATAACACAAAACAACACTCACTTTTAAATTTTCCCGGAACCGGTTTCTGAGGTCTTCCCTCTATCTTCAGCCGGACATCGACTCGATGTCCGGCTGAAGATAGAGGGAAGACCTCAGAAACCGGTTCCGGGAAAATTTAAAAGTGAGTGTTGTTTTGTGTTATTAATCGACTCCTAATTAACTTAACATTACTACTACTCTGTAATAACTCTGCTGGCAAGATCAGATATGTTTAATATTTAATACAAGTGTCAGCATTGACATTATGATAGGTAAGGAGCCCTGATCAAGAAAGCCAACTTTCTGACTGGGGGTGCCGAGATGCTGACCACATCTCCTCTTCATACCAGTTGGATGATAGCCCACCTTTACCTTGCATTGTGCACTAAGAATCGTAAAGGCTACTTATGGTTGAGAATGCATACTGGAAATACGAAGCCCACAGGACAGAGGATTCCCAAGCATTCAAGATCTGATAAGTAACTTATATTATTTGAAGCAAAAGGTTAGAAACAGTGATGTATATAACAATTGAAGTTGCTGATGATGGGGACGAGCCGGTCTCCGAAACAATTGTTCAAGTAAGGATATTTTAAGTGATGTTGTGTTTGAATACCAACTCATTACTTCAAGTAACTTATAGTTTGTGGTTAACCAATTAATTTTTGCAATACTTGAAAAAAGTACAAAAGCAATAATAAATGAAAATTTATTTTCCATTTTTTATTGGACATTAAGGAAAAAATTAATAAAATGAAATGTGAACAACTGAAGAACTACATCTAAATTATATAGGCAAAGCCTTCTTAACCACTCTTTTGTTAATGAATTAATTGAAGTAACACATGTCTTGGTTGTTAGGTTATTTGTTTATATAGCCGAATTGAATTTTTAGGTTTTTAATTATTATTGTAAAGCAGTAACATTTTATAAAAATAAGTGACATTGCTATTCAAGAAGCTGCGGATCTAGTATGTCATCACTTTTACCAGCAAAGTCGAAGGAAAGGTATGTTGAAGTTTACAAAGTTTTGTAAAAGTGGTGCTTTGATAACAGTGTCAACAGCTGTACCAGTGAGCAATTTTACTGTGGCATATTTTCAAGAGAAAAGTAAAAAATATACATCTCCAGTGAAGTTATGGTGAAATTATTCTATGGTGTGATCACAATAATTCACATGTTTTTAAATTTTCCTAAAGAGTCATTAATAATCTACTTTTTAGGTTACTATGCTTTTTGGATATGTCATTTTCTATTGGTAACGGCCTGTTTACGATTGACAAATGAATTGTAAATTTAGCTTACATAACCAAATACATGTTAATATTGATTAACTTTATTTGATGATTTGCGAAACATGTCCTCAAAATAGGTACGAAAGTGAAGCAGATGTGTAATAAATATGACTCATCTAAAAATTAATAAATATTTATTTGACTATTTCACTTTTATTTGTTTGGGACATTCACTTGATCTGAACCTCGTAATGATGCGGTCAGGGAAACTATTCATTCAGATACACCTTTATCACTCAATTTATCTTCCTCTGATTAAAAACATATAAGAACCTCTGAATGCTCAGAGATAATTTGGATTAACAAAAATCAGGGCAATCTAGACATATACTGTTAAATACATATCAACTACCATATTCCATTGTGTAAGGACTATGATACAATGAAGCACAAAATTAATATAATTTTGAGTCAAACTAGTACTCCATGCTTCATATATTGCTAGTATTTACCTAGAATGCATTTCGTTAGGACCT
This sequence comes from Mantis religiosa, assembly GCA_030765055.1. Taxonomy (NCBI): domain Eukaryota; kingdom Metazoa; phylum Arthropoda; class Insecta; order Mantodea; family Mantidae; genus Mantis; species Mantis religiosa. The sequence goes on along the minus strand of CM060960.1, from coordinate 20,403,911 downwards.
TCCTAACATCATCAGCTGTGTCAACACCATGAGCTACCATGTTGGCCATGGTAGCTCAATGGGTTAGAGCAACTGGACGGAAACCATATCTGTGGTTCAAATCCTGACCATTACATTGAATTTTTCATGTTGAACCTATCTATATTTATTTAGGTACTTAAACTCAATACTGTACTCACTTTAATTTTCTGAAATAGTACGTAAATTTGTGTCTCAAGAGTGTGCTACGTTTAATAAGCAAAAAAGTTAACTAAGTAAGCAAGCAAAAAAGCAGTATAGATTAATGAGAAACGGATATACAAAGTTGTGTACTTCCAAATGTTACTTTTTAAAGCTGAGCTTAAAACAAGGAAACTGCCTGTCTTTATTTAGACAACACAATTCTATCTCAACAACACTGTTTATGCAATCTAATTTAATTTTTTAGTGTAAATACTTGAAAAAAGAAGAAATTCTAAAGGTATGTATGAATTAACAAAATATATTGATATTGATTGATTGATTGATTGATATTGATTGATATTGATTGATATTGATAGTTTATTGATCCAGTTTATCAGATGTACATTGATTTTGGAGACGTCATTTCTATACAAATTATTTAACAATATGACATTTGTATGCTAGTACCAAATTCTTACATATATAATTTACAATTCATCTAGGCTGTATATACATTTATTTAACAAATATTGTTTTAATTTACTTTTAAATTTTGGTTTTGAGCTATTCGTCAAAATTTTTATCTCACTAGGTAGTTTATTATACGGTTTGATCCCTCTGATATTAATGTCCTTTTCAGTGACACACCTGTTAATATTATACATGTGATAGTTATCACCATTTCTTGTACTATAGTCGTGAATTTGGTTGTTTCGTACTAATGTAAGTCTATCGGTTATGAATAATATAGTTCTGTATATATATACAGAGAATAGACTGTGAACATATTTTCAGTTTTAAATGTTTCTCTGCATGATTCCCTTCCTTTTAGGCTATAAATCAATCTAATACATTTCTTCTGTAGAATTAGTAACATGTCCATGTGACATTTTGCAGCTGTACCCCATATTTCGATCCCGTAGTTAAAGTAAGGATATATACATCCAAAATAAATCATCTGCAGAAGCCTAGTGTCTTTGTAACTTTGAAAATACCTAAGCAAGTATATAGAAGAGAATGGGGAAGAGAAAGATATGTAGACCAATGTAACAGACGGGAGAGGGAAGGAATGGCTTGATTCAAAATGGGATCAATGTACTTAAGGGGGCTAAGAGGTAGCAGGTTAGAAATATGTGAATTATACGGAGAAATAGAAAGTACAGTTCATTATTTGAACTCTATGGCATGTTGCCATTGTAGCACAATAGTTAAGAACAATCGGACAGAGGCTGGGAGGTTTGTGGCTCAGATCCCAGCTATGGCACTCAATTTTTCAGTCTGACTCTACCCTTCGAAAACACATTGTGGAAGAACAATTAATTTCCATCTAGTAACCTAAAAGTACTAGAATTTTACAAGAGAATACCTTAAGAGTTGCTTTTAGAGTTGATCTGACCAAATTTATTTAAGATGCTTTTTCTTAAAGGAAAATTATAGCACAATGTCAATAAAATATGCCATCTTGCTACTGTAGCACTTGAACAGAGACAAGTGCCAATATAACTGAGGAAATGAAATCTGCTAGATTGTTGATGATTTTGGATTATCAGTGCCTAACTTCACAGATCTTATGGCTTCACTTGCCGTTGCAGCCATGCTTCATTCCTCTACTTAAAAAACATCCTTTGGCTCTGCTTTGGAGCTTAGGGACCTCAATCTTGGACTGGTTGTTAATCATAAATGGTGACTCCATAGTTGAAACATGTGTGGTTGTCCTTATGACATAATTTTCTTATTAAAGAAACCATCAAATTATTAAATTATTATAAAAGGGATCAGTAGGTAGGTTACAGGTTCTAAAGGTGCTCATATCAGCTATAAAATGAATTCCTAAGTTTTCTAGAATTACTCATATTTTAGTTCTTTCAATTTTAATACAGGATCCACACTTGGAAGTTTACCCAATCAGAAGTTTGTTTAAATAATATCTGAAACTTTCCTGGTGATTAATATATTCTAGATACTCTTGGGTTTTAAGCCAGGTGTATAAATTATTAGCCATTAAAGTTTCTGGAGCGTACATCTCTCCCGTCATCAGGATGACGAATAAATAAAACTGTGAAAATCCCTGTATATATATATTATTGTGGAGGAAGATCCATTTTCAGATTTCCACTGTGTTGGAGGGCACAGTGGGGTGTTGTCCTCGTTTGTCCTTAAGACTACCCACTAAAAAACCTCCACCAGATAATGCAAGGAACGTAGGAATGTAAAAAGAGAAATGGTGTGGCTTTTTTGTGGTCCTGCATAGCACCCGTGTTAGTACTTTTAGGCTACAGCCATGGAACCTGACTGCAGCCTAGGACAGAGGTGACATTAGATAAGGACAGGTTAGGGATAAATGTTTAGGGATGTTGCACCTACCATGCACAGCAAACCTTGTCTGCTGCTGTTGTGGTTGATGTTGTCTCAGTGCTGCTGTTACTGGTTGCTGGATGGTGGAGCTAACAATGTTCCGAATGAGACCCCGGAGGCTCTTACTGAGATCGTTCAGCTTCCAATGGATTGACAAGTGTTCTGTGGTGAAGTGCACTACCTGGATGGATGGCCCTATATATAATATACACCGACCACCTACGTCCACCCATGCTGGCCTAACTGAATTGTTCTACATTTTCTACCAGGTCCATGCCAGCTGCTTAGGCGGTCGGTGTTATATATAAATCATGGGTTTTTCACAGCTTTATTCGTTTATCATCCTGATGGGAGAGATGTATGATCCCGAAATGTTGATTGCTAATTATCTACACAGCTGGCTTGAAACCGAGAGCAAATATTTTGCTTATTAACAATGCTGTCAATTGCCAAGATCATATCAGAGCTGCCAGTGTCCTAGAATTTTGCTTACTGAAGTTCTAGTAAACCACCCAGATCAATTTGAAATATCTGTGCTAGAACACATCATTTGCCATATCTTTCTTGTATCCTTAAACTATCAGAAAGCTATTGCAACAAAATACCTGGTTTATTCCTTCAGGGCTAGGAGTTGTCAAAGGATCCAATTCTTGAAGGTTCATTCAACTTTCATTTATTGCATCACTGTTCTTTTGTTTCCTTTTTTGTTTTATTTTTCTTTATTTTAACATATTAAATCTACAAAAATAAATATTATCTGTAGTACAAATTTACACACTAAGCTTACAAAAAAATAAATATCTTAACATATAAGTACATACATAAAAGCACCTTTTACAGACAAATAAAACTAAGAAATTGAAATCAACTTAGGGTTACCAGACGTTCTAAATGTCCCAACTTTTCTACGCTTTTAACCCTCTTTCCGAAATTTAAATAGAATTTCTGAAATGCTTTAGATGCCTTACAGTTTTAGGAAGAACATTAGTGGTAAAAAAATGAAGAGCATATATTGTTCTTGCATAGTATTTCCTTTTTTTTTGGGGGGGGGGGGGTAACCATTTGCCCATCAGCTATGGAACTGATCTAGTTTTCCAAATGTTGACAGTTAAGTACAGTGAATCGAAAAAACTAGTTGTAGTTGGTTTATTGACATGTTGTCACTTACATTTTTATATTATTGAGGGACTAGTTTTGGAAGCAATTGCCTTCATTTTCAAGCTCTCCCTAACTAGCATCTGTTTTCTGCAAACAGATGCTAGTTGGAGAGAGGATGAAAATGGAGGCAAAAGGCTTCCGAAACTAGTCCCTCAATAATATAAAAAGGTAAGTCACAAGTGTCAATAAACTGACTACAAATGGTTTTTACGGTATATTTTGTGTTTATATGAAAAAGTCTAATGTTTGCATGAATATTATTAATAATATATAATTGATTTTGAGTATTAATCTGATAAAATGATTTCAATTGCATAAGGAATTCACTTTTCTAATTTCTCTTATAAACATTATTTTAGCTGTCTTCCTTTATAAACATATAACTGAGGTTATACGTCGAGCCTTTTAATGACAAAAATTAACATTCATACCACAAACCTTTAATATATGAGGTACGTCCAGAAAGTAAGTTCTGTTTGGTAATAAAATTAAATTGTGTACAGATACAGAAAAATTATTTATTGCACAAAATTCTACAACTTTTAAACTACTTTTCCACATAACTGCCGAAATTTTTCAGGCATCTGTGAGGCACAAGTTTTTGTATACCTTCTTCATAGAAGTTTGCCGCCTGTGTCTTCAACCAGTTGGAAACATTTTCTTTCAGCTCTTCATCATTGTTGAAGTGTTGACTGCCAAGGAAAGATTTGAGATGCAAAAACAGATGAAAGTCACTAGGAGCAAGGTCAGGGCTGTATGGGGGGTGGTCAAACACGTCCCAGCCAAATCCCTGTAGGATGGTTTTCATCGCATTTGCAGTGTGTGGTCATGCATTGTCGAGAAGAAACACAACACCCTTTGACAATGCAAATTTGCCGATAAATTTCAATTGGTTTCACTTTCCTAGCATTCAGAAAACGAATCACAGATCTGATTTCACAAGCGGCGGGATTTTTAATCAACACCGACATTGTAAACAAGCACAACAAAGCGTACATGGCTGACAGTGATCTCACAATGGCGCACGTTTCTTCTCCTTGATACAGAGCGTCTACCGCACATGTGTGGAACTGTGATCGCAGTGCTGCAGCGAAGATAAATTGAAACAGAACTTACTTTCTGGATGCCCCTTGTATATCAAAATGTAATTGGAGAGAGATGCACTTTCATCTTATCAGTTCAATAAATATGAGAAATAACATATAAAGTTTAGTGTATGCAAGAGACAGCAGCAAATCTTGCATCAGAAGAAAGATATTTACATAAATAATTCTGCGATCGCAAACTTTCAGGGAGTAACACCTCCAAATACTTTTCAAAAGGATACTGGAGGGAGTCCTGAAATCTTGTTATGCAGATTTTAAAAGTTTGACATTAGATATAAAATATATTTTAAAAAAGATTGTAATTAAATAAACATTAACCTTACAGAATTTACACACCAACAAACCTATAGAAACTTTTATTTTACAAGATATTCTAAAATATCACTTAATATATATCAATAGTATTCTGGTTAAAGGTCAATTCAGCTGATTTTGTTGACTGTTTTCCTTCTTTTTGTTAATTTCCCTCGCTTGCATTAAATACCAAAAGATCTTACATTGCAAGTAACAAGGAAAAGCAATTTATTAAATCTTAAAATCTGTCTTACCTTTAATTAATATCCTACTATTGTGCACTTCAAATCTCTTATGTTTCTTAAGAACCAATATAGAGCAATTGCATCATTTCCAAGCTTCACTCAACTTTGTTACAATGTTTCATACTTGTGATAAATGCCACTGCAACTTTATAAATGCTAGAACAGAAGTTAATATGCAAAAACTGAACAGCAGTATTAATCAAAGCTTAAGTCACAACTGAGGTGCTTACAGCTATTACTAAGTGACAGAGTATGAAAAACTGACTACAAATAGTTTTTTTAATGAGTAGCGACTATGATATAATGAAACATAAAATTAATATAAATTTGAGTCGAACTAGTACTCCATGCTTCATATACTGCTAGTGTTTACCTATAATGTGTTTCATTAGGACCTTCCTTACATCCTCAGTTAATGTTGACTGTTGAATTTTGAGGCAATAGGAGCATCTCTGTTGGTATTTTGATGAACTTGAAGTTCAGATCCTCTTCAAAGATGGTGTCTAAATTGAACAGCTTACCTTCATATTTCTTTATGAATATCTTTTCCCATGTGGTTAATACAGCTGGACTTTGAACACTTTTTAATAAATAAATATCTTGTTCTGTATTGTGATGCTCATGCCAAAACTGGCACACTACTGCCAATTTGTCTATTTCCTTGCTCTTGATGTTCCTAAAATGCTCTTTAAGCCGAATGTTCAAATTCCTTTTTGTTTTTCCGATGAAAAAGTTGCCACAACCTTTGAAATTTATCCCGCACACACTTAAGATTTTGTCTGTGGGTTTCTCTTTTGTACATTATTATGTGATTTCAAAAGGTGTTGTACACTGAATTTATTCTGTGGAGACAAAGTAATATTGTGTTCTTCGAACACTTTTTGATTTTCAACTCAAAATTATATTAGCTCTGGGATGGTATATAAATTTTCTGTATGAAGTTTTATTACTGACTGGGGAAGGAGTAGTTATTGTCTGCATCTCTGTTGTCTTTTGAATTTATCAATTTTCTTTTTGACCAATTCAGCACAATTCAGAATACAATTTGTTGCAATAATAAATACATACATACATTTTAATTGCACTATTCAACATTAAATATTCAGAATAAATGTATGCATCTCTGGGTCCCTGATGTTGCTTTTTCAGAGTGAAGGGAAACCACAGAGAGACAGCATGCTTTGATACTGTTTGTTGTGAGGAAAGTCAGTCGAGTTGTGAGTATAACGACATGTAATGTTGGAATATTAATTTAAAACTTCCACTATGTTCCTTCTTTTGCTTTTCCAGATATTTATGTGCAAATTATGACCTCTTGCCAGAAAACAATGATATGAAGCTGCTTGAAAAAGGAAAATGTGTCATCTTGTATAGAAGACACTGCTTTGGTACCTATATGGATGACAATTATCACCATTTTAAGATTTTCATGCACTCAGACCCCATTCACACCATTTTTTGCCTTTTCTGGAGCACTGTAGAATACATTTCGGAAGGAACGAGAATGTGTCCTGGTTGTTGGCACAGTACTCATAGTGGTTCTCCTACACTTACAGAGCCATGGCCACAGCTGCAATCTGATAAGTTCTCGTACATGAGGCTCCATAACCACAAAGATACAGAATATGATGACACCCTGAAGAGTATTGATTACATCAGTAAAATACCAGATATAATCTGGTCCACCAGCTGCCCACGAAACTATCTCCATTATCCAGTTGATGCCCATCACCCCAAACAGAGTCACACACAGGCGGAACCTGTAACAATCATATCAAATGAAACGCACTGATACAGAAATTATGGTTCCATTGAATACATTAATACTTATAATAAAATAATATATGAATATTTTATGAAGGTGTGTTAAATGTTAAGATGCTGTAGGTATGGCAATATTGGCTCGGAGTAAGATGACATTAAGTATAGTAATCAGTGACGGCTGGTTTTCAGGAAAATTCGTAGAAGTGGGTCGGAAGGTTACACTAGTAAGGAATGAAAGTATCCAAAGTTGTCAGATTTAGTATGGCAGGCTAGCTTGGAATATGTGAGAGTATTTCTTAGAAATTTATATACAGACTCAGAGTAGGAAAGTAGCAAATTTCAGTAATGTAAAAATGAAGTGGCATCACTGGATTAGAAGCTAGCAGTGGGGTCTTTGAGTCATTACCAAAAGAGGGAGGTTATTTTGAAGTTTAATAGCATTTCTGAGCATAATCTGAGGTGGGGTGAATGCAATGAATTTGCCCACTGGCAACAGAATTCGTGTAATGTACCTCCTGAGAATCGCAATTTACTGTCTGTAAAACAAGACTCCATTTGCTATGCTAAACACAATTTTTTTTCCAAAAATGTTCTGCATTATTAAGTTTTTACTGTATAGTGGAAAATGTGTTGTCAGCTAATAGCTGGATACACTACAAAGAAGGAAAGAACTATTTATGGCAGATGACGATGAGCTGGAGTAAATAATAAAATGCAGACAAACATAACTTTAGTAATCCAAAATGAGCAAATTCAACAAGTAATGCAAACAAACTTTTTAGGACTAATTATTGATAGTAATTTAAAATGGAATAAACATATTGAATAAATTTGCAACAAAATAAATAAGGGCATATATGTGTTAAAGCAAGTAATACAAATCATGGATGAGAGTAATGCCCTGAAAGTATATTACGCTTTTATACACTCATCTAAATTATGGGATTATCTTATGGGGAGCAGCAGGAAAGAAACAGAGGCTAAGAATATTTAGGTTACAGAAACAAGCAATAAGATTAATTTAAAAAATTCCAAGAAGAAACTCATGCAAAAGTAGTTTTAAAAATCTTTAAGACATACCTGTTAAAAAATGCCTTCTATTCAATTGAAGAGTATAAAATATCCCATGTCAATAGTAGTTAGTCATGCAATACAAAAGATTTATAGTATTAATGTATGTAAATTATTGAACAGTTCTTATTTATGTTTAATTTATTTCTGACAAAGCCTTGTAAAATATTTTGCAATTGGTGAATAAAATCTGAATCTGTATCTAGTCTTGTGCAAGAGATACTTAAGTACCAAAGGTGGCTTTCCATTTTAATTCCTTTTGGCTTTAGGACAGCCATTTATGACAGGAAAATAAAATAAAGCAGTCTTTAAAAAAGAAAGAAAGAAAGAAAGAAAACAATAACTACTGGATGTGTAAGCATGAAATTATGGTGCATAATTATAGTTGTAAAGATGGGCAGTGTGGCAAACAAGTGGCGATACTTATATAATCTGTAGCTGAAGGACAGCATTCATTAACTCAAAGTCGTCATGTAGTTGAGAATCATAATATTTTATGATAGGAAGAATTCATGAATATATGATGGTTTTGCAGAACACCAATTAAGTTCTCAGTATTCTTATGAGTAAGAACTATGACAATGAATCACAAAATTAATATAATTTTGAGTCAAACTAGTACTCGATGCTCCATGTATTGCTAATGTTTACCTAGAATGCATTTCGTTAGGGCCTTCCTAACATCCTCAGCTGATGTCAACTGTTGAATTTTGATTTGGTGAACTCCTTGGAGGTGATAGGAGCATCTCTGTTGGTATCTTGATGAACTTGAAGTTTGAATTCTCTTCAAAGGTGATATCAAAATTAAACAGCTTTCCTTCATATTTCTAGTAATATGTGGAGCATCGAGTACTAGTTTAACTTAAAATTATATTAATGGTCTCAGTGTTGTACATTTATACTTTCCTAGATTTTTTTGTAAAAGTGGATATACAAATTGTTTACTGAACAGGTTTCAACTGTTTCTTATGACACTTCTTTTTTTATAAGAAGGCAGTTGAATTGTTCCCTTTTAACCTTTATACTGTGGAGGGAGCATACCTTGGGTCCATTGGACCAAGCTTGGTAAATTAGGATATAACCAGCTTTTCTTTCATTTGCCAGATCTTCATTCCTACTGCCATTACAACTCAGCAGTAAATGTGGAAATGACATTTCCTCCTTTTTGATGGAATGTATAACTTGGTCCTCAGAGCATCATTTATTAAAGCAGGGTGCACCATGGGCAGGAAGAGGATGGAAGACTATTAGAGGAGAATCACTTTTCTTCCTCATTGCAATTTAGACTTTCTTACAAAATCTATTTGTGTGGAAAAATAAGCTTTCCAACATAGTTTTCTTATGTAAGCGTAGTAAGCGTATGTGACAATAAAGCATCTTATTATACTCCAAAGCAGTTATTATTACAACTGACTAAAAATAAATGAAATTCACAATTTGATTAAACAAGTCCAAAAATTAAATTAGCTTAGTTTTCCAATGGATTCCATCCCACTGTGGAATTCCTAGGAATGACCAAGTGGTTATGTTGAACCAAGGAGGGTTCCAAAATTTCTCAAACAATGAAACAAAATATCCCTTATGAAACAACTGAAAGAGTAATTACAACATGTTTGCAACCAATTATGACAAAAATGTTACTCCCCTGAAAAACTTAATTGGCAGGGTCTCCAAAATACACTTAAAACAATTATCTTTTATTTCTTAAGTACTTCTGATTGGTAGATGCTTACTAATAACTATTACGTCTAATGTCTATTATTACAGTAGGATTTAAGTTAAACCCTACGGTAAGAAGAAGTGGGTAGAAAAGTAGAATTTTATATAAAGTGTTGATAGAAGGAGGGATAGCACTTTAATGGTTGCTTGGTTGATTGGTATTTAATGTTGAGCAGTTGAAATGAAGCCATTTGCTCTCTTGCACTCCAGTATGTTGGTACACTGACTAAAGGTTGGGCAGCAGAGTAGGCGGCTTCCATCCATAACTTCTTTAAGTGTACATACAGAAAGGACACAGAGGAGATCTCACTACACCAATCCTGAATAAAGCAGTTTTTTGTAATATGGTAGCATATTTGTCCTACAACAAATACGATGACCGGTAGAATGAGATGGTGGAGAAAACCAGAGATCCCAGAGAAAACCCGCCCCGGCACTGTGTTATCCACAGCAAATTTCACTTTGTGATTGCCTGGATTCAAACCTGGGCCACGTTCGTAAGAGCCAAGTGGTCCAATCACTCAGCCACAGCATGGCCTGAGAGAATTTGAGTAATAGCAGTTTAGCATCTCTAAAACAAGTCTTCATTTGTTATGCTAAATATAATTTTTTTTAAAAAAAAAAACACTCTGGGTTAGTGAGGTTTTACTGTACCTAGAAATTATTTACACATCTCTCTATTTAAAATTTCTGATACCATTTCATTTATGCTGACACTTGCTACAGCACTTCAGCATAATCAGTAATCTTTTGAACTACAAATTCTTGATTAGGTATCTCGAGAACTTGCTCTAATAATTATTATTAACAAACTATATCTACTACTTACGTTTGACGTGGAGATCTCATACTTGCTGCTCTTCTCCAATCATATCTACAGATTTGCCAAGCAGTCATCAGGAAGAGCATAAGGTTAATGATAATAAGTGTTCCCACAGGACCATAAAAATATTGCATTTGGGATTCTTCACCTGAAATTGTATGAAAAATAACCAGAGTGTTAATGGAACACCTTTCAAATCACTGGACATTAAAACTTAAATGGAAGAAGAAAACAATTTGACATGTTACAAACTGCAGTTTAATTTTCTAAGAATTTGCATTCAAGGGCTTATTAGAATCATTATCTTAAAAGGTTATGTTTAGTATATATGTTTCTTAAGAATATTTCTTTCTTTACTACAAAAGGGTCATTACAATTACAGCTTCCACTTAATTCACTGAAACATTATCTAAAAACATGGCAAAGTTAATTTATTAATTTAAAATGGCTTTTACTTTATTTATTTCACTTTTTGACTATCTTTTATTCAAAACACTATATGTATACTTGCACTCTTTCATTATATGGTAATAATATATATAATAGTAAAATTTTGTCTAGCAAGTACTACTCTACTGTAGTGCAGTTTCACTAGAAATTTATACTTTTAATATGTGTTGGATAACCTACCTATTACCTCTAAACTGAAACTAAATATTGCTTTAAACTGTTTTATTAAATTTAAAGGGAGTCGATTAATGACAATAAACAACAAGAGCAAAGGAACACTTTAGGAACATAAAATATAAACAATTAGAAAAATCAGCAGTTGCCACGCATTTTTGGGAAGAAAACCACAACATAAATCCAGAACATACATCAGGAAAACAAGAACTGTCCACATGGGAACAAATCTTCACTTCAAAAAATAGGAACAAAGTATTCAATTTAGACATTCCCCAGAAATATTTGTTCAGCAAGTTCCTCGAACCACCACCAGAGGAGACCTATGACAAAATATCGCCAGCTACACCACTGAGAACCAGTCAATGTCCGGTTGACGATGGAGGCAAAGTCTCTGAAACATGTTCCGAGAAAATTTAAAAGTGTTGTTTAGTGTCATTAATCAACTCCCTTTAAATTTAATTTATTATAATAAGACAGTTTTCAACACTTCCCAGAAAGGAATTGTTTTATTTATTTTAAAATTTAATTTTAATTTATAATATACAAAAGCTTTTAGTATAAGTTTTATTTTGACATTTTAAGTAGGGATTTTTGTGATCAAATAGAATTCTTTTTGGGGATTCATATATCTCACAAAATATCCTTATTGCTTCTCTCTGTAGCATTTCTAATTAATTTATTCAAATTTAGTTGCATATTCCCACTTAATATGAACAACAAAATTAAGATTTATAAGGGCATATCAAGTACCTTTTAGCCTGCCTCAGAAACATACATGGTGGCATGTCTGCCTCATGCTCAAGAGGTTCTGAATTCAAATATGAGTTATCTGGATAAGGCTTTTTTCCTTGGGTTTTCCCTTATCCTGAAAGATGACTCAGGTAACTCTAAGCTCTATGTACCCTGGGCTCATTTGAGCAACATTTCATTCATCGTCCGATATGACTTAATATTGTAGGTTTTCCCTTATCCTGAAAGACGAATGCCAGGTAACCCTGAAGCTCTATGGACCCTGGGCTCAACTGATTCATCAGAAATCTTAGTTTATTAATGGAAATTTTATCTTTTTAAGAAAAACGTAGCACAATTTTTATACTGTATTTATTTTGAGGAACCAAAATTATACCAAGCCTGACATTTATCAATTTAATTGTTTATATTGCAATCAGGTTTACAGTGGAATGACCAAACGTAATTTATAAACTAGAATTAAAGAACATTTTAGAAATATTTGGTATAAATGAACTGATAAGTCAGCATGGCAGGTTATTTTTGGTCATTTAAACATGAAATAAATCCATAAGTTAAATTATTAAAGCAATTAAATAGTCTGATAGATTTAATGGCTTGGGAGAAAATGTTTATCATAAAATATAAAAATTGCATAATGAATTTTGAAATATTTCAAATCAATTTTGTCTTAAAGTTAGTTTCACTTTCAGAGTTTGGTAATAAATATAAAAGGTTAATACAACTCCTAGAAGTAGTACCCATAACAGGAAAAAAACAAAGTGATTGACAATGTGCAAAAGTTTTTGTGAAATTAGTCTCTTGAATACTGTGGAAAGTTCATCAAGTTTCTTAAAAAGATAAATGAAGTTTATGACAAATAATTATATTTTATTGGGACATTGGTGCAACTTCTGTAGTCATTTTTGTCGCAATACTTACTACTGAACCAGCACTTATTCACTCCAAAGTTAGGTTTTAGGTATGATGAAGGAATTGTTGGAGTCAGCTCAATGACGACGGAGCTCACAACAAGTAGAATGGGGCAGCCCCAAGCGTACAGCATGTAGACAAAGAAAACTTTGCGCTCAGTGCTTTTTGCCATCTGCACCTGATGATCCTCCAATGTATAGAGCAAGTATCTGCTGGTTGTTTCTTCTTGTCCAGCGCTATGAAACTTCACATGTGCCCTGTTCCAACAATCAGAGAAAATAAATTTAAATGTATATCCTCTGTGCATTAATCATTATAAACATGCCATGTCAATTAAAACATTAAAATTATTGAGATTTAACTTATTGGAACACCACAGTGAAGCGAAAAATTATTGATTTTTAGATCAGTCGTATTTATTACACATCTGCTTCACTTTCGTACCTATTTTGAGGACATGTTTCGCAAATCATAGTTTGCATCGCATAAGAGCTGTAGATGCAAACAACGATGATTTGCGAAACATGTCCTCAAAATAGGTACGAAAGTGAAGCAGATGTGTAATAAATACGACTCATCTAAAGATTAATGATTAAAATTATTTTTAGCACTTGCCCCCCTAATCAATACTCATGATAGAATGCATCATTTTTTAAATAATTCTCTGCCAACTTCTTATGGCTGCCACTATGCATTTCAAACATTCCTATGTTTGATGTCACCTTGTACTAACACAGAACTTAATAAAACATTCCTATAAATTTAGTAATAAATAGGAATTGTTCTAATAAAATGTAACATCTCACAGATCCATTATTAAGTATTTTTACTAACTTCTTATTTTTCTGGGTCATAGCTATCTATCCAAGAAATTAAGACAGTAATTACCTGACTCTCCACCAGGTGTCCAAGCACAGAACGTTTAACCAGAAGAAGCATGCTACGAAGAAGAACTGAATGACGAATGCTGTAACAATATATATTTTGCAATATGAGAAATAGGTAGGCTATTCTGACAAAACAATTCATTTTCAAATATCACTATCTTCTGAGGAAGCTTAAGACTCTATAAAACCTAAGAACTAATATGAGAAATAGATGGAATATTAATATATGTTGTTATATTTTAACATATATAAAATTATTTTAATGTAACTATGTTTAATTGATTTAATGGCACCCTGAGTGTCAAAACTGTATATGATAACTTACGTACACATTCAACATGAAGCTTTCTTTGTAACGAGCAGCACAAGCTGGGTTGTTTGTCCACAACACCATCAACTCAAAATTCAGGTGAGAAAACCTGAGATTGGGTAGTTATTAGATGGCTTTGAGTGCTCAGCATACAGAACATTTTAAGCTTCTAGAGATAATTATATGATTTTTCACCACAACATAAACATCACTAGAAAAAACTGACAGTAGCAAATACTGACATATGATAGGAAATAATTACTTTTTATTTTTCTTGCAAACAAGAATAAATTGTATTCTGTCCAAAAATTAGATTCCGCAATTTCATTGAAAATACAGGTTTTGAGGTCTCCAGAGTAAAAACACACTTAGAAAAAGATCTGTGTGCACACACGTGCACAAAGATAGTATAATTAAGAATGATTAATTTGCTAAATAACAAATTTGAAATTCAGTTCAAATTTTCTGAAGATGGACATTAAAATCTTCAAGAACAATCCTTACAAAGATTACTTTTTGCAAATTTTTATTATCTCAAAAATTGCTCTAACAATTTTTATTAAATATATTATTTATCGAGTACATACAAAAAGCTGTACATGGGTCATTAAAAAGTTAGTGGCAACACTGCCTGAATTTGGCCCTATCAGTGGTAAATCATGTAAGCTGATAACAAAGAAAAATAAAAGCATCTAATGTTTGTTAGCTGTGAGTTTAAGGACAATTTTATTTAATAAGACATTTTTAGTAAACCTAATTGTAGGATGTTATCCTTAGTGATCTAAATATGTTTAGTAAATACGTAAATAACTAAATGCATTAAAATTCAGGTTGCAAGAGGTATCAGTGCTCGACAATGCCATACAGAATTATTGGAAGCTTGTGGTAGACAGACTTTACCATATCGTACCGTGGCTAGGTGGGTGAATGCATTTCGTAGAAGGGAAGACGTTCATCAAAAACATGGAGCTGGTAGACAGTAATCAGCAAGTGATGATGTGCATGTAAATGCTGTTAGAGCACTGCTAGAAGAACATTGTTGTTGGACTTGTACTGAACTAGCAAGGGAAGTTGCAGTTGCTCCTTGTACGATTCTCCACATACTTTAGAAGTTGTGATAAATGATGGGCTCATACTCACACGTCTGTCCCTGTTGTTAATTTACTTCACAGATGGAATTGGGAAATTTTGGAGCATCCTCCACGCTCCCCAGATATGAGCCCATATGATTTCAACCTATTTGCAAAAGGGAAATTATCGCTTAGAGGAGTTCACTTCAGAACCAGAGAGGCAATTATAGCAGCAGTAGAGCAATCTGTTCGAATATTAGGACAACAAGACGCTGTGGATGGCATCCGTCAGCTCCCTGATGTGTGGAGGTGAGTTCTTCATGTTGGAGAAGATTACTTCTAAGCACTGCAATAATGTGACTGCTCCAAAAATGTTTTATTTGTTGTTAATTCAAATGTTTCCACTAATTATTGAATATAAAAGAAAAGATATGCGCCTATGACACTAACGGTGGCAATGTATGAGGGTCAGGGCTTCTAAGAGAGAGAGGGGGGGAAAAGCAAAATTCAAGCAGTGGAAATTTTGTTCCTACAGTCTGTGAAAGGTTGTACAAGACAATATTATATTAGAGTAGGCGCTCCTGAAGAATGATGTCCTTTTGTCTCACAAATTTTAACTTTATTCTTCTGCTTGACCTGCTATACTGACTCTGGTAGAGATAATTCGACTCTTCACAGAGATTATTCATGTCTAACAGTAAAAGGCCTACTTTTCAGTAACAAAAGTATGACGTGCTGATGCGTTTTTTATGGTGGCGGATAAAAACATTTATGGGTGTTCTAGACTGTGAAAATGGTTTTGTTGGCCATGCTTGGTATATTTGGTGGTTGCGCTTATATAAAATTCATTATTCTCTCTTATTTTAATGGCGAGCTTCTCTCGCTTTGAAAGGGACGCCTCGCCACTGGTGTATGCAATACTTCCTAGTTCTTACACTTTATTGCGTATGGTAAGGAACGTAAAAATAACCTTGGTTTTGATTGATTCATGTTGACACTACGAGAAGTTGCACCCAAGTTAGGCGTCTTCAAGACTAACAGATAACGGAAGATATGTGTTTAGGATTTACCGCGGCATGGCCAAGATCAAACATGTTACATAACGCTACCTTAACCCTGAACAAGCTCCCAAACTTTGCGTCATTCACCCACTCGAGGTTCTCCTTTTTTCTCGCGAAGCATTTTCACAACTGTTGCGTAGAACATAGGTGAATCACAAGCACTTCCTTCCTTCAGTCATTCTGTTCATTCTTAATTCACAACACAACAGACTCACACGTAAGAAGGTTTACAAATGCTTCCCAACACGCTTGTTCCACTATCAGTGTTTAAACCATCAAAATCTCTTTACCTTTCAAATTAACCTATATGTTCTATCCATCCTTCCAGGGTTTTGTGACCTTCCTTATAGGCACCAAACGCCATCTTATCTCTATCTTTTGTCATTTAAAGTAATGCACCTTTGAAACTAAATCAAAACCTGCAATAAAAAAAGCATTTTTTGTTGTTGTTTGCCTTTTAATTGTATTTATGCTCCATACTTTTACTTGGCGCCTTTGACTCAGGGCATAGGACAGACAATCTCGCGCACTGCGACCTAAACTATCCATGTGGGGAACACTCCCCAGGAGGAAGGGATGAAGTGTAAGAAACGCTGGTTTCAGACAGCAGGCACATAGACCGTAGATGCGCAAAAGTCATCTCGGCGGCATGAATACCGCGCCAGCGTCGAGACAACCGCAAGCATCCTTGCCATGTGTTCGGAAGCGCCATACATTACGAATCTAAAAGCACACCTAGAAGATAATGAAATCGAGTCGTACGTGGAACGGTGGGCCTTTAATTTCCTAATATAGGCAATATTTATAACTTTGTGTGGCCTTTTAAAGACTCCTCAACACAATATTGTAACGCATTCAATTTCAACTGTGTTTTTTTTAAAACTCCTTTCAGTAGTTTTCATTACTTAAAAAGTCCCATCTATCAACATTTTTTTATTTAATAATTTTTAATTTTCAGTAAAATTTCAGGAACCTAACAGTCAGTCTTTATTAAATATTTTCATAACTTTATATTGATAAAATCGAAAATGTCAAAACGCAATCGGCCTATCCTGTTCTAGCCAGTGGCGAGGCGTGACTTTCAAAGCGAGGGAAGTTCCAAATAATAATCTTCATTAAAATAAGAGAGAATAATGACTCAAAGAACTAAGGCTACTCTTTAGTACTCTTTCTATTGTACAGTCACACGTAGGTCCAGTAGCGAGGCGTGACTTTCAAAGCGAGAGAACCTGCAAATAATAATTTTCATTAAAATGAGAGAATAATAACTCAAAGAACTAAGGCTACTCTTTAGTACTCTTTCTATTGTACAGCCACACGTATGTCCAGTAGCGAGGCGTGACTTTCAAAGCGAGAGAAGCTGCAAATAATAATTTTCATTAAAATGAGAGAGAATAATGACTCAAAGAACTAAAGCTACTCTTTAGTACTCTTTCTGTTGTACAGTCACACGTAGGTCCAGTAGCGAGGCGTGACTTTCAAAGCGAGAGAAGCTGCAAATAATAATTTTCATTAAAATGAGAGAGAATAATGACTCAAAGAACTATGGCTACTCTTTAGTACTCTTTCTATTGTACAGCCACACGTATGTCCAGTAGCGAGACGTGACTTTCAAAGCGAGGGAAGTTCCAAATAATAATTTTCATTAAAATAAGAGAGAATAATGACTCAAAGAACTAAGGCGCCTCTTCAGTAATCTTATTGTACAGACACACGTAGGCTCTTCTTGAATTGCAAGACTACTCACGCTACAAGCAGACATATTCCTGCTTCCCCTCTTCACTCATACGTTCCAATTTTTCCTACAGCTGGCCCTTACCGCGTGAACTGTTAGCCTAAAATGCAGAAAGTATGCAATTCACACACTTTTGCTAATAATCTAAAACTTAACAAGATTTTCCTGTTTGTCAGCACTAAATGCCAATCTAC
Organism: Mantis religiosa; assembly: GCA_030765055.1. NCBI lineage: Eukaryota > Metazoa > Arthropoda > Insecta > Mantodea > Mantidae > Mantis > Mantis religiosa. The sequence goes on along the minus strand of CM060960.1, from coordinate 20,385,668 downwards.
GCAATACTATTGAACTTATAGTTGTATTTAAAAGTGCCATGTGAAACAAAATATAAACCTTTTCTTCACACGCTACAAAGACTTCACGAGACAAAATCTGTCAGTGCTTCCTAACTATCGAAGAGTAGCGACTGCTTCCGGAAACTTACGAAGCATGGTATTTAAGGTTACGAATGCGTAAATACAGTATCGAATTAGCTCGCGCAACTGTTCACTCGAATCTAAGCACTGTTAAGTTGTCCGCGGCACAGCGGATGTTCATGGATAAATTTTGAAAATGTATCCAGAGCAAATAAAATATTGTTTGACATGAATTTTTTGTTTTTCTTCTTTTTCTCCTGAAATTCTTGAGGAAGCAGCGCTTCCAACGCTTCATTACATGCTTCGCCACTGTTTCTAGCATAACATAACTTTATTTTTAATTTTAAATTGACTCCAATGTGAGATTTTTTTATGTCTGTTAAAAGAAATAGAAAAATCCTTAATGGAGGTGTAAAAATGTTGACATCTACGGATATTTTTAACTAACACAAATTAATTCTACATATTAATGTTTCTGAAACAATAAATGTAGACATATGCTTGAAAAGTATTTTAAAAGTAATGCAGTATGGAGGCGAATTCTGAGGACATTTCCAAAAACAAGAAAATTCGGGTGGAATACAATATTTTCCTTTCTTACTAGAGACAGAAGGAGAAAACTGGCATAATCACGTATGTACATACATAATCCGGATGGAAGATACAAGCTGACAACTACAAATCATCTAGACATCATAATATGAGCTGTCCCCGGAAGCAGATGGCAAGATTGCCCAAAATGAGCTCTGTGGTGCTATTGGTCCACCTTCCAGTTGATCAATTTACAACCTGTCACTTCTTTCACCTTGCTATGCTTTTACATCAACCCTATATTAAGATATTTAAACACCACCCATCTTAGTTGTTAGATTGTTAAAATTTAATAGGTTCTGAGCATTTATCATAATACGAATTACCTTCTATCATGATCATTATTATTTTTATTTTTCACGATTATGCGTTTCCTACGACTTTCCGATAGCATTTACAGAGAAGCAAGTTTAATATTCCAAACGAATTTGTTTCCACAAAATCCATGCCTACCAACAAAAATTTAGTGGCTGTAATATCACGCAGCACACACTAGGAAGTAAAATATTGTAACAAATGAAAAACAAATTGCACTAAACACACTTTATTTACCACAGCGTAGTGCAAAGATAATTAACGCACTGCTGCACACATTTACAAAAAAATACAATTTTATTTTTAATTTACGTTCTCCAATGTTAAGTGATATCGGAGGAGGAATGAAATGATTGAAATGATGCTGAAATGAGTCTAGGATTCATAGAGCTTGGAGTTACTTGACATTCATCTTCCTAGATAAGGGAGACGTTAAGTCATATCATTAAGTCATATTGGACGATAAATGAAATGATCTTCAAATTAGTCCAGGGTACATAGAGCTTAGAGTTACCAGACATTCTTGTTTCAGGATAAGGGAAACCTGCAAGGTTAAGTCATCAGACGATGAATGAGATTATGTTAAAATGAGCCAAGGGTCCATAGAGCTTCGAGTTACCAGACGTCTTTTAGGTATAAGTGAAAACCTCGAACGTTAAGTCATATCAGACGATGAATGAAATAATGTTCAAATGAGTACAAAATAGAGCTTAGAGTTACCAGACATTTATCTTTCAGAAAAAGGGAAACCTGCAACGTTAAGTCATATCAGACTATGAAGGAAATTTTGTTAAAATGAGTACAGGGTACATAGAGCTTACAGTTACCAGACATTCATCTTTGAGGATAAATGAAAATCCCGGAAAAAGCTTTATTTAGGTAACTCACGCTGACTGATATTCGAACTAGGGACCTCTTGAATGTGAGGCAGACACGCTAACCCCTACGCTATAGGGTAGGCGGGAACGTTCTTGAAAAGGAACTTGCTCCAACTGGCAAAACGAATTTTCGAGAGTAGAGAGGCGGCATACAATGGCTATAGTGGTCTCCGTCTGGTTTAACGATGAAGCCTGAGACTCAAGTACTTACAATAGTAAGTCGCTGCGAACGCTGTGTATCTCGAATACCAGAGCACATAGTGGTTTACCGGGAAAACATACGAGTCGATTGGAGAATTTAATGTCATGACGGCACGTTGGCCATGGTAGCTCAATAATTAAGAACAACCGGACAGAGACCAGGAGCTCCGTGGTTCAAATCCCGGCTATGACATTACATTTTTCACTTTAACTGTATTTATCCACGTGTAATTGTTTAAAATGATCTAGTTCTGTTAATAGTATAAAGGTCCCATCCTACTGTTCAATATACGTGTGAGAAATGCAGTACACAGTCTTGGAAACAGAAGACTCTTCTTGGCTGTTTCATTTCGCAATGTACTGTTAAGTAAATTACACACATGTAATTTTAACTGTCACCACCTCCACGTCAGCTGAAGCCACAGAACCAAGTTATTGATGACTTCTTTCAGAGCGAACGCTCTTTAACAAGTTGATGAAACATGTTGTAGATGAACTAAACGAAAGGTCACCAGGTAAGTGTGTCGATTTAATTATCCAGGAGGTTTGGAGGAACAATTGCCTTAATGAAGGGACTCATGGTGTACTTTACACTTTCTCTGCTAGGTACTTGCTTCCACCATTTTCAGCATAGAGGTGTCGTTGAAGAGTCATCCTTCTCCGAGGACGTTTTGCCATTCCGGGACTTTGTCCCTTATTGACGTTATGATGGATTTATAACAATAGACGGTGGGTAGATAGTGGTTACTTTTTTATGAAGTATCACAAGTTGTAGAATGAGAGAGAGAATAATTATAGGAGACTATTGAGCCTATTATGTGTCTAAGGTGAGCCTGGGACGCTTGTAGGTTTCCCTGGGATCAATGTCGTATTCCCCGAGGCCTCGGATAAGTTGATTGAAGCTGTAGGGAAGACGGGAATACAATTTATGAAAGGTTGAGGATACAGTCATTTAATTTGGGAAATGACAGGTCTTAATGAATATTTTCATTAGGAATGCACCATTAGGCAACTGTTGCTACTCGAAAAAATGTGTAGTGTTTAACGCACGCTTTTACTACATACGGCACCGCAGGCGGTGACACTGATGATACATGATATGAAGATGGGAGCACCGGTGGAATGAGATGGCGGGGAAACCGGAGGTCCCGCAGAAAACCCGCCCCAACGCCGTGTTGTCCACCACAAATCTCACTTTGCGGTCGCCTGGGATCGAACCCGGGCCGCCTTGGTGAGAGCCAAGCGGTCTAACCACTGAGCCACGGCGTGGCCGTTGCTACTCGAAGGTATCGGTTCCGAAGTATTTGAAGTTTGTAGAGGTGAGTTTCTGCAGGTGCGCCCAGACCTGACAGACGTGGGTGAAAGTGAGTTCCTTACTTCTTTGTATAGAAGCAGCTTATTCCTCAGAGCCATAGGTGATTTTTTGTTGTACAGTGGATAGAGCCTCGCCATACACTTGGATACTTTGGAAGGTACTTGCTGTAAATAGAAGAAATATTGCACTCCGCTCAAACATTGATACAGAGATTGTATTAGAAATATGTTTCATGGCCCTCTGAACTCAAGAATTTTTAGAAAAATGTCCGTAAGGTGTGCGAACAGCATAACTCAAAGAAAAACTGAAATATGAAACTTGACATTTATGTTCAAAATCTTCCAAACATGCAAGATAAAGGGATTGAAGAAAAATCCCCCCACCACAAACTATTCCATTTGGATGGAAGGTTGTTACTTTTTTATTTTATAAAAAACTAACAACGAATTTAATAAAATAAGACTTTTTCCATGGGAAACTTTCTGGAAATAACCTTGGAAGTCCACATTCTGAATTACTTGTGCATTAATGGTAAACATAATACACAAAGTGTCATTACATAAATGCTGATCCTCTCAATCAATTTTTTGTTTAAATATTTGTACTTTTATAACTTTTTGAGCGTAGAAAGAGCATGAATTTTTTAGAAGAGGAGTAAAACCAATGCCACTTTTTTTGTAGCTTACATCTTCCAACTTTAAGTCACATGGGACGATGAATGAAATGATGCTCAAATGAGCCCAGGGTCCATAGAGCTTAGAGTTACCGTCATTTGTCTTTCAAGATAAGGGAATACCTATAATGTTAAGTCATATCACATGATGAATGAAGTGATGTTCAAATTAGTCCAGGGTACATGGAGCTTAGAGTTACCAGACATTCATCTTTCAGGATATGGGGAACCTCCGAAGTTAAGTCATATCGGACGATGGATGAAATAATTGTTCAACTGAGTACAGCATGCATAGAGCTTAGAGTTACCAGACATTCATATTTCAGGATAAGAGAAAACCTCTAACATTAAGGCATATCGGACGATGAATGAAATGATGCTCAACTGAGTACAGCATACATAGAGCTTAGAGTTACCAGACATTCATATTTCAGGATAAGGTAAAACCTCTAACATTAAGTCATATCGGACGATGAATGAAATGACGCTCAACTGAGTACAGCATACATAGAGCTTAGAGTTAACAGACATTCATATTTCAGGATAAGAGAAAACCTCTAACATTAAGTCATATCGGACGATGAATGAAATGATGTTCAAATGAGTACAGGGTACATAGAGCTTAGAGTTACCAGACATTCATCTTTCAGGATAAGAGAAAACCTCCAACGTTAAGTGATATAGGACGATGAATGAAATGATACTCAAATGACTCATGAGTCATGAGAACTTCTTAAATGTGAAATTTCAATAAAAAAGGTTTGAGAAGTTTTGGAAAATGTGCCATGTAGAGAATAGTTGAGTGTAAAAAAATGTCCTTCAAAATCTTGGGCCGTATCCTAAGAAGATCCTGAACTTATTCGTATTTAACGTACTTAATGCTATTCAAACACACATAAACACGTACTTGTTACTACTTTGGGCGGGGTGGGTTTCAAGGGTCTGAAAATGATAATTTCGAATGACATCTCGATACTTAAATTTTTAATGGAATACACAGCACTTCCTGTGTCTTATTTAACTACATAATAGAGAAAGTAATAGTTGTGATGCCTTTCGTGTTGCAAAACAAAAGAAAAAAGTAATTCCTAGGAACTAGAGAAAGCGATCAGTCTTTCTGTTCCTTTGTGAGCAGAGTTGTCTTGAATCGTAATGAACGGCATTGACACAATTTCATTCGCGGAAAATGTTCAGTCTGCTTTCGAAAATTAGAAGATGAATGGAACTTCCAGGGAATATCCCCAAGGCCTACAGACTAGGGATATAAAGTGAGGTTAAAACTTTTACGTCTTAAGGCACTGCTTTCGGAGAAGCTTAGGAAATAGATGAGACAAAACCTCTTCTGGCCAAGGGCGTGGACCAAGATCACATCATCTCAGACGTTCAAGTCCAGAGTAATATATGATCACTAAATTACGTTCATATATTACAATGTGATTTTGATTATGGGCTTATGTTTCATGGAAGCCGTACACATTTTAATATTTTCTTATTAAAGAAAAACTGGAAACACCTGATATTAAATTTAGATTACTTCTACACATTCTTTAACACACTAATGTTTTATCTGTACTTTATCTTATTCGGGATAAATAGCTCCATAAATTCTTATTCTGCAGTTCCTTTTAGCCACAGAAGAATTGGGAGGAAAAGTTAAACTATTTCTTTTTTCTTTAGCTATGCTTAACAAGGTTTCATTCAACATTGCACACAGGTTGCCTTATTAAGCTTGAGGTTTCTTTACATGCTTTAAATTTACAACATGGGGCATTGGGCCTATCTCTGTAGCGTAGATGCTAGCGTGTATTCCTCCTCAAAAGGTCCCGAGTTCGAATATCCGTCGGGATGAGTTATCTGAATAAAGTTTACCCGGTATTTTCCTTTATCCTGAAAGGTGAATATATAGTAGCGCTAAGCTCTATGTACCCTGTACTCATTTAAACATCATTTCATTCATCGTCTGATCCGATATGATTAAACGTTGGAGGTTTTCCCTTATCCTGAAATATGAATGTCTGGTAACTCTAAGCTCTATGTACCCTGTACTCATTTAAACAACATTTCATTCATAGTCTGATATGACTTAACGTTGGCGGTTTTCTCTTATGCTGAAAGGGGAATATATGGAAGCACTAAGCTCTATGTACCCTGTACTCATTTGAACATAATTTCATTCATCTTCCGATATGACTTAGTATTTTATCCTCAAGTGGAAGTTTTGTTAATTTCCGAGAGAGTATAAATAAGTCTTGATTCACTAGTACCATACAATGTTTTATCCAACACTTATCCTAATCATTATAAAGGTTTATTACTTTTTAAATTAACTATAACAAAATAAAAATATTATATAAGTTATTTAGGCCAAGGCCTTGTCACAAACTTCGTTGGCTAATACTTAATATGTGAGAATCGATGTTGGCTAGTTATTCGTTTTAATTTTTGTTTTGTTTTATTTACGTCCTCCAACGTTAAGTCATATCGGACGAATTTGTTTTAATTGTTGGTATAGTTTGAATAACAAATTAGGGCAATTGATTCAGTGTTTGATTCATACTAATTAAGACAAATAATGTTTAATGGAACTTTACTGGAAGAATGTGAACATAGAGCACGATATTTATTAATTACTGAAAGAACAGAAGTTGTAGGTGAAGATTTACACTTCGATGTTAAAACTATAATATATATTCGACTTGAAATGTAGACCCAGTAACTGTATTGTATTCCTTCAGTGGTTAAAGCAAAAATTTGGCCATCTTTAATATTAAATTGTTACTTTAGTAGTTAAATTCTATTATTAAAATACAACTTTACAAGTAAGTGTTGAATAAAATTCAGAAATACAATATGTATGTATTAACGAATATAAATAGTACGTAAGTAACACAATTTGGGGAAAATAACTTAAATTTTCTTTTAAGTATTAATTATATACTTAAAGCTATAAACGATATTAATTTACAGCACATCTTTGTTCTTTTTTCAGTTACTAGACGCTTTTTATAGTTCTTTTAAACAAATTATTAAGCCTTCAACGTCCAAGTCCCAGTAAGGACTATATATAAGTTATTCATCTACAATCAAACAAAGTTGAAGCAATGCTTGTGCAAAATTTCTGTCTCCTTTCCATTACGTCACTTGGTAGAAAGACTGCAATCAGTAATGAAATAACAGTCAATATGTAATGTAAAATTTGAATTTTAGATCACTTTTAACACATCAAGATGAACTAAGGTATAATTATGTCACGTAAGGAAGAAATAAGGCAGCAATAATTACTAATACGACTGCTCGAGATACAAAAAGTGGGTAATTAGCGTTAAATTTGCCACACCCCAACTGTACAGATAATATCACATAAGATTACATTTCGGGGAGCTGTGACTCATATCTCACATAAAAAGGTTTGATAAATTGCGTCGCACATTACTCATCTTTCTAAGCATTGTCGCCACTCTTGGAGGTTAATCATGCAATTACAGATGGCAATTAAACCAGATGCAATATCGTGACCTAGATTAAAAGGACAAAAGTAATTATTTGAACAATTTCAGTAGCTTCCAATTACAGTTCTGTTGCTTAATTGAGAAAATATTTGAATTGAATAGGGAAACCATCAAAAGAAGATCGCAGAAAACCATGAGTGAATATAGAGTTTTGTCAACCACCGTTCTTAAAATTACGCAACTAGTATCGCTTAAATGCAATTTTTTACTTTCTGCAGGACAAACATATATAGTAGGTGTGAGGGTCTTGCACTCAACCCAATGTTACAGCAAAATTACACGTTTTGAGGCCCCTTCAGTCCAAAATAGACCTTTCAGAAAACGGTCTGTTGTGAATACGTAACTCCGAAACAAAAATTCTTGGAACATTCAACTATTCCTTAAAACCCACCGCATTCCCATATTCTCCTGTACCTCAAGAAAATATGTAATTAAATAATTTTTACAATTATTTATCTCGATTTACACGCAGTAAACAAAACAATACGTTTTTTAAAAAGTATATTTTGTTGACTATGTACTTCATTGTTGAAAAACAAACCTCCAAAAATGCAAAAAGAAATAAAACCACCATCTTCTGACATTAGTGCCCAAATATTACATATTTATGGTCATTTATTAGTGACATTTTATGTTGAGCCCCGACTTTGGACAATCTAAAATGGATTTTTCTCAACTTTCGAGTCTTAATAATTAAAAGTGCCTAACAGTAGATGATACCATTATCTCCAAATATTACCTATCCTCAATTTCGCTTCGAGATTTTCCAGCATCTTTATTTGGTACATGTTCAGTAAACTCGTCCTTGCCTCACGTTCAAGAGGTCCCGACTTCGAAACTCAGTCAGGGCGAGCTATTGGATAACCTTTTTTTCTTCAGAATTATCCCTTATCCTGAAAGATGAATGTTGTAGCTCTAACCTCTATAAACCCTGGGGTCATTTGAACACCATCGTCCGATATGACAACGTTGAAGGTATTACCTTATCCTGAATGCCTGGTAACTAAGCTGTATGTACCCTGGACTCATTTGAACGTCATTTCATTCATCCTCCGTTATAACTTAACGTTGGAGGTTTTCCCTTATCCTGAAAGATGAATGTCTGGTAACTCTAAGCTCTATATATCCTGGACTCTTTTGAATAGCATTTCATTCTTCGTAGGATAAGACAACGTTGGAGGACGTAAGTTAAAAAAAACGCCCATCTCCGAGTAGAAATAATGATTCGATGATATTGAGATAATGTTAACTTCCTGTTGGCACGTTACAGACATTTTAACCACGCACTCGAAGGGTTTGTCTTTACACTGTATTCAAATGCAGACGAAACGCGGAAATTCCGTTCACATCGTTTTCTAAGAACTGCATGATGTCGCATATGCAGACAAAGTTGCGCTCCAAATTTGAATGAAGTGACACTGCATTTCCCCGAAGTCCTTCTCGACTCCTTGCCTTATTCAGCCACGCCACTTTTTGCTCGCCCAACTCGCTAGTGGCTACAGTTATCGTGAAATCGCACCTCGTTTCGCTGAAGGTACTCCGAGGAAAATCGGGGACAAGCCTACGCTGTGAAATTAAGTGATAGAGCAAATACCTGAAAACATTAAATTAGCATTTCTAATGCAAATGAAAAAAACACCCGCTCGTTACGTGCAATCACTGGTCAAGATAATTGCACACTTATCTTAATATCTTATCTTGTACTCGAAAGTTGCTTCAAAACGGAGGTGATGGATGATGTCTGATTACAACTGTCACTCAATTCCTGGAATAATTCATCACAGCATCCTGCTTCTGACCTGGAATAACTAACACTTAGATACTTATGCTTATACTGGGCCACATCTACAGGATGTTCAATAAATTGTATGGAAAAATACTGGAGAAGGTTCCTTGCGCAAGGTATAATAGTTATTTATGTAACTTGCGAGATAAGTTGATGTTTACTATCGAGTGAAAAAATTCAACGCCGTTGGAGGACAAGGGTAGAGGGGGAAATTAAATAAATAGGAATGGTAGACATTTGGGAGAAGGGAGGGGAAAATGGAGAAGGATTTTGGAAAATGATGAGAAATGGGATAGAGGACATAGGAAGATAGGAGATATGGGTAGCATAGAAAGTAAAAAAATCATCAGGATTCTATAGAAAATAAAAAAGGAGTGGGGAAGAGAGGAATATGCAGATCATTGGAATAAGGGGGAAGGAGAAGGGTTAGCATGGAAGAGGACCGGAAGGGTCTAAGGGGAAGATAAAAGGGGTGTGTGCGCTATGTGGGGGAGGAGAGAGCATAGAGCATAATATCATACAGTGTAGGGAAATAGCTAAGTGGACAAATAAGGCATGGGAGGAAAAGCAAGATAAATGGACAAAAACATGGTAACCATGAGAATGCTGACAGGAAAATGGGGAAACAAGAATAAGAACATGGGGGAATTTTTAAAGAAGATGAAATAGAAATGGAATAGGAGGGGAAAAAAGGAGCAGAAGAGAATGGAGAAGGGAGGAGAGAAGCAAAGGAGAGAGTACAGATCAAGTAGAGTGAGGGCACCCCAGGCTCCAATGACCAAGGAGCCAGGCCACCAAGGGAGCCAAGGGGATAATGAACGGCTAGGCAATTTGTACTTAGGGTAACACAAGCAATATAAATATTGTAAAATATTGTAAATTATGTAAAATGGAAATAAAGTGACATTCATCCTTACTATAAGAATGCAGTGGATAAACAAAATTGTGTATTTTGTTTTGTTTTCCTACAGCAGGCAGATGTTTTTCTCAGTGAAATTCTAAATGCGTACAACAGATGGAAGCAACCTGTCTTTTATGGAATGTATTTGTTTATTAGCAAATGGTAGGTAGTTCATGCATGATGGCGCTCCAGCCCATGGCATTTTCCATGTATGTCACTGACTGAACTGTGGCTTCACTGCGTGGTTTCCTGACCTGAATTCTCTCCATTTGGTAATAAACTTTATAAAGAGTTTTTTTTCTATCAATGTCGAAAGATGCTTTAGCATCCTGATAGAAACAGACTTCTTTTAAAAAATGCATGGATGATTTTCGTGATGAGTGTGGATTGTGTGGAGTGTGAATCCTTATTTTAGGGCAATAAACCAGAATAGTACAAATATTAATCTTCTTTCACGCATTAGGACTTTGCCTGCTTCGATCTCACATCTGTTCAGCCCAGCACTTTCTTGGTCTTCCTACCGATCTTCCTCTTGGTTTATACATCAATTGCCATCTTTCGTATCCTATTCTATGTCATTCTTTACGGATGCTCTATGCAATAGTTCCTATGTTCTTCTATTTGGTTGTGCCTTTAGTTACTCGCTAATATTCTCATTTCTAACGTTCTTGTCTTGAACAAATTTTCACAGACCATAGGAAGTACATTTCCGCCTAGACACCCATCAACACTTCTATCCAGAAAGAGACAGTCAGATGAGAGACGATGTGAAATGATAACGGAAATGAAATGGAGGAACAGCAAATTCGGGGTATGTAATTAACCTACCCAGCACTCGCCTGGCGACCCGGAAAACCCCCGAAAAACCCATGGATTAGGTAGTTCGGTCACTGCCTGAGCCTGTGTTCAAATTCCTATATCCTGTCATTTATTTCTTCTTCATGTTATATGGTACTGCAAATGTGAAACGTGTTCCAACGCTTGTTTTTGTTCTTACTGGTTATCTGCCATTAACTTATTTTTTGATTTTCAAATTGGCATGCTATATGTATTATTTAATTGATAAACTGCATTTTGTAGCCTGTCTTCTCGTCAAAAATTAATACAACATCGTTTGCAAAAATGAAAAACAATATTTGTGCAACCAGTTTGACGGCACCTTTTTTTTCTTCTTACTTCATTTTAGACGCCTTTTCTTTTCTTCGTACAAGATTTGCCCTTAAAATTCCAACCCTGGTAGTGACAAAACATACTACTAGTCACTATATACGAGCTAGGTATCAAGAAACAGTAGAATGTCAGCGATCCTGAAGGTGGGATGTTTGGTAAGACGTGACAACAAAACAAGCAATTCACGCCTGCTACTTCATTACAAGGATATCGTTATGCATACATATATGACAGTCGTCTAAAGAAACCAGTTCCGTGTTTCTTGGCTCACTGCCCGAAATTTATTATTCCAAGGAAATTCCTAGTACTACAATGTTTGAGTTATCTATTCATCACTTTCTGTGACTTGAGTATCCATTGATTAGCTTCCTTCTCCGAAAATCTCTTCAGAGCGTGCAGTGCATTTTCAAAAGCCCACCAGATGATACAAAAATAAACATAAACATATAGATTTATGAGGCGATGTAAACAAAGCGAGGAAACTACTCCGCGACTGTGATTAGAGGGAATAGTTGCGCTATTTTATTCCCACGTAGCAAACATGTGCGCTGTCAACGAACTTCTATGCAAAGTTTTCGTTTGCCGTTTTCAATGTTTGAGTAGCTTATGTGGTAACACTTTTACTTTAAGGTTACATGTAAAGGTGTGTCTACTGTGTAATGTATTTTTCCTTTTGTACGCTAAAAGATGACTGAATACTTACAACAATTACTCAAATATTTGATTTCTGCATATAAACACACCTCATTTATAAATTAAAAAAAAACTAAGACAAGGGTCTTTCTGCGGAATAACAGTGCTAAATAAGTGTTTTTAACCACTTCGACAATGACTACAAAGTTGTACTGGCATGCAACTGAACAAAAAAAAAACAAAAAAAAAAAAAAAAAAAAATTCTTTACGTACGTATTTGGAATCTGACAATGGACGAATTCCTTAAACAACTTCCACTTCCAAATTTCCCTTTGATAATTCCTGGGCAACAACAATGTATCTTTACGCTCAATAATTATATATAGTACATTTTGTTTCTGTTCACAAATTCAAAGCCTATGTCGCAAAGAATGAAGTTGTTAAGGACATGGAGTCTTAAACTACTTTTTCTTTTATTTAATGTTTTAGTTTTGTTTTTATTTTTAAGTTGTTATAGTAACGAGTAACATGATTTCTGTGTAAATGATGAATTATATAATGTAAAAAAATGAAGATGGTTTGAAGTTTTAGAGCGTTACAGAGTGGTGACCTCGACGTGATCTAGGGAAGATATGGCGAATAACGAAAGCGTGTCTGAAGATCGACCAGAAACAAATAAGATTAGTGTGAAAATTCCACCTTTTTGGACAGAGAGACCGGAAATTTAGTTTTATCAAGTGGAGGCTCAGTTCAGTATTTGTACGTAAAATTACGGCGGAAGAAACTCAATTTAACCATTTAGTGTCTCAACTAGATCCTAAAGATATAGAAAATATATGGGACATTATTAAAGGTAGATACTCGTTGGCTAAGGAACGACTATTAAATATATTTAAGGAAAGTGAGGACAAACGCATTAAGAGACTAGTCACTGGAATTGAATTGGTAGACCAGAAGCCTAAGCAATTATTGCACAAAATGCAGGCTCTAGCCGGAGTAGATGCTAGAAAAACTTCCTGATTCCATTAAGAACTAGTGACCAAACATCACTTCATTTTGTGTGTTTAATTTTACGATTATGTACAAAATTATTATGTTCGTAACTCAGTTACTGGAGTGGGAGTAGTGTTAGACTACTTTTGCTTTTATTTAACGTTTTAGTTTTGTTTTTTGTCCCTTGGCTCCCCACTACAACTCCAGTTAAATACCTTGGAATTCCTTTGGACTCTCGACTGACCTGACATGCTCATATCGATCGTCTTATATCACTGGCCTCTGGGTGACTTTCAAAACTCTCACCTCTGTTGCATCGCCGTTCCAGCCTCGGCCTACAGTCTTCATTGTTACTTACAAAACACTCGTTCGTCCGGTTATTACATATGCCTGCCAAGTGTGGGGGCCCGCACACACATGTCATCTGCGTCGTCTTCAGGTCATACAGAATCTCTTCATGCGCATCGCTACCAACGCCCCATGGTTCATCCGTAATCAGCAGCTCCATCACGAACTAGGACTGTTACCTCTTCACGACTACATTCGCAGGATCGCTCGTCGTTTCTTTTCCACGCTGCAAGAAGTTCCAGGAGCTGTGTATTATAACATCAGCATCCGCACGCGCCAGCCCTCACGCTTGAAGAGGAGACTACCACAGCACCTGCTTCTGAGTGATACATCTGATTCGAGTGATTCTAGTGCTTGATGTCTGTCTTACATCTTCTATATTGACTTAATTCCTCAGAGAGTATTATTGGAGTTCTAACTTAATGTAGTTAGGGGGCAGCCTGTTAGCCTACCCCTGAGTGTTATTGTTCTTTAATTTATTGTTCTGTTACCTTCTTTTCACGCTGATCTGTAAAGCATTGTACTGCTGATCGATCAATAAAAAATTATAAAAAAAGTTTTGTTTTTAATTTTAGGTTGATATAGTAATGAGTAACACGATTTTTGAGAAAATAATGAATTGTATAATGTAATGAAAATGAAGATGGTTTGAAGTTTTAGAGCGTTACAGAGTGGAAGCTCGTTTTTGTAAAGCTAGGCAATAGGATTATTATTTACTGCTTGAAGCACTTTTGTAATTGCGATGGCTCGTTTCTTCTAAAAAAGCTATGAACCTTTAGACGAATAGCACTTTTAACAAATTCATCACATTCACTTTCCACAACTGGCTTCATTTCTTGATGTTTTCCTGAAGTAGAAAGCCGGCTCGTTTTCACAACCTCTCTTCGAGGGACATTAATATTTGACGCTGAAACAGCGGTATATTCTGGTGACAAATTAACATCCTCCATTGCTAAAGTCGTGTATTTTTCACACAACTTGCAAAACACGTTCAATGTAATTTGTTTTTAACCACTTTTTAACTGTTTATATATGGCACGAAATCAGCCATCTTGTATAACTGATTCTCTCCTCCTGCTTTCAAACCGCGCAAGCCCAGCAAATAAAATACTAATTACTATTTCACTGTTGCATTTGTAACACTGTGAAGTTGTTTATATATTTTGTATTACATTTAAAGTCCTTAAAAGTGATATGCGAACTATATTTTTCATTCCAGAGAGTTACAGAGCTAAACAGCGATGTCCCACACGTAAGCGTGCTTTTGTTTACATTGCCACAAACTAAGGACGGTGCCGATACAGAAACTGATACACTGGTAAACTCTGGAGGTTAATTTCACCACTTCATCGAGAGCGAGTTCTGGATATTTCTCTCAAAACTTGTTAAACACGTTCAATATTATTGTCTTTTCAACAGTTGGTAACAGTTTTCTCTCCCAGCTTCCAGTTACACCGAATAAGTTAGGGTAGTTACAAATTAACTTAATGTATAGTTTTGTAACTGAACTAGTTTAGTACTAAATAGTTTGTGCTTTAGAAGAAATCAAGTGAGTTGTTAGGCCTTAGTTGTACTACTTTCCCGAGGGACTATTTAGAGGGCGAAAGCGTCAAGCATATCGTGAAGGAGCAATGCCCTTCATTACAGCAAATCGAATAAAGTACACAACACAAACAAAACACTGGAAAGTAGCTGTCATTTCATCTGTTTTCAGAAACCTAAAATTCTAAGAGTTCAAAAAGGAGCTTGTACAAAGGCACGTGTCCCATTAAAGATATTCATCTCATCTCTGACGCATTTGCTCTGCTAAAATATGTAATACTTAATTACAAAGCACATCCGCCGTACTTCCACATTATTCATTTTAATGTTGATGAAACATATAGACAACCGTAGAAGGAGTCGTATTGCCTTCAGATACAAACCAATCTTCTTCTCCTCTCGTAATTAATGACCTAAAGTTTAAGATATCAGATGATAAATGCACTTAATACAGAACTAAGGCGTGGGAAGACCTGTTTAAGTCATAAACAGAAACATATTTAAATTTCATCACCAAGCCTGAGGGAGAATAGTACTAAAAGGTTGTAAAGAACGCCCGTTTTCACCATTATCTCAGCACATCTCTTGGAGTATCATTATTATTAACGTAATATGTAAATACCAAGGCTAAACGCTCCATTACAGGCGTAGATAATTCACTAGATCGTTTTCAGTATATTTTTGTTCCTAACAGAGGGTTTCGTAACTACTACGGTTATAGATTATCATATTATTTAGGTTAAATGCTTCCATTAGTCATTAATATTCAATAATAGAGCACATGCATGTACAAGAGATTCATTGAGAGAAACAACAGCGCAGTCCAATACCTGTATTCTGTTTATTTATCCGCCATCATAAGAAAAACCACATTTGTTACTGAAAAGTACGTCTTTTACTGATAGATAAGCAGGTCAAAAAGAAGACTAAAGTTAAAATTTGCGAGACAAACAGGTACGCCTGCTCTAATATAGTGTCAAAGACATTTGACTATCGATTACCTCGTAGATAGCTTAGTCCGTTGTTCAATATTTCTTTAGTTATCTGAGAAACAAGAAACAAACACACATCTACCACAGATTAGATGATTTTAGTATCTGTGATTTCTCTGTAAAATATGCTAAAATCACTTCCTCGCAAATATTGATAACAGTCGACATGAAAAATTCAATGCCGCGGCCGGGATTTGAACCGCGGATCTACTGGTTTCCGTCCAGTCGCTCTTACCGTTTGAGCTACCATGGCCAATTTGCCGTCATGACATTAAATTCTCCAGTTGACTCATATTACCCCGATAGACCACTAGGGGCTCTCGCATTCCAGATACACCGTTTGTGGCGACTTACTATCGTAAGTACTTGACAATCCAATACCTTATATACGGCTAGTGTGAAGAAATGATTAATTTCCATCAATTAACTAAAATAATAAGAGTTAAATGATGAAGCCTGGGACTCAAGTACTTATGATAGTAAGTCGCCACAAACGGTTTATCTGGAATGCGAGAGCCCTAGTGGTCTACCGGGGAAATATACTCGTCAAATGGAGAATTTAATGTCAGGATGGAAAATTGGCCATGGTAGCTCAATGGGTTAGAGCGACTGGACGAAAACCAGATGTGTGGATGAAATCCCGGCCATGGCATTGAATTTTTCATGTCGACTCTATCAATCCAATACCTTAGCCTGTATACGGCTAGAGTGAAGAAATGATTAATTTCCATCAATTAACTTAAATTGATAACACTTTTTTCAACTGCCGCATTTCTTAAAACATAAATATTCTTTGTCATAAATTGCAGACGACTTTTGTGACAGCAAACTAAGGTTAGCAATTGCAGCTGATTCTGGAATGTCTTCAGGTATAAAACTTTCGTCGCTTGAATCACTCATTTTGACATACAATTTAACATTTGTTATTTTTGTATCACCGTAGTTACGATTTTTCGCTATTCTAAGCCTCCAATATCATCTTACATCTAATAAAAACATAAATTCTAAATCTTTTGTAAAACAATTTTTATTTTCATAATTCAAGTCGATTTTTTCTTGGTAGCGGATAAAATTACGTATGGGACTGGCGAGATTTTATGTTTATCAAGCTTTTGAAATTCTATTCTGTTGTCAGACTGTGCAGACAATGTTCAGTTATCTACTTTATTTGTCAAGTTACATTAAATTGTTATGAGACTGTTATTCGTCATATTTGGATCTCCAAGCTCGCGAAATCTGCACACTGATAGCCTCAACATCCTATATATCTCTCAATTATTTTTATAACTATATTTTACCTGTGTTATTGGCATGCCCGTTATGCAAGATGTTATAAACATTACTTACCAAAAGCGACGCACATCTGCTGATTCAGCATTTGTCCACCCAACTGCACCGCGGCTAGGAACACATAGGCGATGGCGAGGCAGAACACGTGACAAGCCAAAGACTTTCCATGGAGATCCCTCAGTTCCCTGATTAGACAGTAAACCATCATCGTCGTCAGGAGGAACGGCACCGATATCAACAGACCTGTCAACATAGAGTCGTGGCAACTAATTTTATCGGGGTGCTTCATTACTGCAGCATATACAGTAGTGGGAGCATTGCATCAAGTCTAAAACTTATTGCCCGCCTCGGTAGCGTAGATGGTAACGTTCAAGAGGTCCCGAGTTGGAATCTCGGTCAGAGTGAGTTACCTGGATACGGTTTATTCCAGGGGTTTCCCTTATCCTGAAAGATGAATGTTGGGTAACTAAGCTCTATGGACCCCGGGCTCATTTGAGCATCATTTCAACCATTCCATTCATCGTCCGATATGACAACGTTGGAGGATGTAAACTACAAAAAAAAAAAGTCTAAAACTTATTTATTTGGATCTTTAGAGGTACAATCTAAGGTGCTTCCAACATAAAAGAAGCATTACTGCGTGTGCGCGTAAAGCATAAAATGAAACGCCCTGTATCAAAATTACTGCTCACTAGTGATCAGTTATAAACATCCACCTTTATTATTATTACTATTATTATTATTATTATTATTATTATTATTATTATTATTATTATTATTATTATTATTATTATTATTATTATTATTATTATTATTATTATTATTATTATTATTATTATTATTATTATTATTATTATTATTGACACTATAACACTAATTTAACCAGAGTGCCTATATGGAGCAGAAACCTTAATTTTGAACAGAAAAGCAACTATCGAATATATAGGAAAAGAACGTAACATTATAAAAAAATCTAGGTCCACAGTCGTAGATGAAGAATACAGACCTAGAAGTAAAATGGAAATAAAAATTATACAATCATAGTGATATTGAGAAACGAAGATTAAAACTTAAAGGATATATTAAACAATTAACTTCAAATAGACCCACAAAACTGATTATAGAATTTTACGAAAATAGAAGTAAAGCACAAGTAGACACTATGAAATGGATTGGTGAAGTAAAACATGATTTAAAATTGTCAGAAATCACTCAAGATGATATACTATACAGGGACGTGTTTAGAATGAATGTACATAAGTGGCAAGAGGACAAACCGAAGAAAAAAGACTGGAACAACGTGGACAGACGAGAGAAAGAAAGCCTACAGTCAAAGAATGGGAGAACTTTGGATTCACAGAAGAGCTAAGAAACGTCTCAAATATTTTGCATAACCCAACATGGGCTCATTCGAAAAATTATACAAAGACTTGTTAATTGCAATATGCCACTAATTCTTCCTAAGTAGAAAATATATTTTAAGCCCATCTGCTTCTGAGTTATTTAGTTGTTGGGCTCCCTGGCCATTTACTCTCAATTTTAGCCTATATTAACCTTTTAATTCTACATCATGTCTCCCACTTAATTTCTTTAACCTGCTTAACCATTTTTCCTTTACTCTCTCCGCAAACTTCCCTATCTCTTTACTTTTTATCATGTTTTACTATATCTTTGGTATTATTATGACAACATTTTTAGTCTCCCATTTTTCCTACCATATTTCTTTTATCCAATTTCCTAACTCACTGCAAACCCCACACTTACTTCTCCACATAGCCAATATAGCCGCAGTCCTCAACCAGACTAAACCCTTTCTCCTGTATCATTTGTCCTAATTGTTCTTCATTTTTAAATACGTAACTAAAAAACGTTTGCCAAGCAGATTACCTCACACCTATTGTATATCCTCTGTTCTATAGATAGAGTCAACATGAAAAATTCAATGTCATGGCCGGGATTTGAACCACGGATCTCCTGGTTTCCGTCCAGTCGCTCTTAACTAAAATAAAAAGAGTTAAATGATGAAGCCTGGGACTCAAGTATTTACGATAGTAAGTCGCCACAAGCGGTGTATCTCTAATGCGAGAGCCCCTAGTGGTCTACCGGGGAAATATATGAGTCAACTGGAGAATTTACTGTCAGGACGGCACGTTGGTCATGGTAGCTCAAAGGTTAAGAGTGACTGGACGGAAACCAGGAGATCCGTGGTTCAAATCCCGGCCATGGCATTGAATTTTTCATTTTGACTCTATCAAACACCTTAGCCTACATACGGCTAGTGTAGAGCAATGATTAATTTCCATCTATCCTCTGTTCTGTTTTTAACCATTAACCAAAATCCTTTCAAATTTTGTTCTCCTCTGCTATATATCCCGCATCCCTATTTTCCTCAGTGTACTACCATTCTCCCACATGCTAGACTTTTTTATTCTTCCAAACACTCTTATTATGTTACTATCTTTTTATAATACTAATAATTTAAACTTCGTTCTATTATTGTTTATTATTATTATATCCGCAAGCCCTTCCTAGCTCAATTCTGTGTCCATGCTACGATGTAAATAAGTGTCTACTTTTTTCTCTCTAGTATCCAGTGGCAAAGGGTGCAATGAAGCACTGAAAGTGCCGCTTCCTCAAGAATTTCGGAGAATAGAAGAAAAACAAGAAAATTTATGCCAAGCAATATTTTATTTGCTTTGGATATATTTTCAAAACGTATTCGCGAACAACTACGATGCTGCGGACAATGACAGCTAATTACATTCGATGACCAGTTCCGCGAGCTCATTCATTCTGAATTTACGTATCCGTAACCTCAAATACCATGCTTCGTAGGTTTCCGGAAGCAATCGCGACTCTTCGATAGTTAGGAAGCACTGACAGATCTTGTCACGTGAAGTCTCTGTAGCGTGTGAAGAAAAGTTTATTTCTTTTTATGTGGTGCTTTTTAATAAAATTGCAAGTATATTTCAATAGCATTAGCAATAATTTTTTACGTAGATTGGTGACAAATATCAAAAGTATTGTGAAATTTTAAATTATTAGAAGTGTGTGAATTGCGTAGGTACTTTCTCCACGTGAGATTAACCCTTAACGCGGTACTGACCAGCTGTAGAAAAAGTGGAACGTCTGAATGGAGAGGGGAAGCAGGAATATGTCTGCCTGTAGTGTGAGCAGTCTTGCAATGTGATTCAAATAGAAAGACTACTGAGGAGTAGCTTTAATTCTTTAAGGCATTTATCTTTCTTATTTTAATGAACATTATTATTTGGAACTTCTCTCGCCTTAAAAGTCACGCCTCGCCACTTGTTTCTGCCCACTTTACTCTTTGCAACACCAAATTGGATAACTCAATAGCTAAAGGCAAAACACAAGTAGATTAGGGGCGGTTTATCCCTCTTGAATGCCGAGAGGGATTTTACTAAGATGTTGAAACTGATAAGGTTAATTAGGTAGACCCAGCTAACTTAATTAATTTCTGATAGCCCGTCCGCTAGGAAACTCTAGATCCTCCTATACTATGACCCACAGACAACACAAATCTAACTTCAAGGAGTAGTTACATTCCAGACGGGAGTTCTGAGAAAATGTTAAAGTCCTTGTTTCACTGCACCTGCTGTGCATGGCCAAGTAGGTTTGAACCATCAAGGCTATACTGTTCCTGGTGTGAAGAAAAGCATCATGTCATGTTTGGGACAAGATTCGCGATATGACAACGCCCCTGAGTTTCGCGGTGATGGCTTTGAGATAATTCTGACAGGGAAGGCGACACTATAGCACTCTCGCGGAATGCTGACAAGATAACGGCGCCAGTCAATTGTTGGCGAAATTCTGAGGCGCACATTTCAACATATGATGCAACTGCTTCACGCCCAATTGCTTTTTTTTTGTCACCTACCTTACCCAAAAGTTTCATATCAAAATTTCACTGAAAATTCACGTTTTGAAGCACCCTTAGGTATATGAATTTCTCTACTGCTGTACAAACGCCTATTGTATTTCAGGTTACTCGACATAACTATTTGCAGAAATTATCTTATTACTTCATATTTCATGCAAGTACAGTGAGAATGTGGTAATCCAGTTTTAAGAAGGGACGAAGAAACAAGAATTTTAAGGTTATTCTCAGTTCAAATTGAATAGGTTTTGAATTAAACAATACAGTAGGCTACTTCAATATGTGGCTTTGGATTGAACAAATACAAATAAAAGCTAAGCTAATAAGGACAACAATGCTTACTTCATTGCAAAATCTTCCTCATAGTAGTCATGGCGCAACTTACAGAAAGACAACGAATTGAAATACTAATGATGATCGGACATGGTGATAGGAGGAGGATCCAAGAAGAGGTTTGTGTCTTGCTTAATAAAATGCATCCAGAACGAAGGATTACTCATTATACGCTGTGCAAAATTTTGAAAAAATTAAACTAAACTAGAAGTGTTAAAAACAAGACAAAGTCTGGAAGGCCAAAACGAGTTACAGATTGTGATAAAGCTCTTGATGTTTTATTATCAGTGGAAGAAAGCCCACATTTATCTACTCGTCAGCACATTATGGAAGGCCGATAGTGAATTACATAAATCATGAATTTCCAGGAAGATGGAATGGCAGGAGAGGAAGTATTGAATGGCCGCCAAGATCTCCTGACCTGAACCCGTTAGAATTTTTCTTGTGAGGATATTTGAAGTGGAGGATTTACAAGGACCGACCAAGAGATCTTGAAGAGTTAAAGAGAATAATTGGGCAAGAAATGCAGCTGATCAGGCGAACAGTGTTGCTGCAAACATTAAATAATTTCAAAGACATTGTTTGGCAGTAAATGGAGGTCATTTTGATCATCTTTTGAAGTGAATTCATGTGTTACAACACAGCGCCAACAATTTTGTTATGACTGTGTTTTTGTTTGTTTAAATTTCATGTCCTGTAATACGCCTTAATAAATTTGAATCACAGTTCAAAAAAGTATCTATCTCTACGTTCAGAGATCTGAGGACCAAAAGGAAAATGAAATAACAAGCTATTAAAGAGTCACGCCCTATTCACAATCATAGTAATATGAACACATGCTGATATCTCACAGCTTTTCTAAAAAAAAAGTATCACTTCACAAAACTATAACAAAGTTACAAGCACTCTTCTATACCATTTAATCATCCCGTAAAATATAAAACATTTACTAAATATTTCTAAAAATGATAAAATTTCCGATAGTAAAAAATCTGGCATTTATCACTTTTAATAATTGTGACCGGGTTTACATTGGAAGGACCAAACGCACTTTAGAAACCAGAATGAAGGAATATATAAACAGATTAAAATTGGCCGTCACAGATCATTTTTGGTCATTTAACTATGAAATAAATCCAGAAGTTAAATTATTAAATCAATCAAATGGTCCGATAGAGCTGTTTTGGGAGAAAATATCTATCTTAAAAAAATTCATTCATTCCAGGCTGGCAGGCTGTTGGGAACAGCCCGAAGGGTGGTCAAATCGTGTACCTGCTCTGGAAAGAGCTTAACCACCTAGTGGCGGGATGTGGATGTTGTATGATGACGGGTGAAAATTAAGTGGGTGTAGAGAAGGGAGGTAGCTTGTTGCTCCTCGAGGAATAGAAGTCACGTGATAAATTTTGAAATATTGACAATCGGTTCCATATTTAAGTTTGTTACAGAATGACTGAAGGTGAATTCTGTGGATAGTTAACCAATTTTCTTAAAAGGATAAGTAAAGCTTGTGGAAAATAAATATATTTTATTGTAATAAATACTTTGCTTCCACCAAACAAGATTATACAAACAATATATATATATATATATATATATATATATATATATATATATATATCGACCATCAGCAATCACTACACGCCATCTGTTGGGGACGCCAGAAACCAATTTTCAAACGTATCTCCTGTGCATCACTTCCCATGCGCTTTTTGAAATAATTTTTGCACAAGGCAACTTTAATGCAAAGATAGTAATTATTATATTACTAACAATTAATATGGAAGCACTGCTTCCATTGCTTCCTTGCAATACACGCCCCTGTCTTCTTGTAGAAGTTATCTCGAGACTCAGGCGCTACAGCTCGAGGTAGATACTGACCTACAAATCATTCCCTGCAACTTTTTCTCACCTTCTGAATGACAGCTTGCAGTGTACGGGTCATATCGACACGTATTCATTTACTTGAAGCATCATTTGCCAACAATCCATCAGATTGCAAGACGTTCTACTACCTACACATTTGCTTTTCGATTTATTACACATTTCAGTTTAAAGTGCTAATAGCTAACTCGTATCTTCTAGCTCTCAAACCGATTTCAAAGAGCTGGGAATTTAAAAAACTAATGCTTTATTTTAAGTGAAGGTAGATCAATAAAAGCATCCGTATCTCAGCTTTCTGTCACATAAGGCCACATTGTCAGAAAACCTTCCATAATATAATTCCTTGCATGCTTTAAAAGTATTAAACAAGAGAACCTACAAAAATATGCAGTTCCTTTTTTATTGTCTTGCATATAGAATCTATCTCTGGGTAAAAATGACGCAAACTACGGCTGACTTTCTCTTCGTTACATGCAATCTTGGTCGTAAGTTATCTTCAGTGGGGTCTTGAGAGCAGATACTTGTAACTCAATGCGGACCGCCAATGTAGCGTAGGTGGTAGCACGTCTGTCTCACGTTCGAAAGGTCTCGAGTTCCAATCTCCATTAGAATGAGTTAACTGGATATGGTTTTTCCGGGATGTTCACCTATCCAGAAAGATGAATGTCTATTAACTCTAAGCTCTATGTACCCTGTACTCATTTGAACAACATTTCATTTATCGTCCGATATGACTTAACGTTGGAGGTTTTCCCTTATCCTGAAAGATGAATGTCTGGTAACTCTAAGCTCTATGTACCCTGTACTCATTTGAACATCGTTTCATTCATCGTCTGTTATGAATTAACGTTGGAGGACTTAGAATTAAAAAGTAAGTGGAGGTTTTTAACTGGACCAGTCAGAGTGCAAGATTAATCCTGCAGTAGAAGTTTTCTTACTTATAAACGTCCTGTATAAAGGACTTATTTGATTTTCGTTCTGGAGTGACATGAACTCGTGCTCCAAGATAAATATGGCAGTTGTTACTCAGAAACCAACCCATGCTCGTAATTCCGTATAAAGGCGTGTTTATCGTGCAGATTTCCCTATCTGCTTCTTTCCTCCGGCATGTGTAACCGATAAGACATGCGTCAGAACATGCTCATCATTTGTTTACATACCTCCATGTCTCAATTCTGACATTTTATGCAAGACATTAGGTTTCCTTTATGACAAATGAACTCTTTGCAAATGTAACACAATATTTCTGAATTGCAAATGTTTATACGTGATGGAGAATTACGATCATGGCTTGATTGCTAAATTAAGATTTTTCACTTTCTCTGCTATGTACTTACAGCAAAATTTGATTATGACTATGTTTCAAATATACGTAAAATAAACCTTTTTAGAACAAAGTGTGAGAGAGTGCATCTGCAAACAATATAATTAAAAATAATAAGTCAAAATAGTATTTAAGTTTAAATTCTTCCAAGGTGGACACACGAAGATTAAAAAACGTCCCAATCTTAACTTTATATTTAAATTATTTCGAAACAAATTGGTTAACGGTTTTGATCAAATGTCTATATATTTAAGTTATTTTCATAATAAATCGAACTTTCTGGTAATACCTCAAGCTCTCTATACTCTGAATAACTTTAACATAACTGATAAAAGAAATATCGACGTATGTTACACACGAAATGACAACGTTGGAAGGATGGGTCCTCAATAACTGCGATATCTCGATATGATACTTGTATGGTATCGATATCGAACACTTCAGAAAATTCACTCGGTACTTTTTTGATACTTCGGTGGCGATTCCTTAATTTTTATTTTATTTTAAAATCACAAAATATTATTACCGCAAGTAGAACATTGCAAATCCCGAGAAATTGCCAGGAATGCGGTAGCTGTACAGTAACATTAGACAAGAAAATAATCGTGTGTCAACTGTCAGTTAACAGTTCCCAAGAAGAAATCACTACATATCTCACCTCTTTTTTCTGGTACACTGCATTACTGCAAAACAAATTCAAAGTATCCAGAACTAACAAATTTAGCTCCTAAATATTTGTGTATTCCACCTGCAACAGTTTTCTTTGAAAGACTATTTAACATATGTGACAGAAAAAGAAGTAGACTTGGCTCCCAAAGAGTGAAAATGTTAGTATTTTTGAACAAGAACTTATAAAAGTGGACCGTTTTACTTTTAAATGTCTAATGTAAAGTTTAAAAATAAAAACAGTGATGGTTTTATTTTTGCGTCATTAAATGTCTGCATGTATTTTAATTTTATTGGCATTACACAGTTCTACCAACATTTTATTTTGAAACTAGAAGTAGAAATGACGGTATCGGGTATCGGGTATCATGGAGAAAACTGGTATCGAGCCATTCCTAGTAAATACAAAAACTATATACATTCTGTCAAGAAAGTATCTGCAAACGATCATATAAAAATTTCGTGTGAGAGCGGATTCGAAATTAATATTGTCGCCAAATTGGTAGCTTTTTCCTCTATACCCACGCGGAGTTTTGTCATCTGCCATTTAGTTTGTTTACAGGGCGCCATTTTGCTAGTGGATCTCAAAGGTGTGCTGCGATTTTATAACAAATTATCCTTTGTCTTCTATCGACTGAAAACGTGTGCCTCGTATTATTCTACTATCATTGCAAAATTCAAAGCCATAGCCGGAATTTGACCCACGGACCACTCATCCTTAATGGCGATGTATTTCTAACCTAATACGTTGATAAGTAAACCAAACTTACCGACGGGGTAGAGTATGAACTGCAGGGTACTGGGAGGTGGCGGTGGAGGCGTTTTGAAGCAGATGAGGGGCAGGACATCTTCCTCGCCGAGGTCTGGAATGAAGAAAGTGTCCAAGCAGTAATCTCCGGGCTTTAAGGGATATTTGAAGAGATGGCGAGCTCGAAGTGACCCATTCCACAAAATATGGAATTCATCCTTGTCTTCAATCCATGGTTCCAGGCGATATCTGCAACAATAAAACTGGAGTAGTACATTGCCCAGAACATTTCACTTTTCGGGTAACTAAAGGATGGCGGGTGTGATGAACATAACTTGAGCAATTGGCGATTAATATAGAAAGAAATAATACACATTAAAATTATAAATAATTCTTGTACCACTTGTTAATATATAGCATGGCATAACAGAGCAGAAATATCAAGTAGCCATAGACCATATAGTAAAGTTTACTAAAATCCACTGTTTCCTTAATAGAGTAAACAATAAACATTTATCTACAATCTGTACTCTTCAGTTCCTATATACAGGGTTCTTCATTTGCAACCTAACGGGCCACAGATGGCTTTGCTGCTACCACCTTATAGAAGATGCTGAAAACATCGTCCGCCTGATTAAACTAGCATTATATTTGAAGAACACAAGAAATCCCAAACAAAATGTTAACAAAAAAATCAGATATAACAAAATATTACTGCATGAAAAACTTATAATCTGGTTAAAAATACAAATTATGTTGAACCATTTTTATGGAGTTAGTTTTCCTTTTTATTGGTTTGAATTTTGAAACATAGGACAAAGAAAGAAGAATTAACGCCATTTTCTTAAGATAAGTGAAGTCTTTTTGTTAGAAATATTTACACTTGTGTAATATTTATTACCTCACTGTAGCTAGCTTCATTTTATACGTAATATTAAAAGGCATTAAATATCAAAATAATACTTTTGTTCAAATAGAAGTCATTTTTTGTCCTGGTCTCATTCAAGGTCATACACCGAAATGTAAATGTAAATTGAAAGTTTATCAAATTAATGAAATAATAAGCTCTTGTTATAAGCTTGTTATAAAATGTTCTATTATGTAAACATTCCACCGTTATCTATAAAAGCAATCACAGAAAATCCCTATGTAAATAAATGCAAGGTCAACTTCATATCAGATAATTACAAGGAACGTGACGTTTTACTTTCACTTATCTATCTCCAACTTCAATACATATATTATCTGAGTTCCCAATTCGATAAAATAGCTTGTTGGTCAGTCATCAAAAATATTACTAACAAGGAAAATCATGCGGCCGTTTTCACGGTGACAGTGTTTCTCCTTCTCTGGCAACAATGCAGCTAAATAAGCTCAACAATTAAGTTCGAATATAAAATATCGACGCACCTGAATCCACAGTACAGGATCCATAAAGAGAGTTATCAGATATGCATCTTTCAGAATAAGGAGAAAGCTCGGAAAAAACGGTATCAAGATAACTCACCCTGACCGAGATTCGAACTTGGATCCTCTTGAACGTGAGACATGTGCTACCACCTACGCTATAGGTAATGTAGAACAGCAAATAAACATGAATAAAAGAAAATTTCAGGTCAGTTTTTATGAGTGAAATTTCCAGTTCGTTTCCACTTGTACCATATTACACTTTATCAGCATTTAAAATGACATTTATGATACAATTTTTAAGTTATCGGAGTTAAACTCGGTGACAGTTTTTACCTATGTATATAATACAAAATTTGTTATATAGCCAGCAAAGTCATCCAAGTTTGATATGTAGAAAAACAAAATTACTCAATTAATTTCAAAAGCTTTTCTCTTATCAAATTTATTTTCTAGCTTAATAAAATACACAAAACTGAAATGTTTAAAAACTAAGAAAATGGTGCCGAAAGAGCAATAGTTAGGAAAGACTATATTTAAGCACTAAACTTTGCAACTACAATATTTATAGACAAAAATTAGATAAAATATTACAGCTTTCTTCAATGGTGCTTAATAAAATTGCTGAAAATTTATACCACTAAAATAAACAGACCCTCAAGTAATCATGACATATCATATACTACGTAACAATGCTTCTGAGAAAGTGCAGTAATATTGAAATTCAGCCGGCAACACTGGCATGGTTCTCCATACAAGGAATAATCTACCATTAGACGAAGCACGGCATTCCATCGGCGCAGCTGAATGCCGTAAAGGGAAATCTAGAAATCTGTCATTAATCTCAATTACAATGACCGCCATCTTGTGCCAATCGTCAACTGTTTCATACTGGTAACTGAACTAGACTCAGTAGCGAGGAGTGACTTTCAAAGTGAGGGAAGTTCCAAATAATAATTTGCATTCAAATAAAAAAGAATAATACTCAAAGAACTAAGGCTACTCTTCAGTACTCTTTCTATTGTACAGCCACACGTAGATTCTTATTGCATTGCACACTACAAGCAGACATATCCCTGCTTCCCCTCTCCACTCAGACGTTCCAATTTTTTCTACAGCTGGCCCACACCTGTTAGACTAAAATGGAGAAAGTGTGCATTCACACACTTGTGTTAATAACTTAAAACTTCAGAAGAATCTTTTATTTGTCAGCACTAAATACAAATCTACATAAAATATTATTGATAATGCTACTAAAATATAGTTGTATTCAAAAGCGTCACATAAAAC